>OX439483.1:247101224-247530727 GCA_949320155.1 Melangyna quadrimaculata | reverse complement strand
TTGCAGTTTCATGGCTGCCACACCAACCATCAGATTTCTTTAGTGGTGCTAGTTTTTATGTTGAATTTTTTATTTTATAATTTAGTGCCGTCTACTGGAACATGATCCCAGCCACCTCTGAGGCATATGCGCCACCGAAATCACCTGATCGTGCCCATCTTTATAAAACGAATTTAGAGACAACTGGAATTTTTACTAGCAAGTTAGTTGTTGTTCATTCGATTTCTTTCTCTTTCCGTACACCTAAGGTATACGTTTGAAAACCAAAGACATACTTATCTTTGGTTCTTAAACGTTTAATCTTTATGTAGATGTCCTTAAAGTATCTTCTTTAATTTGTATATACTATGTATGTTATTATTTTTTTTTACTTGACAAAAATAAATTAATGACTTTATATTTTTAATAGTTTTTAAAGTGAGTGTTTTAAAGGGTTTTGTAAATGAAAGCAAAGAATTCATATAAACAAAGATGAATATCATAATAAAAGAGAACCACTGAAAAATGCATAACCATAGCATCTTTTTTGGATAAGTTTTTATGTTTCACCATGACACACTATAAACATAAGTAGTTAATCATCATCCAGCCTAACAAGCCAATAGTGAGGCCTTGATATTAAAAGCGTGGGGTTAAGTCATCAACCAAACAATTATTATATAGGTATATTTTCTACCGATATTGAGATCATGTATGAAAAGAACATGATACTCAAGGGGGGGTCATGACCATAAAAGATCTAGCTTTTATTCCTAATGTAATCCAACTCATATAGAAAAACAAAATTTTAATCTCCTAGGTGGGGTCATGACCCCCGTGACCCCCCCTGGATCCACGCTTGCAGTGACCTGCTGTTGATAGTGTCAAATGCAGCTTTAAAATCTACAAACAGTGTATAAAAGGACTTTTTTTTATTAATAAAGCGCCTTGCTATAATCCTGCCGTCCTAAGTAAAAAGGGCACATCTCCATTTTTGTAGTTTTGAGATAAATGCGTTTCAATGTTTTTGGTTTCTTTGAAAACCATACGAAAATGGATTTATGCCCATTTTCAATCGTGATTTTGTGCCATTTACAGTGGGAATTATGATATTTTTTGTTCACACAAAAGTAAGACACTGTTTAAAGATTCCAAATATACCTCAAACTCGATTTTCGATTTTTGGCACTTAGGACGGCAGAATAGTTAGCGCGATACACTGTCGAGAGATTAGCTTGAAAACCAGCTTGAAAACAACTTATCAAGTTATTGTGTTGCAACAAATTTGAAAGCCTGAGGTATAGGATTTGAGTAAAGAGTTTTCTTAGGGAGCTTAACACCGAAATGCCTCTATAACTCTAAACTTCATTGGGCCTACCCTTCTTAGAAATTGCAGTTATCTTTGCCAAGTGAAAACTGTTCGGAAAAGTTTCCTCACTAAACATTTTGTTTAAAAGATCTAGAATAAAATCGTGAAATTCAGGAGTTGAATTTTTATAAAATTCTATAGGAATCCCGTCAGACCCTGGAGCTTTATTGTTCTTCATTTTATTAAGAGATATAAGTAGCTCAGACATTGTATTTAAAAAAGGAATCTAATTCTGGAACCAAAACGTTTGGGAGTGCAAAACTTAATGAATTTTAATTTGGGTCAGGAAGCAGCAGGTTTTCAAAATATAATGCGAGTTGATCAACACTTATGCTCAAAGACGCTGATTTACTGCGTCCTCCCAGGACCCGAACATTACACCAAAACCACTTAGAGTCTCTACAATCAATGAGGTTTTTAGCCGCATTCCTGAGATACAGTTCTTTTTTAAGACTACATAAACCCTTATAAGTTTTTGCTGTAAATAAAGATTTTTAAAGGCATCATTATTTGACGCAGTTGCAGACTTTCTTATTAGCTCGTCGAATCTTCTACTGAATCAGATATCTGACAGTTAGTTGAAATCATGTTTTGTCTTAAATTTTGTCTAAACAATGTTCCCTTATGATCTAGCTATAAGTTTGTTATTACCAGTAGTATAGTCTTCACTGTGTTTTTGAACATTTTGTGACGAGTACTCGCAGGAAACTACTATTGGTAAATGAAATGAAAAGTTGTCAGGAAATACCTCAAAATTTTAACAACATCCAGCCAATCCACTTTTACCAAACAAAAGTCAATTATAGAACATCCTTGGGGTGATATAAAAGTGAAATTTCCCTTAGCATCTCTAATTGAGACCCCGTTTAATACAAAGAAACCAAAATCCTCAACCATTTCTATTAATGACTTTCGTGTTTAAATGTTCATCCCGTGAGTTTCTTTCGAACGAAAAGTGTCCAGTGTTCATGGTCGGGGAATTCTGAAAGTTGCTAATACGTTCATTTAAATCACCGATTATCATTGTGTTTTCGTGGTTATTATTTAAAAGAAAATTCTGAAGGTCCTCAAAATCCGAGTCCCACACGTTGTAACTAAGATAAAGTGGCAACATTTTAAAATGTTTTAAATCACACAAGATATCTATTATAATTTTGTTTTCACTATTTTTTAAACTGATTTGAAAATTTGGTTTGCTTTTATAACCGATCAGCATCCCCCAACTTGCTCTACCTAGTCTATTATTTTCAATAGCAGGGATAAATTATGTTCTAAAATTTTCTAAATATTTAAGATATTGGATTTCTTTTCCTCCATCTACAAATGTTTCTAATAAAATATTAATATCATAGTTTGAAATTATTTTTAAAAAAATCAGGCATTAATAATTTGTTTTTAAGACCAGTAATATAACAAAAAATATTAAGTTGAGAACAAAAACTTTGGCAGACGGCAACTCTACCCTACATGTTATGATGACTTGAATTTGGACCATCCAGGTTATAATTGTGTTGTCGGATAGGTGGCGCTGCAGCTGTTTGGAAGCTTATATTTCTGCTGTCAAAAAAGCACATTGCATTTTCCCCTTTGACAAATCGAAGTTTTTCGTTTGTTTTTAATTGTAAACCGCGAAGTGACTCAAAGAGGAAAATGTATTTTTCAACTTTCAATTTTTTGTCAGTGACAGTTTTTTTGAAAATAGGTGAGTTTATCGGAGATAGTTCAGATGCCTTCCTCTAAGGTTGCATAGAGTTGTAACCGCTAATGCAGTCTTCGTGGATTCAGATTTTAAAACTTAAATTATCCTACCTTCTCAACTGATGTTCAATATTCTTCAATTGTTTAGTTTAACTTCTGATGTTTTGATTAATTTAAGTTAAAAATTACTTATATTTGTTAGCTTTTAACAGAATTATAAATTAAAAACTTAAGCACTTTAACAATATCGACTGTCTTCATTCACTCTCTCTTCTATGTATATCTATCACTATTTTAATAGTGTTAAATGTCGAAAATAAAAGTTTTTCGCATACATTACATCTTTTCTATGGTAAAGGAGAACCGAGAAAAACGGTCTACATAACCAATAACAATGAGACATAATATCGTTGAAAAGGTATTTTTGTATAAATGAATACTTACTATGGCAGCTCATTCCAAATCGCTGTTTGAAAAAAGTTATTGGTCAACAAAGCTTGGAATTTGGAACTAATAATTTAAGTCTTATTTACTAGAGATCGCTAAACAGATGAATAGGTATGCAGTGCATAAGGATTTATGTAGGCTCTATGTAACATTGAGTAAATTCTTATTTATAAAATCTGTTCCTATAAATTATAGTTATACAGTGCTTATGTCAAAAAAAAAGTACCAAAATGGGGAAATCTATTCCATTTTATGCTGGATTTATATGTATCTTCATCTGCAAATATGAAGACAAGTAGAGCGGGACAGATGTATGCCAAGACTCCGAGCGTGTGAAAGAGAACAATCAAGAAGATGAACATGTTCGTCTTCATATCTGCATTATGGCACTTCCTATAATCTTCATGCACAAAGATCTTCTGCATTTTGGTGTTCCCTCTCTAATCAACAAATGTAGCGCTCTTATTGAAAAATCCTTTAAAAAAGGAATCTAATTCTCAAACCAAAACGTTTGGGAGTGCAAAACTTAATGAATTTTAATTTGGGTCAGGAAGCAGCAGGTTTTCAAAATATAATGCGAGTTGATCAACACTTATGCTCAAGGACGCTGATTTACTGCGTCCTCCCAGGACCCGAACATTACACCAAAACCACTAAGAGTCTCTACAATCAATAAGGTTTTTAGCCGCATTCCTAAGATACAGTTCTTTTTTAGACTACATAAATCCTTATTAGTTTTATTTTGCTGTAAATAAAGATTTTTAAATGCATCATTATTTGACGCAGTTGCAGACTTTCTTATTAGCTCGTCGAATCTTCTACTGAATCAGATATCTGACAGTTAGTTGAAATCATGTTTTGTCTTAAATTTTGTCTATACAATGTTCCCTTATGATCTAGCTATACGCCTGTTATTACCAGTAGTATAATCTTCACTGTGGTTTTGAACATTTTGTGACGAGTACTCGCAGGAAACTACTATTGGTAAATGAGATAAAAAGTTGTCAGGAAACACCTCAAAATTTTAGCAACATAGAGCCAATCGCCTTTTACCAAACAAAAGTCAATTATAGAACATCCTTGGGGTCATATAAAAGTGAAATTTCCCTAAGCATCTCCAATTGAGACCCCGTTCAATACAAAGAAACCAAAATCCTCAACCATTTCTATTAATGACTTTCGTGTTTAAATGTTCATCCCGTGAGTTTCTTTCGAACGAAAAGTGTCCAGTGTTCATGGTCGGGGAATTCTGAAAGTTGCTAATACGTCCATTTAAATCACCGATTATCATTGTGTTTTTGTGGTTACTATTTAAAAGAAAATTCTGAAGGTCCTCAAAATCCAAGACCCACACGTTTTAATTAAGATAAAGTAGCAACATTTTAAAATGTTTTGAATCACACAAGATATCTATTATAATTTTGTGTTCACTATTTTTTAAACTGATCTCCCCCCACTTGCTCTACCTAGTCTATTATTTTCAATAGCAGGAATAAATTATGTTCTTAAATTTTCTAAATATTTAAGATATTGGATTTCTTTTCCTTCTTCTACAAATGTTTCTAATAAAATATTAATATCATAGTTTGAAATTAATTTAAAAAAAAATCAGGCATTAAAAATTTGTTTTTAAGACCAGTAATATTATAACAAAAAATATTAAATTGAGAACAAAAACTTTGGCAGACGGCAACTCTATCCTACATGTTATGATGACTTGAATTTGGACCTTGTATATAAAAACTATAGTACTATTATGGAAACGATTTTTCTGTTACTGGGAGTGTTCTCGTGAGGGCGCAAACATCGTGCCACGTTGGTTTGGAGAGATGTGAATGAGGATAGGAAGAGGAATAAAAGCTGGTAGTAAGAAGGAGAGGAGTATATTTTGTTGATTCTGACAGTTGCTGACAACAATTACCTGGTGTGAGTGAGATAGTTTTTCGTCATGGCAACGAAGGGGATTATTCGCACAAAATGAAAAAAATGTTCTCGTTGTCATGGTGCATTGTACAACAGTATCGTTTTTTGTTTGAATTTGAATTTGCGAACAGATTTTTTTGTTGTTTTCTATCAAAGTTTATGATAGTACACTATATACATACATATGTCTATAGATAGGTTAATTATAATTTGATTTGCTTCGAATTTGTTGAAAATTTTCAATTTCAGCTGAAAATCATATTATCAAGACTACACCGTTGCTAATTTTCACAATTCTTAGGCAAACATAGTCTTACAACGATGCTATATTTCTTTATGAGGCATTCAAGAACAAACATTTTTTTCGAAAAATAAATCCAGAAACATTTTTTTGAGGTTTATTTTTTTGGAAAAAAAAAACTAGAAAAAAACACTTTAAAAGTAATTTTTGTACAGGTAAATTTATCAAAAGTTTGATTACTTTAAATGTAAAAAAATTGATAAAAACAAAGAATTTGTTTAAGCTACCTTTCAAAAAAATACTTTTACAGGAAAACAAATTTTGATAAAAGTAAAAAAAAAAAAGTATTTTACATTTAAAAAACTTTTGATAAATTTAAGAAAAAATAGGTGTAACTTTAAAAAATATACTTTTAAAAGTAAAGAAATTTTGATAAAATTTAAAAAAGAATAACTTTACCTTAAAAAAAACTTTAAGGTAAACAAAATTTGAAAATATTCAAAAAAAAAAAAAACAATTTAAATAAAAATTTTGGGAAAATTTAAAAAAATAAATATTTTTTTACCTTTAAAAAATACCTACTTAAGATAAAAATGAAAAAAAAACTATTTTACTTAAAAAAAAATATTTTTAAGAGTAGAGAAATTTAAAAAATAAATTAATAAATAAAAATGGAAAAAATTAAAAAAAAGTATTTAATTATAAAAAATCAAATCTCATTACTTTTAAAAAATACTTAAGATAAAACAAATTTAAACAATCTATTTTACCTTTAAAAAAAAGTATTTTTAAGGGTAGAGACATTTTGGCGAAATTTAAAAAATAAATATCTTTTTATCTTTAAAAGAAAATAAGATAAAACCAATTGAAAAAATTAAAAAAAAAATATTTTATCTAAAAAAAAATGTTTTTAAAAGAGAAATTTTAGTAAAATTTAAAAAATAAATATCTTTTGTCTATTTAAGATAAGCATACTTTGTTAATTTTTTAGTAAATTTTAATTTTACTTCTTAACCTTATTAATTTTTTAACTTTGTTAAATTTTTACTTAACAAAATTCAAATTTCGTTTATGAAAATTGCATTAAGTAATTTTAATAAATTCGCATTCAAACTAAAGAAATTTTACTTTACGAAGTATTTTTTTTAATTCACGTAAAAAAATTCAATTTAGCTCACCTAGTTTAAAAATGCTTATTCAAATTTTCAAAAACCAAATTACAACTTTATGAAATAATATTGAAAAATTCACGTGAAAAATTCAATTGTTAATATTTTAACAAAAACTATTAGGCAATGTTCAAATTTCGGTTATGAAAATTGTATGAAGTAATTTCAATGAATTCGCATTTTGTAAGGTGTTTGAAATGAAATTTGAACTTTATTAAGTAATTTTTAAAAAATTCACGTGAGAAAATCAAATTTAGTATTCTTTTTTCAAAATTCCCGTGAATATTTAGGCACTACTTACTCAACAAAAAAATTTCCAAATCTTGTTTTTTTAATTCCCGCGAAAAGTAGTGTGTGGAATTTTTAGTAGGTAGTTGGAAAATATGCAGATTAAAATTAATTTAAATCAAATTTTTTTGTAAATTGTTATTTAGAGAATTTTTAAAAATTACTTATTAAATTCAAATTTCATTTTTGAAACTTTTTTCGCACGAATTTTCACATGGTGAACTATAAAATTTTTAAAAACGTTATAATCTAGGATATTTTAAAAAATAATCTTATAAAGTTAGAATTTCACTTCTGGAAATGTTATAATTTCCACGGAAAAAATCCCCGTGAATTTTTAAACATAGCTTGTTTCATTTTTGAAAACTTTATAGAAATTATTTATAATACTTTAAAAATTCATTCTTGGACATTTTAAAATGATTGTGAAAAATCGTTAATTTTTTTAAGAAATTTCACACAAAATTTAAAATTTCGCTTGAGAAAATATTAAAATCATTTTTAAATTCGGGTTTCTTTCGAAAGAAATTTGACTTTTCCTCGTCACCCAAATAAATGCATATAATTTTCTCATACTTTTCACGCCTAATAAATTTCATTTTTGTCAACGAAAAGTTCACTTCACTGGGATGTATATGAAAAACTTTAGTTAAAAAGGTTTCGTACCGAAATTGTATAAATTATTAAATTTTATTTTGTTTACCATTTATATATGTATATGTATATTTATAATAGATAATATAAAATAGTAAGTACGTACCTACTAAATGGCGTTCGCCATCTAATATCATATATTTGTCATATCTCCTTAAATATGCACGCAAATATCAACCTACAAAATTAAAACAATTTCTTCCTATCTCTACTTGATATAAGAAATTCTTGTACAACTTAAAGTGGCAACATTACTCAACTTGCTACAGCATATCTCACACACAACGAAAGAAAAAATAAAATCATTATTTCCTTTTAAAATTATATTTATTATCTTATTTCATATATATATATCATATCTACTTAAATATGAATGCAAATATCAAACTACAAAATTTAAATAATTTCTTCCTATCCCTAGTTCATATACAAAATTCTTATATAACTTATATTCTTTAGTGGCAACATTGGTTGTAGACTTTTATTTGGGCATACAGTAATACTTACTTGACTTTGCTACAGCATATCTCGCACACAGTGAAAGAAAAAATACAACCGCCAATTCCTTTTAAAATTATATTTATTATCCTACTTCCCCGTTAAATAGAGCAAAAAAAGCTTCAAACTTCCCCTTCGTAAACAAAATTGGTGGAAGAAAATAACAAAAAAAAGTTTAGTGTTGACTCCCTTAAACTAGCTTTAATTTTGTATACGTTGTTCTCGTTCATTTATTGTTGCCTTGAACGTCATTCTAATCGTCAATTCCCTCAGTTTCTCCCTGTCCTGTACTCTCCAATCTCTACAATTTCGTAGTACTGGTAGTGCTCACCTCGAATCTCTCTATCGATCTTCTTCATGATAGTACTATAGTTTTTATATACAAGGATTTGGACCATCCAGGTTATTATTGTGTTGTCAGATAGGTGGCGCTGCAGCTGTTTGGAAGCTTATATTTCTGCTGTCAAAAAAGCACATTGCATTTTCCCCTTTGACAAATCGAAGTTTTTCGTTTGTTTTTAATTGTAAACCGCGAAGTGACTAAAAGAGGATAGATGTATGCCAGATGTATGCCAAAACTCCGAGCGTCTGAAAGAGAACCATCAAGAAGATGAACATGTTCGTCTTCATATCTGCATTATGGCACTTCCTATAATCTTCATGCAAGCCTTGTATATAAAAACTATAGTACTATCATGAAGAAGATCGATAGAGAGATTCGAGGTGAGCACTACCAGTACTACGAAATTGTAGAGATTGGAGAGTACAGGACAGGGAGAAACTGAGGGAATTGACGATTAGAATGACGTTCAAGGCAACAATAAATGAACGAGAACAACGTATACAAAATTAAAGCTAGTTTAAGGGAGTCAACACTAAACTTTTTTTTGTTATTTTCTTCCACCAATTTTGTTTACGAAGGGGAAGTTTGAAGCTTTTTTTGCTCTATTTAACGGGGAAGTAGGATAATAAATATAATTTTAAAAGGAATTGGCGGTTGTATTTTTTCTTTCACTGTGTGCGAGATATGCTGTAGCAAAGTCAAGTAAGTATTACTGTATGCCCAAATAAAAGTCTACAACCAATGTTGCCACTAAAGAATATAAGTTATATAAGAATTTTGTATATGAACTAGGGATAGGAAGAAATTATTTAAATTTTGTAGTTTGATATTTGCATTCATATTTAAGTAGATATGATATATATATATGAAATAAGATAATAAATATAATTTTAAAAGGAAATAATGATTTTATTTTTTCTTTCGTTGTGTGTGAGATATGCTGTAGCAAGTTGAGTAATGTTGCCACTTTAAGTTGTACAAGAATTTCTTATATCAAGTAGAGATAGGAAGAAATTGTTTTAATTTTGTAGGTTGATATTTGCGTGCATATTTAAGGAGATATGACAAATATATGATATTAGATGGCGAACGCCATTTAGTAGGTACGTACTTACTATTTTATATTATCTATTATAAATATACATATACATATATAAATGGTAAACAAAATAAAATTTAATAATTTATACAATTTCGGTACGAAACCTTTTTAACTAAAGTTTTTCATATACATCCCAGTGAAGTGAACTTTTCGTTGACAAAAATGAAATTTATTAGGCGTGAAAAATATGAGAAAATTATATGCATTTATTTGGGTGACGAGGAAAAGTCAAATTTCTTTCGAAAGAAACCCGAATTTAAAAATGATTTTAATATTTTCTCAAGCGAAATTTTAAATTTTGTGTGAAATTTCTTAAAAAAATTAACGATTTTTCACAATCATTTTAAAATGTCCAAGAATGAATTTTTAAAGTATTATAAATAATTTCTATAAAGTTTTCAAAAATGAAACAAGCTATGTTTAAAAATTCACGGGGATTTTTTCCGTGGAAATTATAACATTTCCAGAAGTGAAATTCTAACTTTATAAGATTATTTTTTAAAATATCCTAGATTATAACGTTTTTAAAAATTTTATAGTTCACCATGTGAAAATTCGTGCGAAAAAAGTTTCAAAAATGAAATTTGAATTTAATAAGTAATTTTTAAAAATTCTCTAAATAACAATTTACAAAAAAATTTGATTTAAATTAATTTTAATCTGCATATTTTCCAACTACCTACTAAAAATTCCACACACTACTTTTCGCGGGAATTAAAAAAACAAGATTTGGAAATTTTTTTGTTGAGTAAGTAGTGCCTAAATATTCACGGGAATTTTGAAAAAAGAATACTAAATTTGATTTTCTCACGTGAATTTTTTAAAAATTACTTAATAAAGTTCAAATTTCATTTCAAACACCTTACAAAATGCGAATTCATTGAAATTACTTCATACAATTTTCATAACCGAAATTTGAACATTGCCTAATAGTTTTTGTTAAAATATTAACAATTGAATTTTTCACGTGAATTTTTCAATATTATTTCATAAAGTTGTAATTTGGTTTTTGAAAATTTGAATAAGCATTTTTAAACTAGGTGAGCTAAATTGAATTTTTTTACGTGAATTAAAAAAAATACTTCGTAAAGTAAAATTTCTTTAGTTTGAATGCGAATTTATTAAAATTACTTAATGCAATTTTCATAAACGAAATTTGAATTTTGTTAAGTAAAAATTTAACAAAGTTAAAAAATTAATAAGGTTAAGAAGTAAAATTAAAATTTACTAAAAAATTAACAAAGTATGCTTATCTTAAATAGACAAAAGATATTTATTTTTTAAATTTTACTAAAATTTCTCTTTTAAAAACATTTTTTTTTTTAGATAAAATATTTTTTTTTTAATTTTTTCAATTGGTTTTATCTTATTTTCTTTTAAAGATAAAAAGATATTTATTTTTTAAATTTCGCCAAAATGTCTCTACCCTTAAAAATACTTTTTTTTAAAGGTAAAATAGATTGTTTAAATTTGTTTTATCTTAAGTATTTTTTAAAAGTAATGAGATTTGATTTTTTATAATTAAATACTTTTTTTTAATTTTTTCCATTTTTATTTATTAATTTATTTTTTAAATTTCTCTACTCTTAAAAATATTTTTTTTTAAGTAAAATAGTTTTTTTTTCATTTTTATCTTAAGTAGGTATTTTTTAAAGGTAAAAAAATATTTATTTTTTTAAATTTTCCCAAAATTTTTATTTTAATTGTTTTTTTTTTTTTTGAATATTTTCAAATTTTGTTTACCTTAAAGTTTTTTTTAAGGTAAAGTTATTCTTTTTTAAATTTTATCAAAATTTCTTTACTTTTAAAAGTATATTTTTTAAAGTTACACCTATTTTTTCTTAAATTTATCAAAAGTTTTTTAAATGTAAAATACTTTTTTTTTTTTACTTTTATCAAAATTTGTTTTCCTGTAAAAGTATTTTTTTGAAAGGTAGCTTAAACAAATTCTTTGTTTTTATCAATTTTTTTACATTTAAAGTAATCAAACTTTTGATAAATTTACCTGTACAAAAATTACTTTTAAAGTGTTTTTTTCTAGTTTTTTTTTTCCAAAAAAATAAACCTCAAAAAAATGTTTCTGGATTTTTTTTTCGAAAAAAATGTTTGTTCTTGAATGCCTCATAAAGAAATATAGCATCGTTGTAAGACTATGTTTGCCTAAGAATTGTGAAAATTAGCAACGGTGTAGTCTTGATAATATGATTTTCAGCTGAAATTGAAAATTTTCAACAAATTCGAAGCAAATCAAATTATAATTAACCTATCTATAGACATATGTATGTATATAGTGTACTATCATAAACTTTGATAGAAAACAACAAAAAAATCTGTTCGCAAATTCAAATTCAAACAAAAAACGATACTGTTGTACAATGCACCATGACAACGAGAACATTTTTTTCATTTTGTGCGAATAATCCCCTTCGTTGCCATGACGAAAAACTATCTCACTCACACCAGGTAATTGTTGTCAGCAACTGTCAGAATCAACAAAATATACTCCTCTCCTTCTTACTACCAGCTTTTATTCCTCTTCCTATCCTCATTCACATCTCTCCAAACCAACGTGGCACGATGTTTGCGCCCTCACGAGAACACTCCCAGTAACAGAAAAATCGTTTCCATAATAGTACTATAGTTTTTATATACAAGGATGCAAGACACATGTTAATCTATCATATGTTAAATTATCATATCAGTTCAGTTCTTGTTATCATTGCGGACGGTTCTATTTTCTCTGCTTTCTATTTTGATTTTAATTTACTCAATATGGACATACAATGTTCCGATTGTAATTTCTTAACTTCTAAAAGTAATTTGATTTTCTGCGGTGGGTGTCAATCTGGGATTTGGAATCGATTTAGATCTGGTTTTGGGTCCGTTTATGAACTGGTTTCGGATCCAAAACGGACTCGCTTGCTTGAAGGGTACTAATGATTTGCCTTCTATTTTAAATTATTGCAATTGTTTGATGTACGCTGATGATGTTAAACTCTTCTTAGCAACATCATCCATTTCAGATTGCTTATTGATGCAATTCGATATAAACAATTTTTTAAATTGGTGTGAATATAATCATTTAGAACTAAATTATTCTAAATGTAAAAAACGAAACTCCAGCGATTTTAAAGATTCTTATACTTTGAAGACCTTATTTATGTCTATAGTTCTACCAGTTTTGGAATATTGTTGTGTCGTTTGGTTACCTTTTTATAGTAATAACATATTGCGAATTGAAACGCCTTGCGAAAGTTTAATTGGGTTGGATCTTTACCGGATTATAAATCAAGGTGTTCTCTTATTGACTTAAAAACGCTTAAGTGTCGCAGACAAGTCCAATGCTTTTTTGATTTTCAAAGACGTTTTTGATAATCGAATTCGGTCCACTGAGTTGCTTTCCTTAATGCCCTTTCATGTTCCGATACGGGTTTTTCGCAAGAGCGATGAATTATTTTATATTGCCCTTCATAGAACCAATTATGCATTAAATGAACCAATATAACACGATTCCTACCGTCTTCCCTTTAAAAAATTGCAAACAAAATACTTACAAATAAACATAGACATAAACTATGCAACCCTACCAATTTAGTTATAAAATTCACAGAAACACTCAATCATAAGCTATCGAACAAACACCGTCAATTCATTCTTCGCTCTTTGCTCAATTGCTAAACAAACGCTCTCTTTGAAAGAATTAATTTAGAAATAAAAAACGTCTTTCAATTCACCGTCTTATAAAATTTGTTTTGTATTCCTTTCTTCCCTGAGCATTTTTGTTTCTATATCCTCTTTCTCCAACACGCAACAACATAGGAAAAAATAAGACGCTGTTCCTCGTGTTATACTGGCACTTGGTATGGAAAGGAATGTTTTTTATTCCTTTGTGTGCTGTTACACCATGCATCTAGACGCGTGCAACTTCTTCGAACTTTTTCGAATTTTATTGTTGCACGAATATTTTACCCACGACACGGCAGATTTTTATCGTCTCATCTTTTCGAATTTGTTTTTTTTTTTTGTTGGAAAAGTTGCACGCGTCTAGATGCGTAATATCAGACTTTGCTTGACTCCGTTACTCTTAATATTCGTTCTGTTGGGTTGGGTGAAAAATAACACGCTCTTCTTCGACTTATTTGCTATGAAAGTTGTTAAATACCTACATTTTCTATTTTTGTTTGCCTGTTTTTTTGTTAAGCTTTATATAGTCTAGGAAAGATTTAAACGCGTAATTTAATATGGGTAAGCGGTGAAAAATAAATTCATAAAATATTATTTTAGATATAATTGCAGAATTTCATCTTCTACAGCATGTCAAAAGTCTCGTAAAATCATAGCAGTGGCTTTTGGTATAAAGGCATTAAAAGAGGGGCAAGGGGAAGAAGGTATGGTTTATCAATCTGAAATATTTGGTATGGTTAAATTTAAGAATATGACACATGATTTTAGGGTACTTTTTAACGCTCGATTAAAAAAAAAACTATTCTTTTTTATGGGACTTTTTTAGAACAACAAGTTAAATATTAAGAAAAAATGGTAGATTTGGAATAAAAGTTTCATTTGGGTGTTGAGAAGAATCAAAAGAGTTCCTAAAAATATCTGTTATGAAATAGTGTTTATTTAGTTAGTTGTGAAGTTAAAGGTTTTGTTCTTTATTTTTTGTTTGACAGCTATGTAAATACTTAAGAGCTAGGTTTTTAGTCTTAGTTTTTAATCGGCTTTTGTAAAGCATAGATTGTTGCTTAACAGATTTTCTTTTGGAGGAATCAAATGAAATAAGCAAACTATGTATCTTTTATTAATAAAAAATCGTTTTAATGATAGTCTACTCTATGCGTCCTATGAAAATAGGATATGGAATATAGAAAATGTATCTGGTTGTTTTTTTTTTTTTTTTATGTTCAAGATACAAAGAGGTAAGTTTTGTTTACTTTCGCAGATCAATTATTTTCGTTACATCATCGCATTTTAAATGATTGGCGCCACGCCACTGCTACCTGTTTCATCACTTGACTTCAGGATTAAGTCTTCTATGATAGAACAATAAAAAAGCTTTTCCATGAAAAATAATTTTAGCGAACTAAGTATGTATTGTTTTTGTTTGTTTCTTGCATTTTTTATTTATATTTTCCTTAAATTTCAATTATGGACGGAATTCAAAATAACATTTCGTCACTATAAGTTCCTTATTTAGGCTCTATTCAACCTCTAAACGCATTTAGCTTATTATGGCTCTATGCCACGTTGCATACGTTTTATAAAAAGTATTTTCGCATTAAGGAGCATTACAAGGAGTTTTTAAATAAGGCTGATAATCACCACATCACAATTTTAATAAGGGAATAACTTTGTTCACACAGGGATTTGAAGTAAGCTGTTAAGATAGCTATTGTAGCAGTGGCGATTCCTCTCAGTTAGCAGGTTTATCGCCGCCAAACCAAGAATTTAAATGAATAAGTTATATAATGTAATGTTGAAATAATAATAATGATTAATTGCAATAATCAATACCATAAATACAAAAAAACTACCCACCTCACCTACCTACCTATTTTCAAATCATATTTTCCTTCACACAACACAAAACTCCCATCTTCCTATCTGCCTCAGCGTTACAATATGTCATCTCTTTTTTTACTTTCGTATTATGTTTCTAGGAAAATGCGGTAGAAAGGATGAATGCGTGGGCTTATTGTTTTATTATTAGTGTTCTTTGATTGAGTAAACATCCAAAAAAGTGCTCAATTGGCAAAGCGCGATGTAGTTGTGTATTTTTGATATGTTGTTGGGGCATATTAGAGTAGTCTGTATCTAAGTTTGCAACTTCGAAAAACCTGTACTCGCTGCAGGAAAAATGCAACAGTAAAAAAAACGCTAAATTCATTCATCCCATTTTTCCGACATTTTCCTTTATAACTTTGGAAATATGCAACTAAAAAAAAAATCCGTTCACTATAACCTTGTTTGTTATAAAATTTTCAAGACCACATCAGTTTTGAATTCATGCATATTATATTTTTCTTGCTATCTTTCCATGAATTAAAAAAAAATCAGAAAAACTAAGTTATTTTGAAGCAATCAAAAAATAGGTCAAAAATTTTCCAATTCTGCTAAAAATTTGTAATCAAATAGTCTAGAGATGAAATTCGAAAATTCGATCCAAATTGGTCAAATAGTTTTGGCAAGAAACATCATGTTAAATAAGTGCAACAAGCAATGTTTGCATCACTGCTGTGGTCAAAGTAGAACACTTAAGTTGGCACTGATTTTTTTGTTCACGTACTTGGAACCCTTAACTATGATAAAATATAGTTATGATATTTATATCTTTCTTTTGCAACTTTGATATCGATTTTAAAACTTCCGAAAATTTTACACTTGGCATGTAAATATGTAATTTCGTGAACATTTTCGAAACTTTTAAATTCGCTACCAAAGTTGCTTAAAAATAGATGTAAATATTATAACTATATTTATGATAGTTAAGGGTTCCAAGTACGTGTACAAAAATCAGTGCCAGCTTAAGTGTCCTTAAGTAGGACAGTGTCCTACTTTGACCACAACAATGATGCAAACATTGCGTGTTGCATTTCGTCTTGTAATACGCTAGACTATTTGATTCCAAATTTTAAGCAGAATTGGACAATTTTTGACCTATTTTTTGATTGCTTCAAAATTACTTAGTTTTTCAGACTTTTTTTTAATACATGGTTAGATGGCAACACAAATATAACATGCATGAATTTAAAACTGATGTGATGGTCTTGTAGAAAATTTTATAATGGACGGTTTTTTCCTTAGTTGCATACTTCCAAAGTAATAAAGGAAAATATCAGAAAAAATGTGATGAATTTAGCGTTTTTTTTCACTGTTGCATTTTTCCTGCAGCGAGCACAGGTTTTTCGAGCTGTAAACTTAGATACAGACAACTGTAACAAACCCAAACAACATATCGTCGGCCTCATAAGCAGAGGAGAGACGAAAATGTCTCACGAAGCTTATTTTTAGCATAATATTATTTTTTTTTTACTAATATGTATATTTAACAAAAATAATGTGTTTAAGAACATTGTTAAAACGAAAATAACAATACTTATTATTTTATTGGAGTTACGAGGTATTATCAGTAATTTCATCTCATGTTACGAGGTTTTCTGAAAAAAATTAGTAGGCAGCCAGTTGAACAAGCTGCTTTCCCCTTGAATTCATTATTCTGTACGGTTCCAACTTTTAAGAAGCTCACTTCGATACAACCTTTTTCGTGGCCAAAACTAATATGATGTAATTAAGATTATAAGAAAAAACTTCAGGAATGAGAAGAAATTTAAGGAGTTTGGGATTCGCCGACGAGTTTTTTACTAGTTTTTACCTATTTTTTCTAATAGTTTTCTGGCGGTTTTTTAAGCCGGTGCCAATTCAACTAAATTTAATGGAGTTACGAGTTTTGCTACCTACAAATGAAAGATACGAGGTTTTCCTAGCAATCTTTTTGTTGGAGTTACGAGGTCTGCCAGACAACAAAGTAGTAGTGGAGTTCCGTGCTACGAAAATTGTTAATTTAAAATTATTTAGAGTTTAAAGAGGGATACGAAATTTTCTAGGTTGCTGCGCCAACGAATTTTCTATAAAATAGCATTCAAACTCATTTTCACTAAAGGGTTGAGTTAGGAAGTTTGCTTATGAGGCCGACGATATCAGAAATGCATAACTACATCGCGCTTTGCGAATTTATTGTCGAATTGACTGGGCTATTTGCGAAATAAATATAATCAGTTGATTCGTATTGAATCCTTAAAGTGCGAAATTAATTAAATATTTTGTATTTGCGTAGATTTTAAATGTGAGTAAATATATTTGTGGATTGTAGTGCTTTGAAATATGAGAGTGCGACATTGTTTTTTTTTTTTTGAGAAGTGAGATGGAAGTAAATGCATATACCTATGCTAAAACCTGGAAATAATGGCGCAAAATTTTAGACGATTTAGTACGATGTTAAATCAGTTTTAGTATGATACTAGGTTAAAAATTGTTTTTTGCTAATTTTAAACGAATTTAGCATCGTACTTTCACCTAATATTTTTAACACCAAATGGCTATTTTAACTTTTTATTATCGTATTAAATCCATATGAGAAGACCCGAATGTTCCAGGTTCGAGTACCTAACTTTGTTTTCTTTTTTTTTTTTGTAAATAATGAAGTTACGCATAAAAACAATAATTGTGTTCATCAACTTAAACCCTACAAATGCAATTTACTAGCTAGCAAAAGGTTTACAATTTTGAAATAGATAGTAAATTGCTAAATACTTTGGAAATTGTTAACTAGTAAAATGTTAAGCCCTTAACAATAGGTTGTTTAAAATTTTGCGCCAATATTATTATAATAAAATAGATCATAGTTAAATAATCGTTTATTTCTTTTGGCATGAAGTCTCCAGAAGTATCTATTATCGGCTGACCGTTTACATGAAATTTGCTTACATAGCTTTGAACATGAACTAAATTGTTTAATAGATAGTTACATATATACCATCATACATTAATGTGAGTAGGTAAGGTTAAATTTAAGATTTCTTGCAACACAAAATCATATAAATATAGGATGTAGAGATTTATATTTATAAAATTGTTATAGAAAGTGACGATTTTTATGATAAAGTCATCGATAATTTTGTTTTTGATAAATTTTTAAACTTTTATTTTATATTATTTACACATTAATGATTTTTATTAATTGTTGTTATCAATAAAATTTAAAAAAAAACATATGTTTTTTGTTTTTTAACCCTCCCTAGACCACGTAGCTAAACCAATATTAAGGACGAGGAATCGCCACTGTATTGTAGTACATAAGAAGACCTTTTCAGAAAAATATGTCTTGTTGTTATTGGTAAAGCCAGCACATTGTTGCCTATACTACATACTTACATTAATATGTTTAAATTATATAGTACGAAATTCCAATTTTTTTGGCCAATAATTTTGTTCACACATCGATTTGGAATGAGCTGCCATAGTTAGTATTCATGTACACTTAAATACGTTTTTAACGACACAGTTATTGGTTATGTAGACCGTTTTGACCGGATCTCCTTTACCATTTAAAAGATGTAACGTATGCGAAAAACTTTTATTTTCGACATTTAATACTATTAAAATAGTAATATATTGCAACTAATGATTCTTATGGAAAAAACTGTCATAATTTTTTTTGTACTGAATATCATGATGTATAAATAGAACGTAATTTTTTTTGTAAATCTTTGCCTTTTCAGAGTAAAAACGGAAAAAACTAAAATTTAGACCTTTTTGAAACTTTTAAATTAATTATATCTTTAAAATGTTTGTTTTTAAGAAAAAATAATAATGTTTTTTGGTAAAGGGTCAGTCAATGTACAAACTTTTTATTCAAATGTCTTCGAAAATATGAACCGTTTAAGAGTTAAACGTGAAAAGTGCTTTTCCGACATTTTAGGTTTTTTGAAATGTCGATATCTTCTTAACGGTGAGTCGTAGGAAAAAATGGTTATAATATTTTTTTTTTGGCGGACAGCAAAAGTTTTGAATGCAATGATTTTCGATATTACTTACCGTTTCGGAGTTATAGGTGGAAACCCGATATTTTTGACATTCAACCTTGAATAACTATTGTCGGGTGTGCGATTTGGCAATGAACTTTCGCGACTATATTTTTCATGCTAAAATAAAGATAATTGCATTTCAAAAGTTTTTTTTTTGATTTTTGGAGCAGAAATAATGCAATTATACTGGTTTTACATTGCACTTATCAAACACGTCTGCCGCGGTGTTAGCCTCTAGTTTTTCGTTTGCCATTTTGAATTTTGCTCTCTGTATACATAAGTATTACACTTAAAAAAATCGGTATCCATGCACCTTATGATTTTTTTTTTACCAAAATTTGACTACTCAAATAAAAAGTATAAGTGACCTCAAATCCAGAAATTATTGTGTTTCGCTCAAGGTATAACAGTGGGCTCTTCAGTCAGTCTGTTATACCCTAATAATTATAATATTTCAATATTTAAATTTCTTTTTCTTTATTATGATTTGAAAACTTTAACGACGTCTACCGGCCACTTAGCCTCTCGCAAACCGTCTGCAATTTTGTTTCACGTTTCTTGACGATGGACAGAACGCATTTGCGTTATCAGAATCCATGTACCTTATAATTTTTTTTCACCAATATTTGACAACTTTGATCCCCCGCCCACCCCATTAAGCCTTTGAAACAAGCTGGCAGATGTGCATATTTGTACTCAGCTACTCTGAATGATTTTCTCCGGGAAACACCCATAATCCCCAAAAAAAAAATATTTCCATCGGACGAAATCCCCAAAAAAATGCAATCCAACACGACAAAATTCCCAAGGGAAAGAAGCCCTATGGACAAAATCCCCAATCATTTTTTTTGTTTGCCAAAATCTTCAAAAATCTCCAAGATCTCCAAGATCTCCAAGATCTCAAAGAATCGCAAATATTTGTTTTTGCTTAAGTGATGCAGTTAATAAATTACAGTTATGATTTGACACATTTTAATCCAGTATGTGTTACGTGAGCTTTTCGAGGACGCAGAATTGTGTTGAGGCATGGCACAGGCGAATGAAGGTCATCGTTTAAGAAAAGATAGTAGTGTTATGTTTCGTGTTTTTTTTTTTTTTTTGTTTGTTTGATTTTGTCTAACCCTGCGGCCACACGAGCCAGTACTGGCAAGCCAGTTCGCTACATAGATTGTATGTCAAGTTCATATACGTGAATATGCTGTGACGTAGGCGGCACGCAACTTGTAAGCAAGTTGCTTTCAAGTATCTGCGGTCATGTTCAGCTTTTACTAGGATAGCCAATCTAGGATTCTAATTACACATTTTTATATTGAATTTGCTTTGGCATCGGACTTCGATTTTTTCTTACTTAACAAAAAAATAAGTCGAATCTGCATCAAATCTTGAGATGGTAAACGCATAATACTGCGAATGCATTGACGGATGCATTGACAGACTTTTCTGTCGCGTCAAAGTAACTTGGATTGATTTTCATCTAATTCAAAAATTAAGATTTTTTTTAAATAATTTTTAAAAAAATTGATTGGAGGTTTTTTAATCCATCATCATCGTAGCCATCCTAAACTAACTTACGTCGTAAGAGGAATATTTCATTCCAAAATGTCACCAAAGGCGCTAAAATCGCCTTTTCCCGCGCTAAAATTTATTCTCAAAAAATTCACATGTATTTAAGTTCTTTAATGCATCATCTCCGTAGCAATCTTTCAATTTTATTTGACAGTCTATGGCTTGACAAATCGGTATCAGAATGTTCCAAATGTCACCCGAAATCCCCAAAATTCTCATTTTTTCCCAAGCAAAAAATATACTCTCAACACATTAGGATTTTTAAGAGATTTTGTATAATTCATCATAATCATAGCCATCCTTCAATCATATTTGACAGTTAAAATTTCTTGTTCCCTCCTCTTATTAAAAGTTGTGGTAGAAAAAACATTATTTTTCATTAATTTTTCAACGAAAAGCTATCTATATTGCTTTATAAACAAGTCTGAACGCGGCCACTGTCTTCTCTACTGGCTTTCCAACTGGCTTCGAAAATGGCAAGCCAGTTGACGAGCAAGTAGCTCAGGTTTGTATGTGTTACTTAGAAAATTTAAATGTATTGTAACTTGTAAGCCAGTACTGGCTCGTGTGGCCTCAGGGTAAGATGAACTATGTTTTTTTTTTCTATTAGTATTTGGATATCATGTTTTTTGTTTGTTTAATAAAAGTAAAACGGATTAGAAAACATTGTACCTATTTTTATTTTAACAATAAATAAGTAGCTACATATAAAGAAATTTCTAAAAATGGAAGCATCAGTAATAAACGCTGCTTAATTTGACCCACAATGAGCAGTGCAAGTAGTGAATCAAGCAATAAAATAGCGCGCGCGATTTTATTGCTTGATTCACTACTTGCACTGCTTATTTTGAGATTTTCTTTTGGGGATTTTTTTTTTTTTTTGAGATTTTGTCTGCTCCATTTCCTCTTGGGGATTTTGTATTTGGGGATTTTGTTTTTGGGATTATATTTTTGAAGTAAACATCACCAACCCATTTTCTCCAGTAAAAATCAATCGTGTACCGATGACTCACTTTTTTTTTGTAGCCAGCTCTTAGACTATTACCATTAATTGTATCGTGTACCTACGTATTGAATACTGAATTTACAACCTAAATAGGTAAATCTAGCTAATACATTTTTAAGAAAAATTGTTTACAACTTTATATTGGTTAAGTTTTCTTTAATCTTCTTACTGACATTTCGGGGGGGAGTTTCACCCCCAAAATCCCCTCCGCGTTCGCGCCTGGTAGGTGAGGTAGGTTTCCCACACTTTACAGTATGATCCTATAGCGGATATATTTAACCTGTCACTGTTTTACGCAAGATTTTAATACATGGATAATAGGTCTCGGTTGAGATCAAGAGGTTTCAGTCTATATAAAAAGGAGATGGCATGAGCTTTTGGGGAGAATAAAGTACTTAGAGCAATTTCGAATTCGCAGGTGGTTATAGTCTAAGAGACCACAGCAAATTTAGGGGTGTGTAAGTGAACCAAAAAAAAGTATATGAGTCGAAAGACGTGGTAATGTTTATGAAAGAAATGCAAGTCTTGCAGTCCCTGGAGGTGGCTTTAGATGCCTTATAGCAAATTGAAAACCTTAAAAAATCAACTTTGAGGATGATTGTATGAACCAAAAAAAATGTTTATCGATCCCTAGGTATTGAGCCCCTGATTACAGATCCGTATGTCCAAGACCGATTGGAGGCGGCATTTACCCCGCCAGACCGTTTGAAAAACCGTAAAAATGAACTTTGAGGATGATTGTATTGTGATGACAAAATTAAAAATAACGATTGGTTGGTGGGTTGAAATGCAACTGATTCTCAAAAGCCAATGAAAATTCGAATGTGGTGTCAAATCCATAACTCACCCATCGTGGGAACATCAACGTTTTAAAGTTTACGTTAAGTCAGCAGTTTGATGTTCCCATGAATAAGTTAGTGCAGTCTGTTTGATATTTTACACCACATGCTCCTCTCCCTCTTTTGAGAACCAATCATAGCTTTATTAAAATATGTGTATATTAAATTTTTTAATTTTTTAAATATTACAAAAAATATTACAATAATTTTTTGTTCTATTTTTAATTGTTTATATATTTTTTTTTTTAAATAGAAAAATTATATATGTATATGTATATTTTATTGTGTCTATTTTACAATTCTTCTTTTTTTTTTTGTAATTAAAAAGTTAATGAAATGAATTTGAATATGAAACTACTTAACATTTTACAATTTTACTATTTTACAAATTTTCTTTACTGTCACACATTTTTTAAAAAAAAATATTTTTTTTATTTTTTTTTTTTACATTGTGTGCATTACAATTTTATGTTTAATAAAATTATGTCTGTATTTTACAATTCTTTTTTTTTTTTTTTTTTGGAAATGAAAAATTAATTAAATGAATTTGAACATGAAATTACTTTCTATAACTATTTTACAATTTTTTTTTTTTTATTGCCAAATAATTTTTAAAAAATATTTTTTATTTTTTAAATTATGTGCATTACAATTTTTATCTATTGCATAATTATATGTGTATTTTACAATTCTTCTTCTTTTTTTCTGTAAATGAAAAATTAATGAAATGAGTTTGAGCATGAACCTACTTTCTATTATTATTTTACAAATTTTGCTTTATTGTCACATATTTAAAAAAAAACGTTTTTTTTTCAAATGTATTTCAATACAATTTGTTTTTTGTTGTCCTCTTTTCTTTTTTTTTATTTTTGCATTATTAATTTTTACATTGCACTACATTTATATTTTATTATAATTGCTTTACAATTTCAGTTTCTTTTTGTGTAAGCGATTCATGACATTTTTAAATCATTGTTATTGAGATTAGAATTATTATGTCCAACAGCGGAAAAATTCAGAACATAAGTCGAAAATAACATAATATAATAAATTCTTGTTGAAAATCATTTAAAGCTCCTAATCTTGAAGAAAATTGATCTCCAACGACTAAATGAGCCTCTCCAATAGAAATGACCTGAGATGTGAACAAACAGACAAACAGACAAAACAAAAATTAATAATTACTTATAGAAAGAAAAACTGACAGAGTTTGGAACCTTCATTTTTCGCATTAACAGGTATCAGATGCAACCTCAAACACAGCATGTGCATCCACAAGCCTTGGTTTCCTTCTGGGTCTTGGATTTGGTCTTTGTTAAATCTGATTATTTCTGTACTTTACACGAAAATACATTATAAACAGTAAAATAATGCTGGCAAGCAGCAAAAAGTTTAAAGCATAGTGATTGTAATCATGAAGATTAGCCGTGTCTGAAAACTGTTTTGAATTTTCAAGAGATTCACTAATATTTGCCTTAAGTTTGTTAAACTCAGTATAGTTTACTTCGAAAACCTTACAGGGTCCACTTATTGTTAGTTCTGTATATCTCAAAACCCATGTACTTATATTAGTACTAGGAATAAATGCACTGGAAATGGTTTGATTATAATCAGAATGGCCTTTAATTGGCAAGGTTGGGAGTTTATACACGCAAGATGATTTAAACTTTAATACTCCACAACCTGACACAGTTAAACTACTGGTTATTTGATTTTAGATAAGGTGTCCTGTTCAACTATTTGTTACTGAAAAAATCTAAGAATTGGGGTCCCTGAGCCTTTTCCAAAAATTCTGTGGTGAATTTGATACAACATTTAAATTACATTCTTGAAAGTTAACTGATTTATGATGCAATAAAGAAACCTCGCAGTTACTATTATTGGAATATTTACTAAAAGTAGGAATGTGGTTCTGGCATAAATATTCATTTGATGAAAAACTTTTACACATATTAAGCTCTATATCTGAAATGGGAAAATATTTCTCCCGCGTCAGGGTAATCGCTAAATAAGGAGATGATGTTTCTACTAAATAGACAACATTTTTATGAAGGAATGGCAATGAGATAATTCCAAAAAGCTGGTAATCTTCGATGTCGAGTAAGGGTAAACGTATTTCAAAAACTACGCTGTCATCCATTACACATCCCTTTACTGAAGCCATTTTATAATAATCTACAGCAGATCCCTGGGTTAACCTGAGCATTTCAGGTAAGTGACTTCTAATGTCTATTAGCTGTTTGGTCAGTTGTTTTGGAGTAACTATTTGTGGACTTATTTTTGCGTGTTTAAGATCTAAAAGAACGTCTAACAAAATTCCCTGCAATCGTTCAAAGTTGGTTAGTATGAGTATTCAATACGCAACAAGGGACGATAAATCTCGCTCCTGCTCACTTATCTTAAGCTGATCTGTGATGGTTTTTTGCGTTATATTTAAATAATCATTTAAAACTTTAAATTGATGGTTTATTTGCACAGTTGTACGCTTTAAAATGTAAGAAGTGGAATCAGTTATAGAAATTTGTTTTTTTAGTAGCTCTGAGAAATGTTTTTCGTTTGATTTGATTTTCGATACTTGTTCTTCTATATGTATCCAAAACTCCAAATAGACCGTGAGCTATGTTTCCAACAATGTCAAACGGAGAACGCCTTGATCTTGTTTGATCATTCTTTTCGGCATTGAAGGAAACAGAAAAATGTTGTTTTCTTCTATAACGTCTAGTCGATGGCGAATAGCTTCAGCGGTTGGGATGCAATGTCGCTGATGTAATATTTCATTCGTGCAGAATCTCTCCAAACGACTTTTGTAATTTTTCAGTTTTCCCAATTCATGCCAATATGTTGATATGTTGTAATAAACGTATATGGTCCAATGGCTGCTGATCACTTTAACCTTCCCAATGTTGTCAAAATAGACTTCTACAGCATATTTCAGTGGTTGTACTCACTCACATCTAAATTCGATCGAGCTAGTTGATAAGCTTTTTGTAATTTATGCCTTAGCTGATAGAAATAGTTTACGTGATTGTAGATTGGAGTAGGGGTATTCTTTATACAATTTGGCATGTCTGAGGTAAAACCAAATATCACATCCATCGGTGTTAGTTTAGTGCTAGCATGAGGAGTGTTATTATGGACATACATTGCTTGGCGAAGCCATTCGTCCCAGTTTGCTGGATCAGAAGTAGAAACGGATCTTAGGTACTCTCCTAGAGGACCATGATTTCATTCTCTTAGACTGCGGATGATATGCATAAGATTTGATCCCCTATCAGTTATTAATTCCTTTGGTACTCTATACCTACATACTATTTCATTGAAGAAAACCCTGGCGACCGTTTCCGCTTCCCCGTTAGGAAGTGGATAACAGTCCATAAACCGAGTAATGTCATCTGCAAAGGTCAATATGTGTTTGTTGCCTTGCATAGTTGTAGAAAGTGGGCCAACAATATCCAGTAAGACTTTGTCCAATGGTTTCTTAGAAGTGGCTGAAATTACCATAGGCATAAATTTGTGTCTAGATTTTTTATTTATTTGACATTTTTTACAGCCTTTCACGTATTTTTGAATTGTGCTAAACATATGCTTCCATCTAAAACTCGGCCGGATACGAAGAAATATTTTAAGGACTTCCAGATGACCACCTAATGGAGAATCGTGGTATCTTTGTATTGTTTTAATAATTTCCTCTTCCTTCTCAATAAATGTTTTAATTTGATCTTCATTAGAAACTGAAAGTTCTTCGTCATCGTCATCTTCATCACTAAGACTGTCATTACTTTGGTAGTGTCTTCTTCCGCTACTAATATTCAAGTTTAATGACTTTTCAAGATCAGGCTCTTTACAATTACTTCCTGATATAGTATTTTCGATTTGAGCTTTATGGACCTGAGCTCTAGTTAAAATCCGAACGTTTGGACTTCTATCGTTATATGACACTATTCGACTAAGCGCATCAGCAACCACGTTCTCCTTCCCTGGTTTATGTTTAATAGTAAATTGATATTCCGCTAATTTAAATTTAAAATTTGATATTCTTGTTGATTCATTTATTATTTTGAAAAATTGAACTAAAGGTTTATGATCGGTATAGAGGGTGAAGTTTCGACCCAAGAAGTAACTTCGAAAATTCTTTACCGCCCAAACCATGGCCAATGTTTCTCTTTCTATTGTAGAGTAACAACGCTCGACCGGACTTAATATTCTACTAGCAAAGGCAATGGGCAAATCTGAACCATTTACTTTTTGAGATCAAACTGCACCGATTGTTTCCCACTAGTATCCGTAGAAAGGTCAAAATCTTTCGAAAAGTCTGGATATATTAGAATAGGGGGTTTTGTTATTATCTGCTTAAGAGTAGTAAAATCTTTTTCACACTCTGCATTCCAGCAACATTTTCTCTCTTTATGTGTAATATCCCGTAAAGGCTTTTCATACTTAGAGAAGTTTAGAATGCTTCTCCTGTAAAAGTTTACCATTCCCAAAAATGATTGAATTTCTTTTGTATTTTTTGGGGGTGGTATCTGAAGGATGCTTTTAATTTTCGTTTCGTCTGGCAGTACACCCATTTCAGTTATTTTATAACCTAGAAAAACTTCGAAGGAAATGACATTTTCGTGGCTGAAGACGCAAAATAAATTTCTCTAAACGTTGAAAAATTGAAATTAACTTGTTGTTAAAATCGGGTGGCACAACGGCTCATGAAGAACCAGGGCCTAGTGACTTGGTGTTATGATCATTTAAATTTCGTCCGTACACTACAATATCATCTAAGTAGACGAAACACTTAAAGTCTTGAAGACGTTGAAAAGTAGCAGGAGCGCCAAAAGGCATCCTATTAAATTCATAGTGCCCTGTGCTCGTACTAAAAGCTGTCTTTTGACGGTCAGATTTATCGATAAGTACTTGGTGATACCCGCTGGCAAGGTCTAAAGTTGAAAAATATCTACTATTTCCCAATTGATCGAGTATATCATCGATTCTTGGTAGAGGGAAAGCGTCACCAATTGTAATTTCGTTGATCATTCGAAAATCAACTACCACTCGCTACTTTCGTAAACCGTTTTCGTCAGCCTTTTTGGGGACCACTAGTAACGGACTATTCCACGGACTTTTGCTATCGATAATAATTTTATCATTATACATTTGGGCAACTTGTTCTTTTATAATATGCCTATGTACTTCCGGAAGTCGGTATTGTTTCGTATTAATTGGGTTTTGATTTTTGGGTGTAGGAATTTTATGAGAAATTGCATTCATAAATTGAAGTCTTTCTGCTTCGATATGAAATATATTAGAAAATCTTTGACATATTTCTTGAATTGTAGATCTTTCTTCGGGGTTAAGATCTTCTCGAAAATTGAGTTCCTGCAGTAGTTTTTTACTTCTTTCTTCATTTGTGTTTAGCTCGCGTGAATTGTTGCAAATAGGATATGCTGTTGTATGAAGAGTCTTAGAATGCTCTCCTAATAATTCCTTAAGATAATAGTTACTAAGATTAAAAAATTTAATTGGGCACTCTTTTAAAGTAACTGCAGATGTACTTGTATTAGCTAGGCTTACTATAATTAAACCATTATTCACCTGACCCACAAAGGATGCTAGATAGATTTCCGGGTTTATTTCATCAGAATGGCACACAAGTACAGTTCCTTCACAAAGGGTTATGGGGCATTGAAGGCATATTTCACTGCGAAGGGGTTTTGTCGCGGTAAGTTTAGTATTTACTTCATTCTCTTTCATTCTTAAAAGATCATCTTGCGAAGATTTGTGTCACCTTGCGAGGGTGTAGAGCAATTAAGTATTTTTTTCCTACTATCAGAAGAACCTTCATCCTGCGAAAAGGATTTAGTCACCGTATACATCGAATTCATATTGTAGCTATCAACTGGTGTATAAGCTTGTGAGATTGAGAATGAGCTATCGATCTCATTAATTTTACTTTCTATTTTATTAGTAAAACCGTCGTGCGAAGATGATTGAGATACTGTACAGATTGAATCTGCGGTTTTATTTACTAATATATTACTCTGAAAATTTGAAATTTGAGAGAATTTCTGAATAGGCAACTGGTTTTTCGCATTAGGTTTGTGGAGGAATTTTAAGAGTTTATTAGGGTCTTCAATGTTTGTGTATCTAAACAAAATATCCTGACCAAGAATACCATCACAATCGAAATTAAAAATCTTTTCAGTAACATATAACTTACACCTAATTGGTGGTTCTAAAAGAAGTTTAGCTTCAATAGAACTTAATGTAGTACCCTTGGCATACATAGAGGAAGTGTACCGATTATGGAATACCAAAACATAAACTCATTTTTAAGCTCTAAAAAATCAAATTTTATTAAGTCTTTTGAATTGAGGTTTATAAAAATACTATATACTACTTAAAAACAAAAGAAAAACTTAAAAAAATTATCACACTTCATTCAATAAATAAAAAATAAAAAAAAAAAAAAATGAACACTTTGAAAAAAGTGACCCTAATATGGACCACTCATGGTTTTATGTGAAATACCCACTGAAATTTAATTTGACGTGCAGAAATCACAAATAAAATTATTGGACTCTGCGCCAGAGCAATCTACGTGATACCATTTTTTGCACGGCAAGCATTCTATCCATTCTTCGCCGCCTTTATCATCAGTAAACAAGCCCAAACAATAACCGCACTCTGCCTCACCATCAGGATCACGTGTTTGCAATGTAGATGCAAAATCATCAGTTGTGGAATCGGATTGAAACGAAATATCATCAGGTTCTGATGAGAAAGACGAATCTGAATGCTGTTTCTTCTTAGGCTTTTTAACCATCTTGTTCTTTTGAAGACCGCTTGTTGATGGTTGATCAAATAAAGTTGGTTCTTTCATAGCTTCATCTTTTTTCTTTGAAATTGATTTAGAAATCTTGGGTTCAGTTATGAACCTGAAATTTCATCACGTTCTGATGAGAAAGGCGAATCCGACTGCTGTTTTTTCTCAGACCTTTTCATAGTCTTCTACTTTTGAAGACTGCTCGTTGATGCTTGGTCAAATATATTTGCTCCTTTCTTCGCCTGATCCTTTTTCTGCTGTGTTGCTTTAGATATCTCCAAATCAACTTTGTATGGCGATGCTGTGATCTTGCATGTGAAAACCGATTTCCTTCCACGAGCTGATGTTCTTTTCTTGAGAGAAGGATAAGGTGATATTAGTTCCGGACTTACAAATACACTTGGAGCGTTTTGGTGGCTTTGGCGGCTTTGAGGACTTTGTTGGCTTTGTGGGCTTTGGCAGCATTGGGAGCTTTGGAGTCTTTTTGGGCTTTCGAGGCTTGGGTGGCTTTGGGGGGTTTGAAGGCCTTGGGGGCTTTGTGGGCCTGTCCTGGAAGCGTTTGTATCTTCAACCGGTGGAACGTTTTCCAAACCGACCTGCTCTTTATCTATAAAATCGGCATCTGTGAAAATATTCCGGTTCAAAGGATGGATTCCTGTAGCTTTGAAACCATTAACAGCTACTAAAGCGGATTGAATTCGTAAGTAGGCTTTTCCAAATAGCTCCATTACATCATAATTGCTCACAGGTCTCCCGGAATGTAAGAGCCACTGTCGAATTTCGTCACTGTAATAACTTTTTAAGGCCCCCATAACCGTTTTATCTAATGGCTGCATTTTGTGTGTAGAATGTGAATGTGTTACATTGTTTTCACGCGCAGAGTCTATGAGATTAATGTTACTCGTATGGCTGTAGTGTACATCTAAAATCAATAGGACAGGTTCATCTCCTGTTAGTTTTGCAAACTTCAAAAAGTGCTGAAACCATTCAAGGAAAATATCGGTCTGTATCCAGCTTGAGGGGTGGCATTTGGCAAATGAACCAGCTGGAGCTCCTTTCATTAGCAAAATATCCATTTTTTTCCGGGGGGAAAATTATCATTGGTGGAACAAAGTCTCCAGCTGCGTTCATGCATAAGCAAACAGTTATAAGACGCCCTCTTTCAGCGGATGTTAATGCACCAATCTATTTTTTTCCTCTTGTTGCGAGAATTTGGGGAAGTTTCAACTGGACAACAGACAGTCCGGTTTCGTCTACATTATATATTCTACACGGCAAAAAATGCTTCTCTTGATATTCTTTCTCCAGCGTGTCAAAGAACGATGAGACATTTTGCTTGTTCAATATATTCATTCTTGCAAATGAGGTCCCTGTTGGTTTCCGCAGAGAAATAATATCTCTGTGACGGTTTAAGAATTCATTACGCCATTTGCGGCCAGCCATTTCATTTTTGAAAGGGTGCTCCAAATTATTACGACAAGCCAACTGATAAGCCAATCTCTTAACATCTTTTCGTGTCAAACCGTAGTACCTCTTTTTCATTCCAAGAACGTACTGCACAAGTTGATTTTCTAAGGCTGGACTGAGAACGGTTTTTCTACCAAGCGGTGAATCGATAGCTTCATCAGAAGAGCAATTGCAAAGTCTGAAAAGTGTTGTACCAGGAACATTAAAAATTTATGATGCTTTCTGGAAACCCATTTCTTTTGACTTGACTGCGTCGATGGCTTTCCTCATGGCCACCTTGTCCCAGATCTTTCGTTTGTTTTTGTTTGGCGCCATCTGAAAGATTACAAAAAAAAAAAATCTGTGTACAAATTTAAACAAAAAATTTAGCTGGTTCCCAATATGGAATACTATTCCATATTAGGAACACTCTGATATACCATATTAGGAACAACACGACTCACTGAACTATGTAAAAATTCACTCTTTATTTCAATGAACTTACCTAAATACTTTTTTTATTCGAAAGGTAAGGCTTTTTCCTAATGACACGAGAACAAAAATATACTGAAAGTTAAACCGATAAAAAATATAAGAAAAATAGACTCACAATAATATGTCATGCACCTAACCGAAAAACAACTTTTATCAGTTGCGCATGTCCACACCGACCGGCGTCCACAAGGATACTAACAACGAATATGCGCATAAAAAGAAAGCTTGAATTGAAATAAACAGATACATACACTTCGAAGTTTTCAGAATATTGCACTATTCCATAACTGGTACACTTCCTCGACCATTTATGGTTATTGCCTCGCTTTGATTGATTATGACACCTGACCTAGTGCGTCTTCATTAATTGTACTTATGTTGGATCCAGTGTCAGCTAAAAGTTTTAATGTTTTTCTTAAACCTATATGTCAATTGGAATTTCTACAATACCATTTTTGAAATATTTACTGTATTCTTGGAATGTTTCGTCGGATGGTTTAATCATATTTTCTTCAATCACCCGACGGCATTTTAGTTTTTTTGGGTAGGCAAATTATTTTTCTCATCCCAACGTTTTTTTGTAAAGCAATTTGATATATTATGTCCTACCCTCAAACAAAAATCACACTTTTGCCCATTTACTTTAACCTGTCTTCTTGTTTGATTATAATTTGTTGTCAAAACAGAAGGTGTCATGTTTGTATTATGGAATGTTCGGTTTGACCGACTTTGACCTTTATTGCAGTTGCTTATATTGTGACCGTAAGCCCTGCAATTAGTACAAAACGGTGTAGTTTGCCTTTTTCTACACTCTTGGTAAGTATGATTAAACTGATTGCAGAAGTTACATTTTACTAAATTGTCATTTGTAAAATATGGATTCGAACTCATATTTACATTATTTTCTGGACAACTTTGGTTTGAAGGATTTTGGTTTGGCAAGGAAAAGTGATTCTGATTATACATTGGCTGCGAAATCGAAAAGGGATAGTTGTACAATGGTTGGACGCCACTATTTTGCGACCATAAAGACTGACTATTCCCAACTTGTAAAGGCCATGCTAACGGATATGAAAATAAACTATTTGATTCAAGTTTAAGTTTGAGGGTACTTTCACAAAGTTTATTTAGTGATGTTTCTTGAGCTGTCACGACGTATTGCTTAAGCATGGGGTTAGAAACTCCTGCTCTAATAGCATACTGTAGTGCTCATACACTTCAGATACATAAAATCAAAACAAAACGTTATTCCATCCGGTCATTCGCTTTAGCATTATAAAACATAAAGCAATAGTAGATATTCCGTTTACATCCGCGGTCAATAAACGCGGTCAATCCGCGGTCAATAAACAGTTTAGTAGGAGAGGCTGGCACCCCTTATCATTACATGGCGATCTTGCCAAAATCGATCCTGTAATGTATAATAAAGAAGAGCTTGATGAACTGTTCGAAACCCTAAACAGCCCGTACCATCCTGGACAGCCAGACAGTGAAGCACCAGCATACGAACCAACACCCAAAACCGCTGGCCCAAAACCATTATCAATTGATGAATACAAAAAAAGCAAAGAATTAAAATTCAGCTTCCAGAACAAAAAACACCGAAGAGAAAGGGGTGGCAGAAAAGTGAGAATACGCCAGGAAATAGGCAATCTTTTTAGGCTCGCCACACTAGCCAACAAGGAGGAAAAACAGAAATTTCTCCAACAGGCGAAAAACCTGCAAGGATACAATTCAGTGAGAGGAAGTACAACAAAGCAAAAAGTAACTAAGTATCATGGGAGGTAAAAATTCTAAAGAAGAAGTTATAGTCACGAATAATAATAATAACAATAATAATATTATGAACTCAAACTTAATTTTAATAGACATAGTAATAATTATATTAATAATATTAATTGTATACCTATTTTTTAAAATTGCGAATCACTTTTGCAAAGAAAAAATAAGAAATATTGTATCAGAGGAGGGTAAAAAATATAACCGTTAAAAAAAAAAATAGTTTGTAAAAATGTATTTGAAAAATAAAATATGTTGAATATAATTAAAAATTTAAAATCTATTATTGAAAATTTTAATAAAACAGGGTTTATACAGCTAAATACATTGCTGAAAAGAAATCAGAAATACAAAGGTAAGAGAAAGATTTTAATGAAAAATATGAGGAATCGCCTAAAGATACCATTCAACAATCATTAAAAAAAATTATAGATAATTTGCTATTAAGGTTAAAAGAAATATTGGAAAAGAAGGAGAAATTATTAGAGCAGACAGAAATTGAACGAGATTTAGAAGGTATTGATAAAGAATTAGGAAAACTAGAATTCAAAATGGCAAAATTCGACATTATTTCGAGCATTAAGATTATTCCAGAATTTAGTGGGGAGGTAGAGAAATTAACTAACTTCTTGAATTTGGTAGAGTTCGTTGACTCAGATCTCAGCGAGGTAACAGAGAAAGAAAAACTGATAAAATTTGTTATAGCAACGAAAATAAATGACAAAGTCAGAAACAAGTTGATAACAGTACAACAGCCAAAAACGTTTAAAGAATTAAAAGAAACCTTTCATCAACTTTTTAAACATAAGAAAAATACACTGCTAGTTATCTCAGAATTGTCAGTGATACAGCAAAACTCAAGTTCAACAACAGATTTTGCTAACCAAGTTGAAACGTTGGTGGCAGAACTAAATTGTTAACAATTAATAGAGCAAGAAACAGAGAACAGAGAAGTAATCTGCAAACTAAATGACCAACTAGGTTTAAACGCATTCAAAAAAGGTATTATACAAACGAACAAATCGACCATTTTCGCAGCTAGACCAAAAACACTTAATGAGGCAATACAACTAGCCACTGAGGTAGATAATGCAAACCAAGCTGATTAGTAGGAGAAACTAAAAACTAAACCCACAGTTTAGTAGGAGAGGCTGGCACCCCTTATCATTACAATACATCGCTGCCAGCTCGGAATCTGTAATAAGGGCCTTCGAATCGTTTGGAAATTGTTCCCTTGCAGAATTCTTACATTCAGCCACTAAATTCTTAACTCGTAATAAACACGCATTTAATGACTCAGTTGGGAATTATCGGCACTGTCTTAATTCATTTGACAGTTGTATGTAAGTCTTTCTCGGCAAAAAATGCCCTCCAAGCAATTTTTCAAACTCTTCAAATGTAGAGTATGAGCAATTTTGCATTGCCAAGTACGCATTGCCTCTTAATTTTGTTAAAATTAATTGACAAAATGTGGCCTCTTGTTCCTGTGTTACACTTGATTTTACCTGCTTACAACAGTTCAAAAAAGCGTTGAGCTCAGATACTATTCGGTCATTCTGTTCACCGTAAAATGTCGGGATTAAATTTGATATTAATTGTATCAGAGCCGTTTGCTGAGTGCTTATCAAGAATGATTCTTCACAACTCATATTTTTGTTACCTTCTAGAGGAGGGCTCATTATGGCTATTGGAGACTCGGTTTGTGTACTACCTGTACCTGTATTGGGTGCGAATTGTTCAAAGTTTTCGATATCTGCTTTGAATTTTTCTGTTTCTGCTACTAAAATAAGCCGCGACGGACTACTTTGATTTTCTAGTTTCTCGACTAAATGAAGTAATCTCTTATCTGATTTTTTATTATCTACAACTAATTTTCTTAACTTTCTATTTTTTTCTCTTGTTGACGATAGTCGTGATCGATGTCTTCATATGTTCAATGTATTCTCCCCCGGAGCTTTCGTCCGATGTTGGTCTTATCTGCTGTATAATATTGTTGCGGATTTCTGCTGTATGTTTGACAATCGTTTTATTTAACTCGTCCTCACTTGACATTTAAAATGTCTGTTTTGTCTTTATTTATTATTTTTTTTATTTTTTTGTTTGTCGCGATCTACTTATTATATTTATTTATGCGTGGATAAAATACTTTCACGATTTTAAAATAATTTGCGGAACTGAAAACTTTGATATTTGTTCAACACTTTAACCATTTTATTTGTTTAACTTTTTGTCACAGTTTAATCGAAATTTGATTTTATAAAAAAATGATTATCTTTAATTTTGTTCCTTTTCTTTTTTTTTTCTTTCTTTTTTTTTTTTTTTTTTTTTGTTTGCTTTACTTAAAATTAAGTGATTGATGCAAATTTTGCGCACTGACACTATAAATGGTTTGATGTATAGGTTTGTGTTGTGTTTTTTTTTTCTTTCACCGGCTGCGCCAATTTGTGATGACAAAATTAAAAATAACGATTGGTTGGTTGGTTGAAATGCAACTGATTTTCAAAAGCCAAGGAAAATTCGAATGTGGTGTCAAATCCATAACTCACCCATCATGGGAACATCAACGTTTGAAAGTTTACGTGAAGTCAGCAGTTTGATGTTCCCATGAATAAGTTAGTGCAGTCTGTTTGATATTTTACACCACAGTATGAACCAAAAAATTTTTTACTCATTCCTAGGTATTGAGCCCCTGAGTACAGATCCGTATGTCCAAGACCGTTTTGAGGCGGCATTTAAAATTAACTTTGAGGATGATTGTATGAACCAGACATTTTCTTACCCATTCCTAGGTATTGAGCCCCTGATTATAGATCCGTATGTCCAAGACCGTTTGGAGGCGGCATTTGCCCTGCAAGACCGTTTTTAGAACCTGAAAATTTTAAAAGAAATGGGTAAGAAAATTATTAAAAAACAACGGTAAGAACTAAAACACCCTTTTATTTTTGTATGTAAAGCCAGAAGTCCCTTATATCATTTCCTTTTTAAATAAAGCTGTTTTTGTGAACAGTTTTTAAAATCTTAATTTTCAAACTCAAAATTTTGATAAAAAAAATAAAAATATATGTTCCAAATACTTTTTTTCAAAATTTCACGTAATTAGGTACTATTTTTACTATCAAAATTCAGTGCTCTTTTTAAATCATAGTCAAATACTGAAAACCGGATGGTTCTAGGACTTTTACTTTTCAAGATATTACAAAATAAAGAAACCAACTTCTTAGTAAAAACAAGAAAAAAACGAAGTTGATGATAATCAAGGTTATTAAAATGATCATTTATCTGCATTCTTCTTAGTTTTATGAGAAAGTTTTTTTTATATCTTTAAAAGTAAAAGTCCTAGAACCATCCGGTTTTCAGTATTTGACTATGATTTGGTAAGAGCATTGGATACCTAATTACGTGAAATTTTGAAAAAAAGTATTTTGAACATTTATTTTTATTTTTTTTTATCAAAATTTTGAGTTTGAAAATTAATATTTCAAAAACTGTTCACTTAAAGAACTTTATTTAAGAAGGAAATGATAGAAGGGACTTCTGACTTCTTCTTTTAATTTTTTCGGGTTCTATAAACGGTCTGGCAGGGTAGATGCCGCCTCCAAACGGCTTCGGACATACGGATCTGTAATCAGGGGCTCAATACCTAGGAATGGGTAAAAATTTTTCTGGTTCATACCATCATCCTCAAAGTTGATCTTTAGGGTTTTTCAAACGGTCTGACAGGGTAAATGCCGCCTCCAAACGGTCTTGGACATACGGATCTGTACTCAGGGGCTCAATACCTAGGAATGGGTGAAAATTTTTTTGGTTCATACAATCATCCTCAAAGTTCATTTTTACGGTTTTTCAACCGGTCTGGCAGGTTGAATGCCGCCTCCAATCGGTCTTGGACATACGGATCTGTAATCAGGGGCTCAATACCTAGGGATGGATAAAAATTTTATTTGGTTCATACAATCAACCTCAAAGTTGATTTTTTAAGGTTTTCAAATTGCTATAACGCATCTTAAGCCGCCTCCAGGTACTGTAAGATTTGCATTTCTTTCATAAGCATTACCACACCTTTCGACTCATATACTTTTTTTTGGTTCACTTTCACACCCCTCAATTTGCTGTGGGCTCTTGGTCTATTAGGGACGTCCCACTGCGCAAGGGTGCAAGCGCATGGTTTCTCAGATGCTTCATCAATAGCATACGGAGCAGTAATACAGGGTGTCCCTTAATTCGTCAAGAGTATTTTAGGGTATGATTCTGGGGTATATTCTAAGAAAAAAATTGTTCTACAATTAGGGCCTATCTCCAATTTTGATATCATTTATCGGAAATTTAAGAAAAGTCTTACTTTGGCGTACCCTGATCCATGTTACCGGTAATTGCGCCGTAAGTACTTATGATAGAAACTTCGTTTAAGCCTTTATTTTTTGAAGAAATACCAGCTTTTGTATATGCGTTTAAATAAATTTAATACCTTGTATGAGTCCTAAGATATCCAGTTTTTAGCCTGTTTCATTTTTTTTGCCCTTGCTACTTTTTTGATTTTGGGGTCAATTTTCTCCAAAAAATGTGTAATCAACATGATGTTTTAATAATTTTTTTGAATTTATGTAACAATACTAAAAATAAAAGTCGATAACAAGTTTGGCGAAAAACCCATAGGTTTTATGATAACTTGGAAAACCAGCGGCAGGTAAAATTTAATAAAAAGGTTTTTTGAATAAAAAATGATATGTGTGCTTGTCGATAGATTTTATTTTATGTGTGAACAGTTATAACAGGTTTAAAAATGAGCCGTCTTTGATTTTGTATGTATGCTATAGCCAGTTTTTGTATTTCACTTTTTGTATCCTCACTTCGGAGAACGCTTTGAGCATGGGCTCTTCTAATTCACTTTAAGTTGCTATTTTGGTTGAATAAAAGATTTGTTTCATTCTTCCCCATTCAAAAACATCTAATATTGTAGGATCAGGGGATGTTGTAGGTCATTGAACTGCTCCAATTTTTTCCTATCCAACGATTACCGCTTACTCTTCATCTTGTCAATTTTAAACGTCACGATCAAAGTGGGCGGAAGCACCATCAAGTTATGAATAAGATGAAGCTGGTTGAACCTATGGAATGTCCTCCAATAGTTCTGATAAATCATTTTGCAACAACTGCAGATAGTTTTTAGAATTCAACTTAAGTGTCTAATAAAATTAGCATTTTTTCAAACCAAGGAATATCAAAGTGCACCCGTTGTAACTGTTTTAGTAAAAAACATACTTAAAAAATTATCTAAAACCACACAATTAATTTTAATTCATAGCTTTTCGAGCTTAAGGCTAAAAAAAGCATTTTTTTTTAAATTTTACCTGTCGCTGTATTTCCAAATTATCATAAAATCTATGAGTTTTTTTGGCAAACTTAAATTATTAAAACATCATGTTGACTACGCAAAGTTTTGAAGAAAATTGACCCGAAAGTCAAAAAACTAGCATGGGCAGGAAAAAAAATTGGAACAGGATAAAATCTGTATATCGTAAGACGTAGAAAAGCTGCCAAATTTATTTAAACGCAATTACAAAGGCTGGTTTTTCTTCTAAAAATTAAGGCTTAAACGAAGTTTCTATCTATATTCTAGTATTAACGGCGCAATTACCGGTAATATGGATCAGGATACTCCAAAGTAAGACTTTTCTTAAATTCCCGATACCTAAATGATATCAACATTGGAGATAGGCCCTAACTGAAGAACAATTTTTTTCTTAGAATATACCCCAGAATCATACCCTAAAATACTCTTGACCAATTAAGGGACACCATGTATATGCGCGAGTAGAGCAAGCTAATGGCCAGATTACAAGAAAGCTTGTCGTGTCTAAAACAGGAGTAGCGCCTCTCAAGGCAATGACTATTCTGCGATTAGAGCTAGCAGCAGCAGAGCTGTTAGGTAGGCTAATATCTGAACTTTTTAAAGCTATGGGATGGGACAAGTGTGAGTATGTGTTTTGGACAGATTCAATGGTAGTTCTACATTGGTTGCAACGGTCACCTAGTGATATGAACACATATGTAGCGAAGACATATATGTGTACAGCAGTGGCGACGCGCGTCGGCACACAGACAATCCTGCGGATTTGTTAAGTCAAGGGATGGGTCCAAGGGAACTGGTAAATAGTGAGTTGTGGTTGCATGGGCCAGCGTGGCTGAGCCAAGAGGAAGATAATTGGCCAGCGAATACTCCAATCAAGGAAGTCATGCCAATCGCAACGAATGAGACGCATGTCTGCATTTTAGCACCAATTAAGGAGAAGATTGGAATATAGACCTCCAGATATGAGCAGAGAATTCCGACAGAGGAATACGTGATCAGTCTAGAGCAGGCTGTGGCATATGTATTTCATTATTTAGATCAGCCCAAGAAGAAGGCACGGAAACGCAAGTTCCGAGATCGAGAACAGCGGACACCGCGCAAGATCAACCAAATAGCTCCTCTTGTGCTGACAGCCGATGACATTGCCGTACTTCGTAGAAAGCGACAGCTGTCAGAAGAAGCGGAATCGAATCGCTCAAACCAGTTTTTGATGGGGAAGGTTTTTTACGTGTAGGCGGTCGTATTCACCGATAAAATGGAAACTACGAAGTGAGACATGCAGCTATAATTGGGCCGGGTTCTTGATTAGCCTGGTTATTGATCGATTAGACGCAGCGTTTGACCGAGCATGGCGCCATGGATTCCGCGCATGAGAAATGAGCTTCGAAACTTTATACATAAATGTCCGATCTGTGCATGATTTAACTATCGTTTAGAGCAACAGTTAATGTCTGATTTATGTGGTGGTAGTAGTAGTAGCAGGAAAACCATTTTTGCATACAGGGGTTGACTATATACAGCGCTTTTCATATTAAAGAGAGACAGAGAGAGAAGGTTGCGATTTTTGTTTGTTTAAAAACCAGAGTGGTTCACATCGAGGATCAAGCTTATTGGAGATTTAACATCACTTTCGTTTTTGGCATGTTATGAGCGATTTGTTAATAGACGAGGGCATTGTGAACACGTGTATAGTGATAATAGAACTTCATTTGTAAGTGGTGCAAGGCTAATTAAGCAAGATTGGCAAGAATGAAAAAAGGATGTGTTTTTGGTTAATTAAGGTCCTCATTATGAATAGCGAATCGAACGTTCGTCTAAAGTCGAACGATTTAGCGAATTTCACTTATCACGTTATTATCGTTAGCGAGCTTCCAGATTCGCTTCAGAAATCAACGCTGCCAACAGTTTTTATATGAATTTACACATGTTAAACGTCAAATGGCTTGACTCTTTTTTTTTTCTGTTTGTAAATTGTGATGATATTGCAAAATAAAATTTCTTGTCCTGAAATTTTTCCAAAACTATTTGGTTAATTAATTACGGTCGTCATATTAAGAAGAATACTACAGCCCGATAGTTCTAATTCATTTCAGATTGCAGATTCATATTTCTTTATTTTCCAAGTTTATGTTCTATATTCGCATTTAGCAAAGGCGCAATTGTGTTTCCTATAGGCAAAATAACATGTCAACAATCATGTTTATTATTCTTACAAAATTATAAATGAGTGATTCCGTGTCCCTTCAACAAATCTAATGGTGTTTTGCAAGTTCAGGAAAGTGAGATCTCAAATTTAGCTTCTACCAGACGGACTTGATCAAGCGACTTAAATTTTTTTTTTTTGATTGTGTTTTATTAGGCTCTTTTGGTCTTTTTGATTTTGGAATGCGAATAAAAACACTTATTCCATTCTTATACCCAACGTTTAGTAAGTATTCCTTACTTCTTCAAGGGTTTATTTTATTTATTCCAGCTGTTAAATTTACAATGATAAAAACTTTGTTTCAAAAATTAAACTTAAACATTTGTCTTACTTTTGTATTAAATCATACTAAATATCTTAAATAATTCCCATAATTGCATCAACCCGACGGCACTGACACAAAAATTGAAAATAAATTAACAAATATAGGTACGACATAACCAGAAAAAACTATTCAATTAAACGATAATAAGACTTTCTTTGTGCATTCAAATAATTTTGATTTTATACACCATTTTTATAAAATTACTAGATAAAGTCATAGTTTGATCAAAATTATTTTTTTACTTCAATCTTTGAAAGGGTATCCTAAAATAAAATCGTATAACTCAATACTGATTCTTACTTTTAAGAAATTGCCCTGCCTTTGGACTTTCTAAAAAGGTATAAATCTTACGAATGCGGACTCTAAATCAGAAGTTACAACTATTTAAACTCAGTCAGGCGTGGTTTTAAGAAAAATTAAAATAAATTCTTTTTTTTTTATTGTTTTGTTGTTTATTTTATGATTTGTATGTATTTTTTTGTTTTTGGTTGTTTTAGGTGTTTTTTTGTTTTTTTTTTATTATTTTTTTTAAAACCCATATTTTCTTACTGTGTTATAGAATTATCGACATCTCATATCAATTTCAATAAATTATTTCATCCTCAAACCAACTTAATTTTACTAACAATGGCGGTCGTTATCTTTGCGACGCCACGCTTGGCAAATCCTTGTACTAATGTTTTATTTATTTTTACCGGAAATGGTATGGCAGGTAAGAATTTCAAAACGTTCAAAAGTAATGGAGCTTATTCAAAGTGAGATAATTGTCTTTTTCTTTTGTTTTTCTAAAACGTTTTTGATGGAAAGAAAAAAATAATTTAAAATGTCTTACATGCTTCAATGCATTACATTTGCTTAGAATGTGGTGGAAATGCCAGAGCAGCAGCCAGCACATATGCTGAGAGGTACCCCAATGCTTACCATCCTGACCATCACCTTTTCATACGGGTTCACTTGGCAAGGACGAGGAAGAAGTCAACGCCATCATTATGAGGCACTTTAGCGTGCTGAGAATGACCCTTCCACATCTGTTAGAGCCATCGAAAGGGCAACAGCGGTCTCAAAAACAACCATCCAAAGAGTGCTGAAAAGGAACAACCTTCATCCCTTTCATTTGCAACATGTTCAAGGTTTAATTCCAAGGGACTATACACAAAGGGGCATATTCATAGTCGCAGATAGACCCAGGTTGAACTAAACTACAGTTTAAGACAATTTTGGCGCTATGAATACAGACCGATTTTAATTACAATATGTTGGCTTTATATTTTTATAAGACAATTAACTTGGCAAACTACACAAATAACTTCAAATATTTTGAAATTATAAACTTAAAAAAATAGAATCAACGTCCGAAAATTCAACAAAACCTATGTTTAACTTAGACCCAGGTTTAAAGGTTAGACCGCACACAACCGCAGCGGAACTACACTTCACGACGCGGCAAAACATTATTTGTATGAAATTGTATGAGCTATATCGCACTAAGCGGCAACTGAACTTCATACAATTTCATACAAATTATTTTGAATCGCAGTTCCGCTGCAGTGCAGTTCCGCCTAGTGCGGTCTAACCTTTAAATGACTATGAATACGCCCCAAAGAGTTGAATTTTGTCGGACGATGCTCCAAAAAAAACCAAGAGGATCCAGATTTTTGCGATAAGATATTGTGGACCGATGAGTCATCTTGAAAAAAGACGGATTTGTCAACTTGCATAACCTCCATAGTTGGCAATTGGAAAATCCGCATTTGGTGCGAGAAGGAAATTCCAAATACCAATTCATAATAAATTTGTGGACTGGGATTTTGAATGGCCACATAATAGGACCCATTGAACTGCCGGATACACTAAATAGTGAAATTTATTTAGATTTTCTGCAAAATAGGCTATTTTTTTGTTGGAAGACGTGCCACTTGCCATAAAACAGTAAACGTGTCATCAACACGACGCCGACGCATGGTTGCCCAGCTCATTACAGTATTAATGTGAGACGTTTTTTGGACAATTCTTACCATGAACGATGCACTGGGCGTGGTGAACCAATTTTATGGCCACCTCGGTCTCCAGACCTTAATCCGTTGGAATTTTTTTATTGGGGATGTCTCAAGGAAAAAGTCTATGCTAAGCACATTTCAAATATACGTGAACTCCAGCAACGTATTCAGGTTTCTGCTGCAGAAATAAGCAAACCGTCAAGCACAAAAAAATTAAAAAGACAGTTTTTTAAATGCTGTCGAGCTTGCATACGTGCAGGAGAAGTATTTTTGAACAATTTTTATAAATTAACTGGGTTAAAAAATTAAAAAAAAATACCTAGAAATAAAAAAAAAAAAACACGACTGGTTGAGTTTAAAGGACAAGGTTAAAGATAAGGCAATTTTTAGAAGTAAGAACCAGCCTTAAGTCATACGATTTTTTTTCAGGACGCTCTTTCAAAGGTTGAAGTAAAAAGACAATTTTCATCAAACTATGACTTTTACTAGTAACTTTTATAAAAATGGTGTATAAAATTAAAATTATTTGAATGTACAAAAAAAGTATTATTATTGGTCAATGTTTTAGTTTTAAAATAATAAATCAATTATGGACGGGGTGAGCACAACAATGTTCCAAAGTAGGGGTTCGGGCAAATTTCAAAAAACAGCCGTTATTCGAAAACCGTTATGGTTCGGTCATGACCTGGCCTATCACTGTTATTCATTTTAGTCCATTCTTTTCGGGACACCCTGTATAAATGTATTTATTTTTGTAATTGTGTCTAAAATAAACAACAAACAAATAATTTAATGGTCTTTAACTTTCAATTCGATAGTGTTATCACATATAATTTTAGTTCGATAAGTTTTGACTCTTTTAGCGAACAGTTAACCAAAATTTCGCTATTTGTAATACTGTGATAAACAAATTCGCTTAAGTTGTGACATTTGAAGCGAACTTAATTTTAGCGAATCGCTATTCTTAATACAAAACTAGCGAATTCGAAAAGTTTTAAGTTCGATTCGCTATTCATAATGAGGGCCTAAGTCTGCGAGGTACCCAGTGGATATTAATGAAGTATCATTTAAAGAGAATCGTTGGGCATCGCCCAATGATCAGTTTATCCCTTTTCAGCTAGCATATAGGGCATATTAAATTCTTGGAAGATTCACCCGCTGAGTAATGATCCTTACGATACGCAAGCTTTAACTCCAGGTCATTTTCTGGTCGGTGAGCCTATCATATTGCCACCGCCATTTTCTACAACAGAGGAATCCAAGTCGAGGGGAGTTAAATTATTTCAAGAGCGGCAAGTAATGCTTGAGCATTTTTGGAAAAGGTGGAGAGAGGAATATCTGGGAATACCAGAAAACTCTATTATCAACCCATAATAACTCCTTCTTTACAGGTAATTTGTTTTTGGAGGCCAGGAACTTATACACATCAGCGAGCTAGACCATCAATTGCAAGACAAGGAAGGCGCCCCAATCTGACGATATGTGACAGCATGAAGGCGGAACCTACAAGGCAAGAAACCTAAAGGAAGCGTTCGCTTCCGTCGGGACTGTGTCGTACACAAGCGTACGAGTTGATATACAATATATAATTCTTTTACCTATACAATAATTCAATGTGAACACAAGCGCATGCAAAAGAAAATGCGCCTTGTGTAGTTCGAGTTAGTTTTGAATCAGACAGTCAGTTGTATTATAAATGTCGAGCGCTTCAGTTGTGCAAGAGGAATAAATTGGGCTTTTTATTTCCTCGAAAGGTTTTTCCCAAACAAATTCGTACCTCGCTTTTATTTAAACTGGATAAATTATATTTTTCGGACAAGTTTTTAGTTTAGGTTTCTATATATATGTATATCTTAACTAATATATAAAAGACTTTTTTGTTTTCTTGTCAGTTTGGCTGTATAAAAAAAATTATATTCCTATTGTACCGTTGAGCTGAGAAATTAACAACATAATTTTGTTCATACACATTACTTAATAACATGTGGGTGTGTGCATGGATTGATTTAGTTTTTTCTTATATTTAATCTCAATAGAACAGCCATTAATTCGATACCTCACTTTTTAATCTACCTCCTATATAAGCGTCACAATTGATTTTTTAAAATTCATAAGAAATCGAATAAAATCCATAGAAATGCTCCTCTTTATTCATTGTCAACAATCGTCTACCAGTGGAGAGCACCGTTATATCAATTGAATTTCTAATTAGAGTTCTTTTAATATAAAAAATCATAATTTCATTTCTACTCAGACGATTATTAAAGTTTTAATCTCAGAATTTAGATATGATATTTGGCAAAAACTAATGACACACAATTATAGGTGTTACATTCTTCTACAAATATGTTAGAAATTTTATATTTGTTAATCTTAAGGGAAAAAAAGTAGGGGCAATTTAATGAGATAAATCACAATAAAGCTCCATTTAGCCAAATTAAGAGGCTTCAAACTTTACTAATGCCTGATAGTTCATAACAAATGATACTAACAAATGATATAGACTACGGTAGAAATTTATAATCTAAATTTTTGTGTTAAAATGTTTACAAAATCTTAAAAAAATTCATACTAAAAATGTGATTTAGTGAAAAATTAATTCTATTTTTGGTACTTTAAATGCAAAAGTTAATAAAAAATTGATAAATTTTGAAAAACAAAACGAACACACCAATTGCTCTAATCCTCTTCTAAAATATTTCTAATAAATATTAAGTGATCATTTCAACAAAAGCCACTCCAGAATAAGCTTTATTGATTTATTTACCAAAAAAATTGCAAAATGGATCATGGATACAAAACATAACTGTGCGTTGCTCACGAGCTTCACAAAATAATTTCAAATATTAAAATTTTACATTAGAAATATTTTTTACAGATAAAATCAAGAAAACAATTTTAAAATTGTAAATTTATCTGCATAAAATGGGATATAAATCGGAAAGTACTTATCCGAATTTCAAAATTTAGATGTCTTTGGAAAGGTCGTTGTCTCACTATTTAAATACATACAAAATATTAATAGACAACCATACAATTTTACAGACTGATTCGATTAAACAGATGGCAGGATTATGAACATGTCCAGAAAAAATCCAATGGAGTCCAAAAAATCTATGTCCACATGCAGCGACAAACATGGCGAAAAATATAACTTTTTGAACAAGACATGAGCGTTGTTACAAAGCTTAGCTATGAGATTTGAGGTTTCAAGTGCATATGAGTATTTTGCCTGGTTTTCGTTGAATGTGTAAGTGAATGTTAGAATGTTGGAAAATATAATAAGTAGTGATGAAAGGCTAATCAATGGCATGATATAATTCTCAAGTAAATAAAAATGCGCTGGTTGTTGATTGGATTGTGGTGGAAGGTTAAACCTTAATCAATCATGTTTGATTTACATGGTCGGTGAAAATTTAGTTATGTTGAAATCAACACGACGAATACTTTTACAATCTCCCAAATCAGTGAGAATCATTCGCTCCGTAGAGTAAATCATTCACAATGATAACAAAAATGGTAACAGCAATGCTATAAGAGCAAAAACTGCCGTATTACAGCTCCCTGTGCGTTGCAGGTCGTGTGTCGAAATGTCCAAATCTAAGGGCACCAATCGATTAAGGAGGGTGTTATGTCTCGGCCAGCACTTTAGCACCAACAGAAAATAAGAAATTTCACTTTTCAATTTGACAGGTGGTGTCGAAATGTCAAGATCTGAGAGCGCCAATCGATTTAGGAAATGGATTTTGCACTCTAAGTCCAGTGGAAATCAAAAAAATCGCAATTAACAGTGATGGTGGTGAAATGTCAAAAATCCGAAAAATCACACCTTTTGCTTTGACAGTTGATAGTTGGTGGCGAGATAGCAAACCATACAAATTTTTCAAATATTTTCTTTTAAGTAGGTGTCTGTAGCATAGATATTTAGAAGTATGTGAATATATAGTTAAGCTTTTATATTAATAATAATTAACACTTGCATAATATTTCTATCCTTTGAAAATTGAGAACATGAATGATGTCGAAAATTTATTGATGTCGGGAATAAGTTTTCTTGGGGAATTGGGCGGTCATCAAATTTATTTCAGAAATATTCACGATGGCAGAAATTTTTTCATGGAAAACTATTTTCCACGGGAAATTTTTTTTTTCAAGATTTGTTAACAAACTATCCTTTAACAAAAGGGACCCGGGCAACGCCGGGTGTTTCCGCTAGTTATATATATAAATATATTATATACAATAACTTAAAATTTTGAAAAAAAAAATTAAAATGTTAAGTTTGAAAAATCTGTTCATTGAAACAAATTTATTTGAAAATAAAATAAAAGAAGGGATTTCTGGCCTTCCAAAAAGCTATATGAAAGCTTTGTAAGTGTTGCTTTTGTTTTTTAATAATTTGTTTTCTGTTTTTAGTCTATTTCTTACTTCACTGCTCAGCAATATTTTAGACGAATTTAAGACTCTTCACGTTGTTATGTTTTGATTTCTATATTTCAATCAGCCCCTTGAATAAATTGAGCATTCCAATGCAATTAATTATCCTCAAAATCTTGCAAACAAAATTAACACCAAACTGAAATCTTTTAAGAAAATTTAATACCCATACCTACACATAAAACCTACCCTTTATAATACACGAATATATATCTACCTTATACTACGTTTCCACCAACCACTAAACTGAGATTTAGGTAATGAGATTTGTTTGGTGTTTCCACTGCACAAAAAGATCAAAAAAAGGTTATGGCAAAACATTCAAATGGTGTTTAATTTTTTTGATATGAAGTGAAAGTGAGATAGATAGTTTTTGATTACATTTCCATCTGTCAATAAATGAAAATGGCGTTTAAATGGGTAGGCCCTCCGAAAAAAAAGTTTGTTTGATTTAACAAACTAATGTTTTATTTAAAATCTTCATTTGAGAAGATTATAATTTGTATGGTAAATCTTCGAGATTTCAAGGAGATTTGTGATAAAAAAAAAAAATAAATCGGGTGGCACAACGGCTCATGAAGAACCAGGGCCTAGTGACTAACAACTCGCAACCATTCCTGTGTGCCCCTATCGACAGGAATGGAAGGGACGTACAATTGTATGCCGAATCCGAAAGGCTAGATGAGAAGCACTTATTCGTGACAAGTGATACTCTTGGAGGATTTGTCAATTCCTCGCAAGAGGCAGTAGCCCTGAAAAAAACTTTTTAGTTTTTAGGTGGACGAGGCTGGGAAGCGAACCCAGACCTCCAGCGTGACAGTTGAACGCACTAACCATTACGCTACGGGCTACTACGGGAGATTTGTGATAATCTTGCTAAATCTCGGTTTAGTGTCTGGTGGAAACGTAGTATTATTATTATTATTACATTATGAGCATCATTTTTTTCCCGCATCAACCATCAAGGAACAAATCCGTCTTATTGCAAATTTCCCTAATACTTCACTGACAGAAAAACGTAAAAAAGTCTCCCTATCTTAATTTTTACTTGCGATTAACATACGTAGTATAGGACAAGTTTTGGATGCGTACAAAAAATCGAACTCGAGATCGTAACCATTTTTTTTTTCCTGCTCTAGTCTCTTGACAAACATATACTTATTTACTTTTTACTTTAGATGGCGCTCACAGCCCAGGATGGGCTTCGGGCTCAACTAACAAGCCCCTCCAGCCAGCTCTGTCCCTAGCTAGCCGCTTCCAGTTGGGCACACCGAGTTGTTTGATGTCCTTCTCCACTTGTGTGCACCAGGGGTTCTTCCTCTCCTGCGTACTCCATCGTAGTTAGATTCGAAGACTCATCGGGCAGGTGCGTTGCTGTCCATACGCTCTACGTGCTCCGGCCATCTCAGCCTCTGCATTTTCAGCTTTTTGACCAGGTCAACGTCGCTGTATAGCCCGTATAGCTCGTCTTTGAATCTTCTCCTCCACACTCCTTCGATACACACCGGACCGAAAATCACACGAAGAATAATCCTCTCAAAGCACCCCAGCAGATTTTTATCCAATTCTTTCAGTGCCCATGCTTCTAACCCATAGAGCAGGACCGGGATGATTACGGTCTTGTATAAAGTCTCCTAGGTTTTCTGAGAGAGGGCCTTACTACTTAAATGCCTTCTAAGACTAAGTCCGTAATAGTAATTCTTCGCTTGGTCTCTGCACTGATGTCATGTTGCGAGGAAATAGGGGAGCCCAGGTGTCCTTGACAACTTCGAAGTTATATCTATCCATCGTGACATTTTGCCCGAGTCGAAGATTTTGAGTTTCTTCACTCGATGACAGCATATACTTCGTCTTGTCCTCGTTAACCGCCAATTCCATTTTAGCAGCCTCCGAATCCATGCTCGCAAATGCGCCTGCCACAGCGCGCTTCGTTCTGCCGACAATGTCTATGTCATCTGCATAAAGCAATTGAACGGACTTTTGATAGATTGTACCGCTGGTGTTGAAATTTGCGTTGCGTACAATTGCTTCAAGAACGATGTTGAGTAGGTTGCATGATAACGTGTCGCCTTGCCTTAATCCTTACTCAACATCAAAGGAATCGGTTGTGTTCTTACCAATTTTGATGGAGCAGCGAGATTTCTCAATCGTCATCCTGCACAAGCGGACGAGTTTGGAAGGGATCTGTTTAATTCGTCCCTTTTCACGCTATCATACGCGACTTTAAAATCGATAAAGAGGTGGTGTGTATCGATCTGGAATGCCCGGGATTTTTCTAAAACTTGTCGGAGTGTGAACATTCGATCGACGGTTGACTTGCCTGGCCTAAAACCGCACTGATAAGGGCCGATCAGATCGTTGACAAAAGGTTTTAGGTGGTCACACAGGATAGCCGACAAGATTTTATAAGCGACGTTTAGGAGACTTATTCCTCTGTAGCTGGTGCATTTCAGAACATCTGCCTTTTTATGGATGGGGCACACTATACCGAGGCTCCATTCATCGGGCTTACTTTCATCCGACCAAATTTTGCAGATGAGCTGTTAAATGCTCTTAGCCAATTCATCTCCCGCTGATTTAAATATTTCGGCTGGTAAGCCATCCGCACCAGCAGCCTTGTACGACTTAAGTTTAGATATCGCCAGCCGTATCCTCCAAGTTGAATGGAGCGTTCTGCCTACTAGCGGAATCTTGGCTGTCTTCGCCGTTAAGCAGTCTAGAGAAGTGTTCTTTCCAGATGCTCAGAACTTACTGTGTGTCTACTTCCATATTTCCACTCTCAAAAGATTATGGCAAAACATTCAAATGGTGTTTCATTTTTTTGATATGAAGTGAAAGTGAGATAGATAGTTTTTGATTACATTTCCATATGTCAATAAATGAAAATGGCGTTTAAATAGGTAGGCCCTCCGAAAAAAAAGTTTGTTTGATTTAACAAACTATTGTTTTATTTAAAATCTTCATTTGAGAAGATTATAATTTGTATGGTAAATCTTCGAGATTTCAAGGAGATTTGTGATTAAAAAAAAAATAAATCGGGTGGCACAACGGCTCATGAAGAACCAGGGCCTAGTGACTAACAACTCGCAACCATTCCTGTGTGCTCCTATCGACAGGAATGGAAGGGACGTACAATTGTATGCCGAATCCGAACGGCTAGACGAGAAGCACTTATTCGTGACAAGTGATACTCTTGGAGGATTTTTCAATTCCTCGCAAGAGGCAGTAGCCCTGAAAAAAACTTTTTAGTTTTTAGGTGGACGAGGCTGGGAAGCGAACCCAGACCTCCAGCGTGACAGTTGAATGCACTTACCATTACGCTTCGGGCTACTACGGGAGATTTGTGATAATCTTGCTAAATCTCGGTTTAGTGTCTGGTGGAAACGTAGTATTATTATTATTATTACATTATGAGCATAATTTTTTTCCCGCATCAACCATCAAGGAACAAATCCGTCTTATTGCAAATTTCCCTAATACTTCACTGACAGAGAAACGTAAAAAAGTCTCCCTATCTTAATTTTTACTTGCGATTAACATACGTAGTATAGGACAAGTTTTGGATGCGTACAAAAAATCGAACTCGAGATCGTACCCATTTTTTTTCCTGCTCTAGTCTCTTGACAAACATATACTTATCTACTTTTTACTTTAGATGGCGCTCACAGCCCAGGATGGGCTTCGGGCTCAACTAACAAGCCCCTCCAGTCAGCTCTGTCCCTAGCTAGGCGCTTCCAGTTGGGCACACCGAGTTGTTTGATGTCCTTCTCCACTTGTGTGCACCAGGGGTTCTTCCTCTCCTGCGTACTCCATCGTAGTTAGATTCGAAGACTCATCGGGCAGGTGCGTTGCTGTCCATATGCTCTACGTGCTCCAGCCATCTCAGCCGCTGTATTTTCAGCTTTTTGACCAGGTCAACGTCGCTGTATAGCCCGTATAGCTCGTCTTTGAATCTTCTCCTCCACACTCCTTCGATACACACCGGACCGAAAATCACACGAAGAATCTTCCTCTCAAAGCACCCCAGCAGATTTTTATCCAATTATTTCAGTGTCCATGCTTCTAACCAATAGAGCAGGACCGGGATGATTACGGTCTTGTATAAAGTCTCCTAGGTTTTCTGAGAGAGGGCCTTACTACTTAAATGCCTTCTAAGACCGAGGAAGGCGGTTGGCAATAGTAATTCTTCGCTTGGTCTCTGCACTGATGTCATGTTGCGACGAAATAGTGGAGCTTAGGTGTCCTTGACAACTTCCAAGTTATATCTATCTATCGTGACATTTTGCCCGAGTCGAAGATTTTGAGTATCTTCTCTCGATTACAGCATATACTTCGTCTTGTCCTCTTTAAACGCCAATCCCATTTTAGCAGCCTCCGATTCAATGCTCGCAAATGCGCCTGCCAGAGCTCGCTTCGTTCTGCCGACAATGTCTATGTCATCTGCATACGCAAGCAATTGAACGGACTTTTGATAGATTGTACCGCTGGTGTTGACATGTGCGTTGCGTACAATTGCTTCAAGAACGATGTTGAGTAGGTTGCATGATAACGTGTCGCCTTGCCTTAATCCTTACTCAACATCAAAGGAATCGGTTGTGTTCTTACCAATTTTGATGGAGCAGCGAGATTTCTCAATCGTCATCCTGCACAAGCGGACGAGTTTGGAAGGGATCTGTTTAATTCGTCCCTTTTCACGCTATCATACGCGACTTTAAAATCGATAAAGGGGTGGTGTGTATCGATCTGGAATGCCCGGGATTTTTCTAAAACTTGTCGGAGTGTGAACATTCGATCGACGGTTGACTTGCCTGGCCTAAAACCGCACTGATAAGGGCCGATCAGATCGTTGACAAAAGGTTTTAGGTGGTCACACAGGATAGGCGACAAGATTTTATAAGCGACGTTTAGGAGAGTAGCTGTTGCATTTCAGAACATCTCCCTTTTTATGGATGGGGCACACTATACCGAGGCTCCATTCATCGGGCTTACTTTCATCCGACCAAATTTTGCAGATGAGCTGTTAAATGCTCTTAGCCAATTCATCTCCCGCTGATTTAAATATTTCGGCTGGTAAGCCATCCGCACCAGCAGCCTTGTACGACTTAAGTTTAGATATCGCCAGCCGTATCCTCCAAGTTGAATGGAGCGTTCTGCCTACTAGCGGAATCTTGGCTGTCTTCGCCGTTAAGCAGTCTAGAGAAGTGTTCTTTCCAGATGCTCAGAACTTACTGTGTGTCTACTTCCATATTCCCACTCTCATCTCGGCGGGCTTCCGTTCTAGCCTTGTATCCTTGGGTGGATCGTTTCACCCTCTGATAAAAATTTCGAACATCTCCCCTACCGTTACAACCCTCAATAGACTCGACCGCCCGCTTCTCGTGCTCTCTCTTTTTCCTCCTGAGAAGTCGGCGTTCGTCTTTTTGTTTCAGCCCGAAGACCTCCCAGGCTACTCTCTGAGCAGCTCTTGTTCGAGTCAGCAGCATTGCCTGGTCTCATGCATAGTTGCATGCGCCAGCCGGCACTCTTCATCGAACTATGGGTTTCGTTCTGGTCGCCTAGTGAAACCCAGCACATCAGAGGCGGCACTTATCATAGCTTGTTAACAGTGTTTCCACTGATCCTTTGCACTTGATGCTGGTGGCAGACTTCCTGAGAGGTTAAGAGTAATGTGATCTGCAAAAGTTCTGCGGTCTCTTGCGATTTAAGCTTCTCGACATCGTACCTTTTCACAGCATCTTTTCTGCGTTTTGGCGTCATGGATATCCGCATACGTAGTCTAGCTACCACCAGAAAGTGACCGGAGCCCCTCGGAACGTTCGGTTGTCCAAGATACTGGAAGCATGTCTCTCGTCTATCGCAACGTGGTTGATTTGGTTGACGGTTAATTCATAACGTGACCGCAAAGTCCCCTCGTGTATAATGAGGTAAGGGAAACAGGAGATGATGCCATTTCGCACCGCCGCAAAACCTGCCATCCTGTGTCCGTTACCGGAAGTTTCGTCGTGGAAGCTGTTTCCTCCGACTATCGAACCAAAGATGCCCTCCTTTCCCAATCTTTCGTTGAAGTCACCAAGGATGATCTTCACATCGTACTTCGGGCACATATCATACGTTGTCTCCAGGAGATCGTAGAATGCTTCTTTGGTTGAGTCATCTCTCCTTTCATGGGGGGCGTGAACACAGATCAGCGTAACCGTAATGTTCTTAAATTTGCCTTTGATGCGGATTGTGACCAGGCGCTCGCTTACACTTCGGAAGCCCAAGACTTCTTGCCTAAGTCTTCCCCTTATCACAAAACCGCAACCAAAAAGCCGCTGACACTGTTCCTTGAAGCACCCGCCGCCGTAGTAGATGTCACACGATTTCAGTCTCCGTATGCCCTCTCCATCCCATCGTTAGGTTAGGTTAGTGGGCTGAGAGTTGGTCTTGTTACCGTCACACTTAGATCAGTGTAGATCCATTGTGGTTCATCCCATCGTACTTCCTGTATGGCTGTTACTTCAGCCATTAGCCTGCCCAGGATCTCCACTAATTGTTCGGCTGCACGTGTTCTGTATAAGGACAGGACGTTCCACGTGCAGATCCGAAATTCATTATCCTTGTTTCGTTTGCTGGGGTCGTCAACTTTAAAATCATCCATATCCGAGGCTAGTTGTTGTTTCGGAACAACTTTTTTTTACGTGGTAGGGAAGTTACCCCGACGCACAACCCCCGACCCGGAGGACCAGACCCTTCGTATAACTCCAAGGATAGGGAGCCGGATAAACCGCTCCTTATAGGCCTGAGCTACAAATATGTCGTAGTAGCCCATATAAGGTGTTTACTAAGTAGTTCAACCTAACTGGAACTGTAGACGCCACCGTTGATTCCATTCGGAGAATTCGTCCGCTGCCACCTCGATGAAAGGAGAAGTGCCTTAGTGGGAACACTCCTCCCCCCCCCCTCTCTTGTTGGCTTTCCCCACCAGCTTTTCACGGGGATTAAAACAGCGTCGCTAGCTGAGGTACTAGACACCCGATGTTCACCACTAGGAAGTGAGAGTAGGAGTTGGTAGACAGAGTTGGGTTTTGAGAAAAACCTGTGGACGCTTGTGTCCTCTTGAATGCAAATAACTACCCTTTTGAACATATAAGTCTAAAAAATATTTACAAACCTAAAAGTGAACCAAATTTTAGTTCTAGCTTACCTGACTTCGAGCAGCGCTAGATTAGGTCTTCATGATAGTACTTTTATAGGATAGTACTATAATAGGAGTATAGGAGGAGGTACATGTGGAAGTGGACACCGAACATTTCTTAATCGAAAATGCGCTGCTCTATTCCCTTTTTCGTCATTCAATTTCACCCGCAAAATATATCCTTCCCTACAAAATATTTGTATAGACTTTTGATTCTTGATTCTCGTGACACTCTTAACATTTCTACCAAGTTTCATGAGGGTAGCATTTTTTTCACAAGTGTCACTTTTTACTTCCCCTCAAAAAAGCAACCTCTTACCATAAATATTTGTATGGACAATATTTACCTATCGTCCTTTTTTCGGGTAGTCGTATCATCTTAGTTTAAGTGCTCCTTAAAATCATGTGCCATATATTATTGTATTGTATATACAGGTACAGGGTGTCCCTCACTTCGTCCATAGTATTTTAAGGCATGATTATTGGGTATATTCTAGTAAAAAATCACTTTACAGTAAGGGCATATCTCCAATTTTGATATCATTTATCGAAGATTAAAGAAAAGTCTTAATTTGGTGTACCCTGACCCATGTTACGGTAGTTGCGTTGTTAGTACTAATCATAGAAACTTTTATGTAGACTGTTTTGATTCTTATGGTAAATGTAACGTTTTCATTAACTAGTAGGAATTTTTACGTTTTATGTATCCTATTTTGCTGTACTATTTCTTACCGTTTCAAAATTAAATAATATAATTTTCAATGACGAGTTTCGGCAGAAAAAAATCAAAAGCTGTTATATAAAGAATGGAAACCTTTATGAACCTGCAAGTTTTCACACAGAAAATCCATTGAGTTTCTGTGTCCACCCATTTATTTATTTTTGTTATTTATGACTTTTTGTTAGATTGTTTTTTTTTTTTGGGAAAGAAAAGAAAAATAACTTTATGGGAACGCCCCCATTCGAAGTTATCTAAACTTAATATCAAGTATCTTTATAAAGTAATTAAAAGTTTGTATGTATTAATCTATGAAGTAGTTTTAATTGCAATTAAAAAAAATAAAACTATTTATCAGGCGCGAACGCAGGAAAAAATTTCGGGTGGGGGTTTTAAACTGAAAACTCAAAAATTAAGAGTGAAATTGTATGGCGAGGAAGTTAAATTCATAAATATCGGGGGGGGTTGAACCCCCAGAACCCCCCTGCGTTCGCGCCTGCTATTCATTATTAACGATATGACAATTTAAAAAATGCTATAAAGCCCAAATCGCTACAAATGAATTCTTCAGTGTAGCTCAATTTTGTAGGTATTTATCATGCACAAGACTAAGAAGGCCGACTTCGATCGAGTTCAAAGTTTATTCTCGACACAAATATTTTTTATGAACCTGTTTGGTAACATAACTCCTAAAATAGAAGATTTTCTTCCGCCTGCATTGATAAATATTGGAAACATAGCCACCAAAGCACTGGCTGTGTTCAGAGTTTTTTTAACTTTACACGTGGCGGTTCTGTTTGTGGCGACTGAGTTTAACTCATTTTACTATGGTGAATTTGAAGAACTAACAGACGCTCTAACAATGCTTATTATTTATTCATTTGCGACATTTGCATGTTTATAATGGATAGTATATTCAAATGATTTGCAGAATTTTTTTGAAAAAGTAAACACAGACTATCAATACCGTTCAATGCCTGGTAGGTTTGTTTTTCAGTTAAAATCAATTGATTATGATTTATGTAAATGAAACTTATTTCAAGGGTTGACGTTCGCAACAGCATACTGCCCATACAGCATTGCTAAACAAATGACAAAATATTGGCTATTTGCTTGTATATTGGGTGTGGTGTTTTGGGCATTGAGTCCTTTAATACTTCGCCGGCGGATTTTGCCAGTAAAGTGTTGGTATCCATTTGACACCAGTGTGAGTCAATTTGAACCTACAAAATGTAAACCTTCTTAATTAATTTTACGTACAGGGAGTTTATGTTTATGAAGCAATTTTTTTTGTTAATTTGGAAGGTTTTTGCGACCTATAGTGCAGATGTGTTTCGCTCTGACAACAACAATTGAGCTCTTCAGTAAGAATTGTTGTTGCCTTTCTTAGACACATGTTTTTAGTCGATGGCTACCGACGTATTTATAAAATAAGCTGCACTGATGTGCTGCAAGTTATATAATTTCCAGGGGAATTTGGTTAAATTCTTGCACCTAGAGAGTTGTTGTAATTGCCCGTGGTCTGGCATTATATAAGGAAGAAGATAAACAATAACAATAGAATAAATTGTTTTTGTTTTTTTGTTAAGTGCACTTTTATTTAGATATTAATTTGGAAGTTTTTTGCGACCTATAGTGCAGATGTGTTTCGCTCTGACAACAACAATTGAGCTCTTCAGTAAGAATTGTTGTTGCCTTTCTTAGACACATGTTTTTAGTCGATGGCTACCGACGTATTTATAAAAAAACCTTCCAAATTAATATCTAAATAAAAGTGCACTTAACAAAAAACAAAAACAATTTGTTCTATTGTTATTGTTTATCTTCTTCCTGCTATTTTTTTTGTTCAATTCTTGGCTCAATGTCAGATGGGTGCCACTTTTGGAAATGGATCTGCAGTTTACGCCTCAACTATAATAATCATGTTAGGACAATATGATATTCTTCTCTGCAGTTTGAAGAATATTCAGCTTACAAAAAATGCAGTAAGTATGAATTATCCACATTTGATATTACGCATAAAAATACAAACAAAATCTGAAATTTTAATCGAAAGTTATTTAAAAATCGAAGATAATTCGTATATTAACATTGGACAAACAATAAAAAGAAATACTATTATCATTGAAATACTATACTATATAGATATTATATCGAATATACTATATCTACTATACTGTACAATACTATACTATACATACCAAATTAAACCTTTGTCTGCACTTTAAGCCCTACCGCTGTACTAAATTTCATCATTTCACGACAATCAGAAGTGCTCCAAATAATTTATATCAATTCTATGAAAATGGGTGGAAACCACGCCCCCTAAATGAAAAATCGCAAATTTTAAAATGTTTCCTTTGCCTGCACTTTAAGCCCTAACGCTGTGTTAAAAAAAAAATACTTGAAAGAAAAAAAAACATTTGAAATCGTTGAAATTGTATCAATTTAAATGAACGTTTTTAAGTATATCTTTTATATTTTTTATTTATTTTCCATGAAATACAAAAAATATAATAGAATATGACTTAACGCATACAGGGAATTGATTCGGATTAATGTATTATTTGTTTAACAAGGTGTTTTAACAGAAAAAATAGTAATATTACCATTTTTGAACTTCAAAGTCAAGGGCTCTCAGGTTTGATTTTTAATAATTTTGATGTTCGTTCTAATAATTGGTCTATTGAATTATATAAAAGCTATGCTTTTAAAAAAAAAAAATATTTAATTTACACATTAAAAAATGCAATCTAATATTTCCAGATGTGTAATGTTATTGTGAAGGAAGGAAGGATAACCTTCACAAATTTAAGGTATTTTTATTATTTTTTTTTTTGATATTTTTTTCATTAGATCCAATTAAAAAAATGTCAAAACATACATTAGTTTTTTATATACATTTTCAAAAAGAGGTCTTTTTTGCGTTTTTTTAACAAAAAAATGCTTTCCAATAATTGAGGACCGTTTTCGCAAAACTCAACAAACGCCAAAAATCGAAAAATGAGATATGGGTATCGAAATTTTTTGTATCTCAAGGCGCATCGACTGAACCAAAAAAAAAATTCACAAAACTCAACTAGTTCCATACAAAAAAACTTTGAAATCTAAGAGGTTTCGCAAAACTCAACAAAGTACTAAGAGTTCTCGCAAAAGTCAACAAAAATTAATTTGGTTGCTAGGTGTTTTTTTACGTAGTTGACTGATTACTTTCCAGTTGCAAAACTAACGGTTTGCCCTCTAAGTTCCGTTTTTATGGGGAAAAAGATAAAAACGCGAACTTGATTTTGTTGATTTTGTAGAATATTACTCCAGTTTATGAAGCGCGCTTGACTTATAAAGTAGTAAGCTTATATTAGATTTAGTGTTCTAAAGTGTTTTAGGCTATATATTGAAAATGCAGGAAGGTAGTGAATATGTTTCGCCGGTTGTTCCTATCGAAAAAGGCAGGAAAAATAGAAAGCCAAAGAAAGAACCGTGTAAAAACTCATTGCAAGTGTATGTTGCTAAGTGTGATTGCGTTCATTTAAAAAATGACAAAATACAAAAAAGAGTATGTGAATCTTCAATTTTGTCTTTTGATGACCTAAGTCGTAAGTTTGCTTTTTTAGAAATCCATGCAGTGTTAATATATTGTTTTATTTTTGTTAGTATTTTCACATCATCTTAAAAGTTGTTCATCAAAAGTTTACCAAGACAAGTTCCTTTTAAAATACATGCAAATAAGTTACCCTATAATGAAGCGGACAAATAAGGAGATAGCTATAAAACTTCATGCTACAGCAGTAAAATATTTTATAAGGAATAGGGCTAATAAGCGGATTCATGTTTGTGCCCAGCTTTTCAAAAATGTTACTGGGGCTTCTCAAAACAGACTCTCACTGCTAGCAAGGTAAAAAATTTTTCAATGTAAGAAAACATAAATAACTTTCAATGCCTGTTCCTAAGATACCATCTGCATGCCATGGATATACCCAAGGAGAGACGAGGTGGAGATAGATCCACAACCACCGATGGAGAGGTCTCCGAAGCAGTTCGGAAGCATATTTCTTCTTTCTATTGTCGTGAAAGTCACTATTCCCGCAATAAAACTAAAAGAAGTTATCTTCCACCGGAACTCAACATAAAGAAAATGTTTGATATGTTTGTTGAGTGCCAGGAACAAAATGGAAGACTAAAATGTTCGCTTGCGAAATACAAAAAAATCTTCTACTCCAATTTCAATCCTGGATTTGGAAATCCGCATACTGACACATGCTCAACTTGCAAAACTTTCGATGTGCAGTTCATGAAATTTAAAAACGACTCAACTTGGCTTCAAGAAGAACGGACCAAAAAGAAACTACATTTACTTCGGGCCAAAAACTTCCATACGATTATGAACAAACCAAAAGAAGGCACAGTCGATATAATTTTCGATTTACAACAGAATCAGCCGCTTCCGAAACTTTCCGTTGGCGAGGTTTTTTATTCGCGTCAGGTTTGGCTATACAATATGGGTATAGTAAACCACAAGCCAAAGCAATCTAAGGAAAACATAACATTTTACACCTGGCTCGAAACAGATGGCCCTCGTGGTGCCAACGAAGTCGCATCCATTGTAATTAATTTTTTGGAAAATTTGAAAAATGATCTGAAGCAATCAGCTGCCGAAAACGGTACCGCAGAAGTGCCATCGAAACTGCGCCTTTTTTCTGATTCATGCGCTTCACAAAACAAGAACACCATAATGATGACAGCCTTAATGTATTTTTTGGAAAAAAGTACCATTTTTTCAGACATAAAGCATTATTTTCCCATAAGAGGTCATAGTTATATGCCACCGGATCGGGTATTTGGATGCATAGAAAAATGTTACCGTAAAAAGGAAAATATTGTTTCGCCGAATGAGTACTTCGAAATACTCCAAAAGCACGGAAATTTACGTCAAATAGTTGTGCACTGGAAAGTGTTTGATTTTAAAAAAGTATCAAAGCAACTTTTCAAGACGAAGCTGCCTTTTAAAACAAGTTCCTCTAGAGTTATCACTTACAATAAAGAGGACAACAAAAAAGTAGTTATTGGCGTGAGTAACACTTATATTGGCCTACCGATCATTGTCGAGCCACTTAAAAGAAACATTTCTTCTGTGTATGATGAATGCTGCCATCTCGATATTGTCCCAAAGGCGAATAAAGTGTCGGAAAAAAATGATAGACGTGAAGAAACTTATGCAGTTTTTCGTCATACCGGATGATGCCCAAGAATTGTATCGCGATATTCTTTCTGGAGTCGCTGGTGACTCCATTGAAGACTAGGAAAAGTTTTACGATGAGCAAGAAAACTGCGTCTAAAAATAAAACATTTCTATTATTTCAGTTTTTTTGTTTTGTAAAAAAGAAATTAATAAAAGCTTTTTCAAAACGCAACAAGTGTGTACTTGTTTTATTTTGAAAAAACTGTTGATTTTTATCACTCAATATTTGGTAAGTTTGATACTTCATTATTGTGATTCTTCCGGTTTACTGTGACAAAGTTACCTTTAAGGGGAAATGCGTTTTTGCATTTTCAATAATTTCTTTAGTTTTTGATTCACACACAAAAAACCTTCTCCTGAAAAATTTGCAAAATGGACTTGTTGAGTTTTGCGAAAACGGTCCTCAATTCCCCTTCAGTATCACCGCCAACTCTCTTAAAAAACAAATATCGCACATGCGCTCTCATATTATTTTGTTCTGTTTGTTGCATATATATATTTGTTCACAACTGAACTAGAGTATATAAAAAATCTTTAGTTGAATATGCATTGGGTTTTTTCTTCAGCTGACCACCGAGAAAACGGTGGTTGGCAAAAAAATTATGTGATCGTGATGGATGGTGGGAGGTTGATCCAGGTAAAAGCAAAAGTATATGACACAACTGCGCTTTTCATCATGAACATCATGATTCATGAACAACCAAATGCAAGTGTAATTCGATGCATTGTCGTGGATCGGTCGTCGTCGTTGTTCGTGTCAGGGTAGGTAGATTTAAGATATTTATTTTGATTTGTTTATTGATTCAGGGTCGGTGCTCGGTGGTTTAAATTCGTAAGAAATTTGGAATTACGCGGTGCTTGTGCGCATTTGTTTTAAAAAGGGGTTAGTTTTTTTGTTTGTATGTAGGTGAATTATAGTACATATTATGTTATTATGAATGAACGATTTTAATTCATCAAAAATTTAGTAGGGCGTATGTAGGTCAGTTATATATGTATCTATTTTTGTTTATTCAGTGTTCTTTTTAGAAATGGGTTGGATTTGACAGAAAAAAACTAGTTACTATTTTTGTGTTTATAGTTTAGAAAAGATTTATGAATAGATGTATGGGTAGTGTCGTTGAAAATACAGTTATACAACACATGATCATCAATATCTGCAACACTTGTCCCTCTTTAAGTTAGGTATACATAATATACCTACACAAAAATAGGAAAGTTTTGATATAGTGTGGTTTCTGGACATTCATTTTAAAAAGGATACCTGACTCCTTTTGTTTGCATGTGGGTAATGTTGAAACGCCTTTACAAAAATATAAAGTTAAATAGGTATGCAAATTAATGAGTGATTTTAATTTGGTGGAAAATGTCCATGTTTTTTGGTTGCCAGTATTGTTTTTATTTTTTAAAGAGACGGATACTTTTAATCTACTGTTGCTGATTTTATTGGATTTGAACAAAAAGAAAAAACAATTTATAAACAATTAAACCAAGATTTTGATTTTGGTGATGTGATAGTTGTATAGTGTTGTGCTGATTGCAGTTATTTATGTAAAAAAGAGTGCCAGTGCACTTATATAGTGTTTGTTCTGATCGTAAGATGATATAGTTTAAAATAAAAAAAGAGTGCTTGTGTGTTTATCCGTCCATTTTGTTTTATTTAAATGAAAAAATGCCTAAAACACCAATTTTTGGAGCTCGTAGAATGAAACATGGGTTTAAAAAAAAAGAATTATGGAAGAAGGTATGTATGTAATTTTGTTTTAAAAGTTTCACGTTTTTATGAACCTACTCTCATATGTTTTATTTGTTTTATGTTTTATCCTGCTTTTGTAGGTACCTAGCTAATTTTATTATTTTTTCGCATACCTATCATGAGTGTTTGTAGTTGATTTCAAATGTATTTTGTCCAGTCTATCTGCTTGTGCATTCCCTTGATTTACATATACAGTTATGGACAAAACAATAAGACCATTCGAAATAGGTTTAAATTTCATATGAATTACCTATCATAATTCAAAAGTTTCCACTATTAACAAGCACCTATCGACTTGCTCTGATTTTTTAATTGTAATCAGTCTCACGCACAAAATCTGAATCAAATTTGCAGATCCGTATTTTTCGGTGGATTGTTGGATGATTGATTTGTATTTGTTAGCTTATCTTATACTATTTACAGATTCACAGACACAAAAATAAATCTATGAGTTTTTTGGCAAACTTAAATTATTAAAACATCATGTTGACTACGCAAAGTTTTGGAGAAAATTGACCCCAAAGTCAAAAAATTAGCATGGGCAGGAAAATTGGAAAAGGCTAAAATCTGAATATTTTAAGACTTAGAAAAGCTGTCAAATTTATTTAAACGCAATTACAAAGGCTGGTATTTCTTCTAAAAATAAAGGCTTAAGCCAAGTTTCTATCATAAGCAAGACAAAGTAAGACTTTTCTTAAATTCCCGATAAATGATATCAAAATTGGAGATAGGCCCTAACTGAAGAACAATTTTTTTCTTAGAATATACCCCAGAATCATACCCTAAAATACTCTTGACCAATTAAGGGACACCCTGTATATGCGCGAGTAGAGCAAGCTAATGGCCAGGTTACAAGAAAGCTTGTCGTGTCTAAAACAGGAGTAGCGCCTCTGAAGGCAAAGACTATTCTGCAATTAGAGCTAGCAGCAGCAGAGTTGTTAGGTAGGCTAATATCTTAACTTTTTAAAGCTATGGGGTGGGACAAGTGTGAGTATGTATTTTGGACAGATTCAATGGTAGTTCAACGTTTGGTTGCAAAGGTCACCTAGTGATATGAAAACATATGTAGCGAAGACATATATGTGTACAGCAGTAGTGACGCGCGTCGGGACAGAGACAATCCTGCGGATTTGTTAAGTCAAGGGAAGGATCCAAGGAAACTGGTAAATAGTGAGTTGTGGTTGCATGGGCCAGCGTGGCTGAGCCAAGAGGAAGATAATAGGCCAGCGAATATTCCAATCAAGGAAGTCATGCTAACCGCAACGAATGAGACGCATGTCTGCGTTGTTGCACCAATTAAGGAGACGATTGGAATATGGACCTCCACACATGAGCAGAGTATTCCGACAGAGGAAAACGTGATCAGTCTAGAGCAGGCTGTGGCATATGTATTTCATTATTTAGATCAGCTCAAGAAGAAGGCACGGAAACGCAAGTTCCGAGATCGAGAACGGCGGACACCGCGCAAGATCAACCAAATAGCGCCTCTTGTGCTGACAGCCGATGACATTGCCGCACTTCGTAGAAAGGGACAGCTGTCAGAACGAAGCGCAATCGTATTCACCGATAAAATGGAAACTACGAAGTGAGACATGCAGCTATAATTGGCCCGGGTTCTTGATTAGCCTGGTTATTGATCGATTAGGCGCAGCGTTTGACCGAGCATGGCGACAATCAGAAGTGCTCCAAATAATTTATATCAATTCTATGAAAATGGGTGGAAACCACGCCCCCTAAATGAAAAATCGCAAATTTTAAAATGTTTCCTTTGCCTGCACTTTAAGCCCTAACGCTGTGTTAAAAAAAATGCTTGAAAGAAAAAAAAAATTTGAAATCGTTGAAATTGTATCAATTCAAATGAACGTTTTTAAGTATATCTTTTATATTTTTTGTTTATTTTCCATGAAATACAAAAAATATAATAGAATATGACTTAACGCATACAGGGAATTGATTCGGATTAATGTATTATTTGTTTAACAAGGTGTTTTAACAGAAAAAATAGTAATATTACCATTTTTGAACTTCAAAGTCAAGGGCTCTCAGGTTTAATTTTTAATATTTTTGATGTTCATTCTAATAATTGGTCTATTGAATTATAGTTATAAAAGCTATGCTTTAAAAAAAAAAAATATTTAATTTACACATTTAAAAATGCAATCTAATATTTCCAGATGGGCAATGTTATTGTGAAGGAAGGATAACCTTCACAAATTTAAGGTATTTTTATTATTTTTTTTTTGATATTTTTTTTATTAGATCTAATTAAAAAAATGTCAAAACATTCATTAGTTTTTTGTATACATTTTCAAAAAGATGTCTTTTTTGCGTTTTTTTTAACAAAAAAATTCTTTCCAATAATTCCACTTCAGTATCAGCGCCAACTCTCTTAAAAAACAAATATCGCACATGCGCTCTCATATTATTTTGTTCTGTTTGTTGCATATATATATTTGTCCACAACTGAACTAGAGTATATAAAAAATCTTTAGTTGAATATGCATTGGGTTTTTTCTTCAGCTGACCACCGAGAAAACGGTGGTTGGCAAAAAAATTATGTGATCGTGATGGATGGTGGGAGGTTGATCCAGGTGAAAGCAAAAGTATATGACACAAATGCGCTTTTCATCATGAACATCATGATTCATGAACAACCAAATGCAAGTGTAATTCGATGCATTGTCGTGGATCGGTCGTCGTCGTTGTTCGTGTCAGGGTAGGTAGATTTAAGATATTTATTTTGATTTGTTTATTGATTCAGGGCCGGTGCTCGGTGGTTTAAATTCGTAAGAAATTTGGAACTACGCGGTGCTTGTGCGCATTTGTTTTAAAAAGGGGTTAGTTTTTTTTGTTTGTATGTAGGTGAATTATGGTACATATTATGTTATTATGAATGAACGATTTTAATTCATCAAAAATTTAGTAGGGCGTATGTAGGTCAGTTATATATGTATCTATTTTTGTTTATTCAGTGTTCTTTTTAGAAATGGGTTGGATTTGACAGAAAAAAACTGGTTACTATTTTTGTGTTTATAGTTTAGAAAAGATTTATGAATAGATGTATGAATAGATGTTGAAAATACAGTTATACAACACATGATCATCAATATCTGCAACACTTGTCCCTCTTTAAGTTGGGTATACATAATATACCTACACAAAAATAGGAAAGTTTTGATATAGTGTGGTTTCTGGACATTCATTTTAAAAAGGATACCTGACTCCTTTTGTTTGCATGTGGGTAATGTTGAAACGCCTTTACAAAAATATAAAGTTAAATAGGTATGCAAATGAATGAGTGATTTTAATTTGGTGGAAAATGTCCATGTTTTTTGGTTGCCAGTATTATTTTTATTTTTTAAAGAGACGGATACTTTTAATCTATTGTTGTTGATTTTATTGGATTTGAACAAAAAGAAAAAACAATTTATAAACAATTAAACCAAGATTTTGATTTTGGTGATGTCATAGTTGTGCTGATTGCAGTTATTTATGTAAAAAAGAGTGCCAGTGCACTTATATAGTGTTTGTTCTGATCGTAAGATGATATAGTTTAAAATAAAAAAAAGAGTGCTTGTGTGTTTATCCGTCCATTTTGTTTTATTTAAATGAAAAAATGCCTAAAACACCAATTTTTGGAGCTCGTAGAATGAAACATGGGTTTAAAAAAAAAGAATTATGGAAGAAGGTATGTATGTAATTTTGTTTTAAAAGTTTCACGTTTTTATGAACCTACTCTCATATGTTTTATGTTTTATCCTGCTTTTGTAGGTACCTAGCTAATTTTATTATTTTTTCGCATACCTATCATGAGTGTTTGTAGTTGATTTCAAATGTATTTTGTCCAGTCTATCTGCTTGTGCATTCCCTTGATTTACATATACAGTTATGGACAAAACAATAAGACCATTCGAAATAGGTTTAAATTTCATATGAATTACCTATCATAATTCAAAAGTTTCCACTATTAACAAGCACCTATCGACTTGCTCTGATTTTTTAATTGTAATCAGTCTCACGCACAAAATCTGAATCAAATTTGCAGATCCGTATTTTTCGGTGGATTGTTGGATGATTTATTTGTATTTGTTAGCTTATACTATTTACAGATTCACAGACACAAAAATAAATCTATGAGTTTTTTGGCAAACTTAAATTATTAAAACATCATGTTGACTACGCAAAGTTTTGGAGAAAATTGACCCCAAAGTCAAAAAATTAGCATGGGCAGGAAAATTGGAAAAGGCTAAAATCTGAATATTTTAAGACTTAGAAAAGCTGTCAAATTTATTTAAACGCAATTACAAAGGCTGGTATTTCTTCTAAAAATAAAGGCTTAAGCCAAGTTTCTATCATAAGCAAGACAAAGTAAGACTTTTCTTAAATTCCTGATAAATGATATCAAATTTGGAGATAGGCCATAACTGAAGAACAATTTTTTTCTTAGAATATACCCCAGAATCATACCCTAAAATACTCTTGACCAATTAAGGGACACCCTGTATATGCGCGAGTAGAGCAAGCTAATGGCCAGGTTACAAGAAAGCTTGTCGTATCTAAAACAGGAGTAGCGCCTCTGAAGGCAAAGACTATTCTGCGATTAGAGCTAGCAGCAGCAGAGTTGTTAGGTAGGCTAATATCTGAACTTTTTAAAGCTATGGGATGGGACAAGTGTGAGTATGTATTTTGGACAGATTCAATGGTAGTTCTACGTTTGGTTGCAAAGGTCACCTAGTGATATGAAAACATATGTAGCGAAGACATATATGTGTACAGCAGTAGCGACGCGCGTCGGGACAAAGACAATCCTGCGGATTTGTTAAGTCAAGGGATGGATCCAAGGAAACTGGTAAATAGTGAGTTGTGATTGCATGGGCCAGCGTGGCTGAGCCAAGAGGAAGATAATTGGCCAGCGAATATTCCAATCAAGGAAGTCATGCCAACCGCAACGAATGAGACGCATGTCTGCGTTGTAGCACCAATTAAGGAGACGATTGGAATATGGACCTCCAGACATGAGCAGAGTATTTCGACAGAGGAATACGTGATCAGTCTAGAGCAGGCTGTGGCATATGAATTTCATTATTTAGATCAGCTCAAGAAGAAGGCACGGAAACGCAAGTTCCGAGATCGAGAACGGCGGACACCGCGCAAGATCAACTAAATAGCGCCTCTTGTGCTGACAGCCGATGACATTGCCGCACTTCGTAGAAAGGGACAGCTGTCAGACCGAAGCGGAATCGTATTCACCGATAAAATGGAAACTACGAAGTGAGACATGCAGCTATAATTGGACCCGGTTCTTGATTAGCCTGGTTATTGATCGATTAGGCGCATCGTTTGACCGAGCATGGCGCCATGGATTCCGCGCATGAGAAATGAGCTTCGAAACTTTATACATAAATGTTCGATCTGTGCATGATTTAACTATCGTTTAGAGCAACAGTTAATGTCTGATTTATTTGCTGATGGTAGTAGTAGTAGGAAAACCATTTTTGCATACAGGGGTTGATTATACTGGGCTTTTTACATTAAAGAGAGAGAGAGAGAAGGTTGTGATTTTTGTTTGTTTAAAAACCAGAGTGGTTCACATCGAGGTACAAGCTTATTGGAGATTTAACATCACTTTCGTTTTTGGCATGTTATGAGCGATTTTTTAATAGACGAGGGCATTGTGAGCATATGTATAGTGATAATAGAACTTCATTTGTTAGTGGTGCAAGAATAATTAAGCAAGCTTGGCAAGAATGAAAAAAGGATGTGTTTTTGGTTAATTAAGGCCCTCATTATGAATAGCGAATCGAACGTTCGTCTAAAGTCGAATGATTTAGCGAATTTCACTTATCACGGTATTTTCGTTAGCGAGCTTCCAGATTCGCTTCAGAAATCAACGCTGCCAACAGTTTTTATATGTACATGTTAAACGTCAAATGGCTTGCCTCTTTTTTTTCTGTTTGTAAATTGTGATGATTTTTTTGTTAAAAAAAAAAAAATAAATAATATTCGGATGGAGAATCATTAACATATTGTTTTTTTTTTATTCTAATGGCTGGCTTAACTTTCCAATACATTAAAAATAATTTAATTATTCGGTACTTTTACCTTTAATGTGTGTGCAAATTGAATATTGCAAAATAAAATTTCTTGTCTTGTTTATGTTCTACATTCGCATTTAGCAAAGGCGCAATTGTGTTTCTTATTGGCATAATAACATGTCAACAATCATGTTCATTATTCTTACAAATCTAATTGTGTTTTGCAAGTTCAGGAAAGTGAGATCTCAAATTTAGCTTCGACAAGACGGACTTGATCAAGCGACTTAAAATTTTTTGTCTTGCTCAGTATTTTTACGTGAGACCTTTGAGATCCTGAACTTCCTTACAAATCGACAATTTGTTCAACGTGGGAGACCTATAAATTTGGAAATCGATTGGCATTTGTTTTAAAATACATACAGGGTGTCCCGTAAAGGATGGTCCAAACTGAATATGGTGATAGGCCAGGTCATGACCTTTCAGAATTTGGTAACTTGTTTATGCCGAACCATAACGGGTTTTCGAGTAACGGCTGTTGTTTTGAACTTTGCCCGAACCCACTGTTTTGAACCACTGTTTTGCTCACCCCGTCCATAACTGATTTTTTTTTTTTTTAAACTTAAACATTGACCCATAATAAGACTTTTTTTGTGCATTCAAATAATTTTGATTTTATACACCATTTTTATAAAATTACTAGATAAGTCATAGTTTGATCAAAATTATTTTTTTACTTCAATCTTTGAAAGGGTATCCTAAAATAAAATCGTATAACTCAATACTGATTCTTACTTTTAAGAAATTGCCCTGCCTTTGGACTTTCCAAAAAGGTATAAATCTTACGAATGCGGACTCTAAATCAGAGGTTAACAACTATTTAAACTCAGTCAGTCGTGGTTTTAAGAAAAATTAAAATAAATTCTTTTTTTTTTATTGTTTTGTTGTTTATTGTATGATTTGTATGTATTTTTTGTTTTTGGTTGTTTTAGGTGTTTTTTTTTGTTTTTTTTTTATTATTTTTTCTTAATACCCATATTTTCTTACTGTGTTATAGTATTTCATCCTCAAACCAACTTAATTTTACTAACAATGGAGGTCTTTATCTTTGCGACGCCACGCTTGGCAAATCCTTGTACTAATGTTTTATTTATTTTTACCGGAAATGGTATGGCAGGTAAGAATTTCAAAACGTTCAAAAGTAATGGCACTTATTCAAAGTGAGATAATTGTCTTTTTTTGTTGTTTTTCTAAAACGTTTTTAATGGAAAGAAAAAATAATTTAAAATGTCTTACATGCTTCAATGCATTACATTTGCTTAGAATGTGGAGGAAATGCCAGAGCAGCAGCCAGAACATATGCTGAGAGGTACCCCAATGCTTACCATCCTGACCATCACCTTTTCATACGGGTTCACTTGGCAAGGACGAGAAAGAAGTCAACGCCATCATTATGAGGCAGTTTAGCGTGCTGTCGAGAATGACCCTTCCACATCTGTTAGAACCATCGAAAGGGCAATAGCGGCCTCAAAAACAACCATCCAAAGAGTGCTGAAAAGAAACAACCTTCATCCCTTTCATTTGCAACGTGTTCAAAGTTTACTTCCAAGGGACTATACACAAAGGGGCATATTCATAGTCGCAGATAGACCCAGGTTTAACTAAACTACAGTTTAAGACAATTTTGGCGCAATGAATACAGACCGATTTTAATTACAATATGTTGTCATTTTTATAAGACAATTAACTTGGTAAACTACACAAATAACTTCAAATATTTTGAAATTATAAACTTAAAAAAATAGAATCAACGTCCGAAAATTCAACAAAACCTATGTTTAACTTAGACCCAGGTCTAAAATGACTATGCATACGCCCCAAAGAGTTGAATTTTGTCGGACGATGCTCCGAAAAAAACCAAGACGATCCAGATTTTTTCGATAAGATATTGTGGACCGATGAGTCATCTTGAAAAAAGACGGATTTGTCAACTTGCATAACCTCCATAATTGGCAATTGGAAAATCCGCATTTGGTGCGAGAAGGAAATTCCAAACACCAATTCAAAATAAATTTGTGGACTGGGATTTTGAATGGCCACATAATAGGACCCATTGAACTGCCGGGTACACTAAATAGTGAAATTTATTTAGATTTTCTGCAAAATAGGCTATTTTTTTGTTGGAAGACATGCCACTTGCCATAAAACAGTAAATGTGTCATCAACACGACGCCGACGCATGGTTGCTGTTGAGCTTGCATACGTGCAGGAGGGGTACATTTTGAACAGTTTTTACAAATGAACTGGGTTAAAGAAATAAAAAAAATACCTAGAAATAAAAAAAAAAAAAACACGACTGGTTGAGTTTAAAGGACAAGGTTAAAGACAAGGCAATTTTTTGGAAGTAAGAACCAGTATTAAGTCATACGATTTTTTTTCAGGACGCTCTTTCAGAGATTGAAGTAAAAAAATGATTTTGATCAAGCTATGACTTTAACTAGTAACTTTTATAAAAATGGTGTATAAAATTAAAATTATTTGAATGCACAAAAAAAGTATTATTATTGGTCAATGTTTTAGTTTTAAAATAATAAATCAATTATGGACGGGATGAGCAAAACAGTGTTCCAAATTAGGGGTTCGGGCAAATTTCAAAAAACAGCCGTTATTCGAAAACCGTTATGGTTCGGTCATGACCTGGCCTATCACCGTTATTCATTTTGGACCATCCTTTTCGGGACACCCTCTATAAATTTATTTATTTTTGTAATTGTGTCTAAAATAAACAACAAACAAATAATTTAATGGTCTTTAACTTTCAATTCGATAGTGTTATCACATAGAATTTTAGTTCGATAAGTTTTGACTTTTTTAGCGAACAGTTAACCAAAATTTCGCTATTTGTAATACTGTGATAAACAAATTCGCTTAAGTTTTGACATTTGAAGCGAACTTAATTTTAGCGAATCGCTAATCTTAATACAAAATTAGCGAATTCGAAAAGTTTTAAGTTCGATTCGCTATTCATAATGAGGGCCTAAGTCTGCGAGGTACCCAGTGGATATTAATGAAGTATCATTTAAAGAGAATCGTTGGGCATCGCCCAATGATCAGTTTATCACTTTGTCAGCTAGCATAGAGGGCATATTAAATTCTCGGAAGATTCACCCGCTGAGTAATGATCCTTACGATACGCAAGCTTTAACTCCAGGTCATTTTCTGGTCGGTGAGCCTATCATATTGCCACCACCATTTTCTACAACAGGGGAATCCAAGTCGAGGGGAGTTAAATTATTTCAAGAGCGGCAAGTAATGCTTGAGCATTTTTGGAAAAGGTGGAGAGAGGAATATCTGGGAATATCAGAAAACTCTATTATCAACCCATAATAATTCCTTCTTTACAGGTAATTTGTTTTTGGAGGCCAGGAACTTATATACATCAGCGAGCAAGGCCATCAATTGCAACACAAGGAAGGCGCCCCAATCTGACGATATGTGACAGCATGAAGGTGGAACCTACAAGGCAAGAAACCTAAAGGAAGCGTTCGCTTCCGTCGGGACTGTGTCGTACACAAGCGTACGAGTTGATATACAATATATAATTCTTTTACCTATACAATAATTCAATGTGAACACAAGCGCATGCAAAAGAAAATGCGCCTTGTGTAGTTTGAGTAAGTTTTGAATCAGACAGTCAGTTGTATTATAAATGTCGAGCGCTTCAGTTGTGCAAGAAGAATAAATTGGGCTTTTTATTACCCCGAAAGGTTTTTCCCGAACAAATTCGTACCTCGCTTTTATTTAAACTGGATAAATTATATTTTTCGGACAAGTTTTTAGTTTAGGTTTCTATATATATGTATATCTTAACTAATATATAAAAGACTTTTTTGTTTTCTTGTCAGTTTGGCTGTATGGGTGTCCAAACTAACAACAAAACAATCAAAATACCAATTTTTTTATGGCATCAACAATGTCTATCCCCCTGCTATCCGATAGATAGCTTCTAAAAAATAAATAAATTTCAATTTTTTTAGAAAATCTTTAACAATAATAAAAAAATGTTGCCTATGATTAACAGTTGTAGAGGTTTGCAATGTACTAATGAATTATAGCTATATGTCCTAGGAACTTGTATACAAAAAATTATATTCCTATTGTACCGTTGAGCTGAGAAATTCACAATATAATATTGTTCATACACATTACTTAATAACATGTGGGTGTGTGCATCAGTAGCGGATCTAGAATTTGGCTGTGGGGGGGGCTTGCAGTTTGGAGATCCATTTTGAGACCTTAAGTAATAAAAGTTGCTTGTCCCAAGATAAATTTTATAATTTATAACAAATAATAGAGATCAGTTTAGGTTTAATGCAAGACCGTACTCAACTTCAGTCGAACTAAACTTCACGACAACGCGGCAAAACATTATTTTCTATGAAATTTAAGGAGCTATATCGCACTATGCGGCAACTGAACTTCATACGAAATCGGGTGAAGTGTAGTTCCGATGCAGTGCAGTTCCGGCGAGTGCGGTCTAACCTTTAAGGCTCAAGTATTTTTTTTCCTTTTCGTTTAACGATATCCGTTTTTTGTGTGCCTTTATATCCGCTCCTGTTGCGCTTCAAAATGTTTTTAATACAAAGTACAATAACAATTATTCATAATTGCTGTAGCGGAGATAGAAGCAAATTCAAAGGCGCACAATATTTTTTAGCCATATATGCTTGAACCACGCGTACAAATTCGTTTATTTATATTATTTAAAAATTGATTAGGGACCTACATTATGTAGTTGTATTTTTAAATTAGCTGTGGGTATGTTTTGAACTTCCCATTTTTGACAAGATTTGAAAACTGTTTTTAATTGGCTAGTTCAGAAAAATTATATTTATGTGTCCGTACTGGCAAAAGCTCATATATATGTGCTTTGATACTGTATTAGTCCTCTAAGATCTCATTTTTCCTGAATTATCTAAATCAAAGAGAAACTTTTTTGTTCAAACTGACACTTTACGACATAAGACAAAGCTGCTCTAAGAAATAAGCCACGGCCCAATTCTGCCAGCGTGAATGAGTTTTCGTGTTTACGCTGCATACGCTTTATAGGTATTCATGCTAAAAAAATATGTCGACAAATTTGCACGTCACTCTAGAGTCTAGAGGGATTGCAAATATTCATTGGCTTTTGCATGATTTTCTGAGCGCGCACAGAGAAAACTCACGATTTTGGAATTTGGCTCCTTGACTAGAGAATTCCTATGTTTTGTATGTACAATTGCCTTGGACCTTTCAAATTTTGAAATCGTAGCCCCAAAATTTCTAAGCCCAGCCAAGGCCGTAAGAAACAATTCCTGTTGTATTAAACATACACGGAACTTGACATCCCGTTGTTCTCCGTTTGCGTTTCTTTCGGTAAATTAACTTTGTTTTTAGTATATACAAGCCTTAGCCCCAACTTTGGACTTTGACAGTCCCTAGACTTGAGCCCCCAAAACTCTCTGGAATAAGGTTAGTTTTTAGAAAGTAAGTTGCTTAACCCTGGCTAGGTTTTTTGTCCAATATTCTCAGACCTTGTTGCGCCAAAGCTGGTTTTTTCGTCCCAATTTCCTGGGTTTAATTTAAAATAGTTCAGCCCCAACCACGTTATTTTGTCCATCAAATTTCATATCTTAACAATATTTTAGACGGAATATAAAATTCTACACGTTGTAATGTATTGCTTTCTATATTTCAAATTATTTTATGATTCGGCTGTGGGGGGGGGCTTTAGCCCCTATAGCCACCCCCCTGGATCCGCTACTGGTGTGCATGGACTGATTTAGTTTTTTCTTATATTTAATCTCAATAGAATAGCCATTAATTTGATACCTCACTTTTTAATCTACCTCCTATATAAGCGTCACAATTGATTTTTTAAAATTCATAAAAAATCGAATAAAATCCATAGAAATGCTCCGCTTTATTCATTGTCAACAATCGTCTACCAGTGGAGAGCACCGTTATCTCAATTGAATTTCTAATTGGAGTTCTTTTAATATAAAAAATCATAATTTCATTTTTACTCAGACGATTATTAAAGTTTTAATCTCGGAATTTAGATATGATATGTGGCAAAAACTAATGACACACACTTATAGGTGTTACATTCTTCTACAAATATGTTAGAAATTTTATATTTGTTAATCTAAAGGGAAAAAAAGTAGGGGCAATTTAATGAGATAAATCACAATAAAGCTCCATTTAGCCAAATTTAGAGGCTTCAAACTTTAGTTCAGCCTGATAGTTCATAACAAATGATACTAACAAATGATATAGACTACGGTAGAAATTTATAATCTAAATTTTTGTGTTAAAATGTTTACAAAATCTTAAAAAAATTCATACTAAAAATGTGATTTAGTGAAAAATGAATTCTATTTTTGGTACTTTAAATGCAAAAGTTAATAAAAAATTGATAAATTTTGAAAAACAAAACGAACACACCAATTGCTCTAATCCTCTTCTAAAATATTGCTAATAAATATTAAGTGATCATTTCAACAAAAGCCACTCCAGAATAAGCTTTATTGATTTATTTACCAAAAAAATTGCAAAATGGATTATGGATACAAAACATAACTGTGCGTTGCTCACAAGCTTCACAAAATAATTTCAAATATTAAAATTTTACATAAGAAATATTTTTTACAGATAAAATCCAGAAAACAATTTTAAAATTGTCAACACCGAAAAAAAAACCTTGGTGACATCAACTAATATCCTTAGTTGTTTTTGCGTCAACCAAGACTCATAGTTGATTTTACTATTCACGCGTGATCAATTATTTTATCAAAAATGAACTATTTACAGAGTTGATTTCGTAGCTGTTCAACCACGGAGCATTATTAGTCAATCACTTTCGTTGTTATATACATTGGATTTATGTATAACGAATATTATAAATTGATATCACAAACGTTGTTAATCATCAACGTTCATGATTGATTCAATTACGATTGTTGTTATTAAACTATGTTAATTTTGAAATACGTTTGTGATTGAATGATCACGTTTGTGGTTCATTAAGCATAATCATTGTTGTTTGATCACATTTTTTTTTATGCTCAAATGACTACGTTCTTTCTTGATAAAGCACAAACGTGATTGATTTACTACGTTCATTTCATGATCAAATGATCACGTTCATGGTCAAATAACAATGTTTTCGTAGTTGTTTGACTACGTTCGTTGCTGATTAAGCACAAACGTGATTGATTTACTACGTTCATTTCATGATCAAATGATCACGTTCATGGTCAAATGACAATGTTTTCGTAGTTGTTTGACTACGTTCTTTGCCGATTAAGCACAAACGTGATTGATTAACTACGTTCATTTCATGATCAAATGATCACGTTCATAGTCAAATGACAATGTTTTCGTAGTTGTTTGACTACGTTCGTTGTTGAATAAGCACAAACGTGATTGATTCATTTCATGATCAAATGATCACGTTTATAGTCAAATGACAATGTTTTCGTAGTTGTTTGACAACGTTGGTTGTTGATTAAGCACAAACGTGATTGATTTACTACGTTCATTTCATGTTCAAATGATCACGTTCATAGTCAAATGACAATGTTTCCATTGTTGTTTGACTAGGTTCGTTGTTGATTAATCACAAACGTGATTGATTTACTACTTTCATTTCATGATCACGTTCGTGATCAAATTATCACGTTCATGATCAAATGACGATGTTTCCATTGTTGTTTGACTACGTTCGTTGTAAATTAAGCATAACCGTGATTGCTTCAAAACGTTCATTTTATGCTAAAAATTATAATGTACGTGGTTAAATGACAATGTATCCATTGTCATTTGACCACGAATATTATCATTAGAGCATGAAATGAACGTTGTAAAGCAATCACGGTTATGCTTTATTTACAACATTTTATTATTATTTTTTTATTTTAAAATACATCTTTTGCAAACATTTTATATTAGACTCCGTAAAATTAAATATTGACATAAATACTAACTGTACATATTTAGTATGTGTTTTTCAGAATTTCATATATGAATTAAAATAATCTATGTTTTATTACTATTTTTTCACAAATAAGTTTTGGAATATTTTTCAATAACATTAAACATTCAATTTTAAAAACATTTTTAGATAGAACTAATATAATCATTGGTTCTTTAACATTTTTTTTTGAAAGTAAGAGAATTATAACAAAATGTGTCATTAAAATGCATTTAATGAGAAAAACTATTTCGAACACAACATAATTTTTTTAAGGGCAAGAACCTTATACTTTTCAGAAACATTTAAAAAATACATAATTTTTACCATTAGGGTTTGAAAGCAAGGAAACAGGAGGACCATCAAAATTATTAATGATATAAATAAAGTAATCATTACTACTTTTTAGAACTTCATAAGAATTAAAATGATCAATGTAATCGGAAATTATTATTTTTTCACAAACTACGTATGGAATGTTATCCAACAAAATTAAACATTCGATTTTGAAAACATTTTTAGAAAAACTGATATAATCATTGGTTTTATAACAAATTTTTTGGAAAGTAAGAGAATTAAAACAAATTGCGTCATCAAAATGCATTTTATATGAAGAAGTATTTCGTAATTTAGAAAAACACGAACGATCTTTTAGTAAAGTACCGTCACTATTAGGTACATTTGAAATGTCAGAGGAAATTTCTTTGATACAAGTTATTCTTTTTGAAAACATCAGTGAGGTTTTAATGCCTAAGGACAATGGAAGATTTCTTCGAGAAGTTATGCTATTACAATAGTTTTTAAGCACTTTATGTTTTGATTCAAAACGAAAAGACCAAAAATGTTTTAACGGACCAAGCATTCGCATAACATAAGGATAGTGAATCATAAAATAAAATTTAGGTTTTAAATTTTCATTAAAAAGCTTTATATATGTCGAGTGATGCTCTGAAATGAGGGTTTGCAAATTATGGAGGTCAACTTCGTCAAAGTTTGATTTCAAAACGTTATCTATGATTTTGTTAAGAAGAATTAATAATTTCCAGTGATTGTTTTTTTCTGGAACGAGATCTCCAATAATAATTGGTAAAAATCGGCAAAACGTCCACATTTCTTTCGCTGACATGTTTAACTTAAGTTTTTGAATGTGTTCGGATTTGATAACTGTAGAAACATTCCCAATTTCAGATTTACTATATTTGAAAAGCTGTGTTCTGTTATTTAAAACGTCTAAGGAAAAAAATTTGTCGATCACTATAAATTGATTGATTAGTTTGCACAAATCGTAATGGCAAACACCCTCAAATAAATCATGCATTATATCTACAGTTACATTATAAACGACATGAAACGATGGAATATTATTGAAGACCGATTCTTCTCTGATCCCAGTACTAATCATTCATTTGATTTTGAAAACCTAGCTATGTCTTGATTATAACCATCAATTGTCCTGTGGTAGCTACTTTTATCAGAACAACTTGTAAAATTTTGAGTTTTGGAACAGGTGCAAATACGACAGTAATATTGTGAATTAAAGCTTTTGGGGTAACTAAGAATGGTATTTAAACCAAGGTTATCCCCTGTTATTAATCCCAATACAAAGTAAAGATGGTCAATCTCACCAGATCTCAATTTTATTGAAACTTCGTTTTCTTCAAGGACTTTTATTTCGTCAACAAGGTGATAAAAAATGGAGGTTTCACTAAAGCACTTATATTTGGAATAAAACCACATTGCAACAAAAATATTGTTTAATTCAGAATTAATGTGCTGTGGAAGACTTGGAAAATTATAATAAACGGCTCCAATAGAATGACTTCCACCGTGAGAACCTAAAGGATTATTTGATTCAAAATCATCGAAATATAAGTTTAAGGGAATAACTTTGGGACGCTTTTTTTCTGGAAATTTTCTAATTCTTTCCTTCCAAATATCAGTTGTTATCAAATGAGGAATATTGTTAAGTGTTAGATGTTTTTTATTTTCCATTGCAGCTTTATAAATTTCAGGTAATTCAAAAAACTTTTGAAACTGAAATTTTAACGGTAATATAATACCATCCGATTTAACAATATCTACAGTGGGTGTTGTTCCACTTTTAATGCAAACTTCGTTATTTATAATATAATTTGAAGGTTCTCGATATAAATTATTATTTTTTGCTGTTTCAACAAATTTGTAAAAAGTTTTAACTTTATCGAAAGGATTTTGTAGGAAAATCAGAATTTGTTTGAATTTATATTTCATATCAGTTTTTATATATTCAGAAAACTCCTGGTTCAGTTTTTTGAATATTATTGAAAAAAACTGCTCTGTTAAATCTGCAATTATGTCTTCAACAATTATACGAGACAAATTAGAATTTCCATACAAGTTACACAGAAATCTTATTGAAGAAATTTCAATCGTTTTAAAGATATCATATTCTTCGGATGGAGTAAATTCCTCTTCTACGTTATTACTTTGAAAATCTTTTTGAAAAAAAAAGATTTCTTTTACAGGTAAAGAAGCAGACGACTTAAGATTCAGGTCCTTACAAGATCGTTCAAAATGTCTTTTAAAACTTTTTAAATTATAGATTTTTTTTTTTTTTATATTAAGCGCGTGCAAAAGGGGTTGTGACTACCCTTAAGATGATATACACAGCACGAGCGATTAGGTAGATTGGAGGGGATTTAAAAGGAGATACCGATGCACATTGGTTTTGAACGTCTGTAGATCACAATGGGAGGGGAAAATTGAGCTGGGTAGAGCATTCCACATTCGAATAGTGTGACTAAGGAAAGAATCTCTGTACTTAACAGTACGACCGTAATTGGGCTCAAGGGTAAACTGATGGGCATTCCTAGAAGCGCGAGTATTACGGTTGAATTGTTTAAGGGGAGGAATGCAACTGACTGTTTCACTAGAGCATTGTTTATGGAAATAACGGTAAAATAACGAAAGACATGAAACATTTCGACGGTGCTCAAGAGATGAGAATGTTTCCGTTATAGTTCTTTCACCTATCATTTTAAGAGCTCTCTTTTCAATTCTATCCAATAAACTCAAGTGGGTTATTGGAGCAGCTGCCCAAATGTGAGAGTTATACTCAAGTTTTGGACGAATAAAGGCTTTGTAGATCACAGCCAGATCAGAAGGGGAGGAAAATTTCTTGCATCGACGGAGAAAACCTAAACACTTAGCAGCATTTTTGGCGATGTCGAATATGTGATCGTTCCATAAAAGGTGGTCTGTGACACACATACCGAGGACTGAAAGCTTTTCGGTTTCCTCAATGCAAGTGCCACTCATGGATAGTGGCATGGGGGGTGGGTTTCGTTTTAACGACAGTAGACAGCATTGAGTTTTTGAAGCATTAAATTCTACACGATTTTTTATTCCCCATTGGACAATGCTGTCGAGAACAGAATTTAATGAGCTTATCATACGCTGCCGTTCAAGTTCCACATCCGAAGGACAAGGATGTGAATCTAAGAACGAATATGAAAAGCTGAGGGTACTGTCCTCAGCAAAACAGTTTAATGGATTAGAAGTTTCAGATAAGAGATCGTTTATGAATATTAAGAAGAGGGTCGGAGACAAAACGGAGCCCTGGGGCACACCAGCACTTATTTTGTGAATTTCAGACTTGAAACCATCCAATACAACTTGTATTGAACGGTCCGAAAGGTAATTTCTAATCCAACGAAGAAGAGATTCATCGATACCAAATGCACGCATTTCCGATAAGAGAGCTTGATGCCAAACTCTATCAAATGCTTTAGAAATATCAAGCGCAATAATCTTACTTTTTCCAAAACGATGTAAAGATTTGTGCCACTGTTCGGTGAGATATACCATCAGATCACCAGTGGACCTATTGCTACGAAAGCCGTACTGCCGGTCATTAAGAAGCTTTCGTTCTTCGAGATATTTTTTTAGCTGAAAATTAATCAGCGTTTCCATGACCTTGGAAAGAAGGGACGTAAGTGCAATTGGCCGATAGTTGGAGGGGGAAGAAGACACGCCTTTTTTAGGGACAGGCTGGACAAATGCTGTTTTCCATCCACTCGGAAAGAGACCAGTAGAGTAGGACAGATGGAAAAGCTTACGCAGTGGTTTTGCCAGCGTTGAAGAACACCTCTTCAGAACAATGGGAGGGATACTATCCGGGCCAGCGGATTTGTGTATATCGAGATCTTTGAGAACTCTGGCAACTGCACGAGTGCGGAAGAAGATTTGTCCCATAGAATCATTTGCGCTCTCAAGTACACGAGGAGTCATAACACTTTCAGGCAGCGACGAATTAACAGCAAACTGTGCTGCAAGCAAATTGGCATTATCGATTGAGCTGACAAAAGGAGTATCGTTGAAGACGAGCGTTGGAACCGAGGACGAGGTGGTGTTTCGTATGTTTTTTACAAATGACCAAAAATGTTTACTACCTTTGGGACATTGTAGAATTTTTTGCCGTAATTTTTGATCATGTAAAAATTTGGTTCGTCGAATATGAACGTTACAGGTCTTTTTAGCTTGTTGAAACTTTTTCCGGTTTTCCTCAGTAGGGTTGGCTTTATAACTTCGGAAGCTTACTTCTCTACCACTAATAACCTCTTTACAGCTCGAATCAAACCATGAGTTTTCTTTGGGTTTGATAGGTTTCACCCTATTCGGGATAAAATTTCTCATTCAAGTTTGTAATCATATCTGCACTGGAGTTAACATCACTATCGAGGAAGCATAGTGGCCAGTTAAAGTTCCTGAAGAAAACATTGAGACCGTCCCAGTTGGCTTTCTCATACTGCCAAACGGTTCTCTTGGGAGTTTTTTCTTTAACTGTGTTTTGGTGGCACGAGAAATTCGCAGATATGACACAATGGTCTGATGTGCCTAGAGGCGATAATACACTTATAGTGTATTTATCAGGGTCAGAGGTAAGAAACAAATCTAGAGTGTTGGCGGATTGACCTGCAACGTCAGGAATCCGAGTAGGCTCGTCGACCAGCTGAGTTAGGTTGTTTATCTCAGCAAAAATCTCGACATACCTTCCTTCGGGTGTTGTCTGACCCGAATAGCGTAGCCACGAAGAATTATATACATTGAATTCGCCCGTAACAACGATTTCACTATGCGGAAAATGGGAAATAATTCTCTGGATGGAGTCGGATAGTGCATCGAATTCGTTGGAAGTCGAATTACTATCCAAACTAGGACTACGATAAATAAAACAAGTATGGATGATGCGCTTATGGATGGTGAATTTAAACCACATGAAATTAAAGTTCGTATTCAAATATGAACCATATTGTGGTTGAAGCTGATAAGCTACATCACTGCGAACATACACGGCGAGACCATGATGTGGAAAAAATAGAGGCACTAAGCTATAACTATGTAGGCTGAATTCCGAGTGATCGGGATTGTTTTCGATTCTGTTTGAGGAAAAAAGCGGATTTAATCTTTCAATGCATAAAAAGAAATATATATAACACCGTTTGGTTCACCACGTTATAAACTAATTAATTTATTGAATATGAATTATGTTTATATAATAATAGCAATCGATACTTAGCAAAGGTGATGGTCAATGGTATGGTGCGCTCTGTGGTCTCGATCCAAGTGAAAGAGTTTTTGCTTTGATCAGTAGATAGCAGCGAAGACAATTAGAATAATGATTGTTATTTTCTATCCACGCATATTCGCACTAGTGCATTGTTGTTGTGATTTGTAGATGCTGTTGCAAATTGAGAGTAGCAAGCTGTGCATGTAAGCTCACCACATCATTGACTAACACAAGTGCAGCAAACAGTTAAAGATTTAACAAATTTAAGTTAAGAAAATTAATATTAAAGAATACTGCAAAGAATTAGAATTAAGTTCATTATGAAGTTAAAGATATATCAAAATGATGTACACGGTAAAAAAAATTACAGCAAGTATTTTTTAAACAAATTAAAAGTTTTAAGTATTATGAATTAGGAATTAATCAAAAAATAAATGTTAATAATATACGTTGATGATTTCCAAACATCCCGGGCCCCCTGGAACGAGGTTCAGGACATCGGTAGCAAAGCCAATTTTGAGACAGGACGAACAAATGTTCCTGTTGCGGTTCGTACGTTTGCAACTCGTACCTTTTCGTCTGAGCCAGGGTTGACTGATACGATTCGGCCCAAGATCCACTTCGTTGGTGGAAGGTTAGGTTCCTTGATTACAACTTAGTCTCCAGGTTTAAGGTTGATTGTAGGTCTTGCCCACTTTGGTCTCTCTTGTAGAGATGTCAGATACTCGGTGTGCCATCGTTTCCAAAAGCCTTGCACCATGCTCTGGATATGATTCCAATTCGAAAGGCGGTTGGTTGGAGTATCAATATGGCTTGGTTCAGGAACAGCTGTGAGTGGTTCACCTATAAGGAAATGACCTGGGGTTAATGGGTTTAAATCAAAATCAGATAAAGAACATAAAGGACGAGAGTTTAGTATGGCTTCTACTTGAGTTAAAAGAGTATATAATTCCTCAAATGTTAGAATTGAGCTTCCGATAACACGGCGCAAATGAAGCTTTACTGACTTGACGCCAGCCTCCCATAATCCACCAAAATGTGGAGCAGAGGGAGGGATAAAGTGCCAAGATATGCCGTCCATGGCAAGGGCTGCAGTGATTGAATCATTATGGGATTGTGCCATAACAAGAGTATGCATCTCAGTTAAGCATCTTCGAGCCCCATGAAAGTTCGTCCCGTTGTCGCTATAAATGTTGGTGTACTTGCCGCGGCGAGAAACAAATCTGCGCAAAGCTGCGATGAAAGCGTCTGTGGTGAGGTCACTGACGAGCTCCAGATGTATGGCTTTCGTTGACATGCACACGAACAATGCAATATAAGCTTTGGACATCTTAGCCTTACGACATCGAGATAGCCTGATGGTGATAGGTCCCGCATAGTCACAACCTGTATTTGTAAACGGGCGACTGGGTTGAATACGGTAGGATGGAAGATTACCCATAATCTGCTGGATGTTTCCCTTACGTTGCATAAAACACGTTTTGCACTTGTGAACAATTTTGCAGATAAGATTTCGGCTACCCATTATCCAAAATTGTTGTCGAATGAATGCGAACGTTTCAGATACTCCTGCATGGAGGTATCGATGATGGAAATCTGTAATAATGAGGTTAGATATTTGACTAGATTTTGGTAAAATGATAGGATGTTTAATATTGAAGGATACGCTTGCGTTTTTTATACGTCCACCGATGCGAAGTAGCCCATCACTTTCCAAAAAAGCGTTGTATCTCAAAAGTTTTGATTTAGCAAGTAGTTGGTCTTTGGTTTGCAAGTGCAAGATGTCATCTTCGAAGAATAATAGTTGAACGAATTTTAAGATGGCAATTCTAGCCTTTTGAATTTCAGTACAGCTCAGACCATGAACAGCCCGAGGATTTGTTTTTGGTTGAAGGTTGGAAATATATCTAAAGATGTATGCAACAACACGTTGCAGGCGACTCCAACTCGAAATCATTCCTATCAGATCGTGAAAGACATGTCCATCAAACGACGTGACGAGTGCATGCCTTACGACTGATTTGTCCTCCAATTTAGCTGATTCCGCATTCAAAGTACTTGAAGAAAGGTTGCATTTTGGCCAACTGTCTTCTGAATCGGATAACCAGGATGGACCGGTCCACCAAAGGGTGTGATTGAATAAATTTGAAGGTGGTACCCCACGTGATGCACAATCAGCTGGGTTCGATTTAGACGGAACATGTCGCCAAGCAGATCTGGGTAAGGTTTCCAAGATAGCAGCGGTTCTATTGGCGACAAAGGTTGCCCACCTGCGTGGGGGCGATGAAAGCCAGTGCAGAACGATCTCAGAATCGCACCACGCAAATGTTCTATGAATGTTAGTATTGAATGATGATTTTACTAAGTTTATTAATCGTGCAAGCAAAACCGCACCACAGAGTTCAAGGCGGGGAATAGTTACCGGTTTTAAAGGGGCTACCTTAGTTTTAGCAGCAACGATGACAACGTTCACTTTTCCGTCTGCAGATTTCGATAGGGCATAGACTACCGCGGCGTAAGCTAACGATGAGGCATCTGAAAATCCGTGAAGCTCGACAGTTTGTTCAGATGAAAACACATTACGCGGAGCACAAATCTTTTCGAAACATGGCAATTGTTCACGATAGTTTATTCATTTTTCCGCGAGATCAGAGGGAAGAGGATCATCCCAACCCAAAGTCAAAGACCAGAGATTTTGAAATAGCATTTTGAAAAGGATCACTGAAGGGGCCAAGAGCCCTAAAGGGTCAAAAATACTGGCTACTTCTGATAGCAAGGTTCTTCTGGTTATCAAGGGACAAGGCTTAGAAATTGTTAGCCGATATGAGTACATATCGGAAGCAGGATTCCAATACATTCCCAATACTTTTATGAGTGACTGCGAACGTTCAGGGTCCACGAAAGAATACTCACAATCTTCAGGGTTTTGTTTGGCTAACAGAGCCCAGCAGTTGGAACTCCATTTACGAAGCTGAAGACGAGCTTCCGATAGTAACGAGATAAGTTCAGATTGCAAATCTAACAACGTTTGGATTGAATTCCCGCCTGTCATCACGTCGTCAACGTAGACGTCACTAAGTAAAATCCGAGCTGCATTCGGATACACAGTTTTATAGTCCTCGGCGATTTGTTGTAGTACGCGTAACGATAAAAATGGAGCCGACGCAGTACCATAGGTTACGGTCCGTAGTCGATAATGTTCGATGTGATTATTTGGGTTTGACCGCCATACGATTCGTTGATAATCACGATCCTTTTCGCTTATCCATATTTGTCGAAACATTTTAACGATGTCTGCGGTAAACACATAACGATGTTGTCGAAACCGGAGACAAACACCAATTAGATCACGTTGTATAGACGGACCGATTAACAACTTGCTATTCAACGATTGTCCATTAGAGTCTTTGACAGAGCCATCAAACACGACGCGAAGTTTCGTTGTCGAACTGTCCGGCTTAAAAACAGCATGGTGGGGTAAATAAAATTGACTAGATGGGTTTTTTTGAATATCACTTTGAGGAATAAGTTCCATATGACCAAGTTCGAGGTACTCTTGCATGAATTTAGAGTATTGCTGATTCAATTCAGGATTTTTTCGGAATCGACGCTCCATCGAATACAGCCGTGAAACCGCCGACTGTAGCGTACCTTCAAACTTTGGTAAATGAGTTTTAAAAGGAAGTGCAACCACGTATTTTCCGTCGGAAGCGCGACTAAATGTTTGTTGGAAGTGTTTTTCAGCTGGATCGTTAAAGGCATCAAAAGACTTGTGAGAAGAGATATGCTCTAGCTCCCAAAATCGTTGGAGAAGAGCATCCACATCAAGAGCAGAATGATATGACGATAATTCGAAATTACAAGAGGTTGGATCAAAGAATTCTCCAGTGATAACCCATCCGAAAGAAGTATTTTGAGCGATAAGTTTACCTGGTGGTCCAACAACTTGTTCCGATTTCAAGATAGACCAAACCTTATCAGCCCCAAGAATAACGTCAACTGCACAAGAGAAATTAAAGCCAGGATCTGCCAGATCCAAGTTGCGAATATAGTCCAAAGTCGAGATATCAAATGAATTAGACGGTAGATTTGAAGTTAATTTACTCAAAACTAAGGCATCGACCGTCAAAAATGTGGAGCTATATCGAGAAATAAGTTTCAAAGATACGACTCCTTTAGTAAACCCGGCTTCCATTGAACTTAATCCTAATACCGGGATTCGAGTGTGAGTTCGTCGAAGTCCAAGTTTTTGAACACACGATTCGGATATGAACGATGATTGGGACCCGGTATCCAATAAGACACGAACATCAATGAGCTGGCCTTTGTTATTATTTAGCTTAGCTAGAATTGTTGGTAAAACTGTATGTTTTCGAAGGCTAAGCTGACGAGAATGGTTACTGACCAAAGTTGTAACGGCAGACGGATTAAGAGTCCCCGAGGCCTGATTTTGAAGCGAAGCTGATGACGACGACGATGTCGATTGATTTGTTTCAGAAGGGCCGGATACCGGCGTAGAATTATTATTTGATTCATCCTGATGCACCAAATAGTGATGCCGAGCTTTGCATACGCGACATCGAAAGGTCGATCGACATTTTTTCACGGAATGACCTGACCGAAGGCAATTAAAGCAAATCACGTTTGTTTTGGTAAAGTTGCTACGCGATGGAATGTCTAATTCAAGAAATTTTGAACACTGGTGTAAAAGATGATTATTTGTACATAAAGGACATTGCGAACTATTTTCAGACGGTTTAGCTACCAACGCTCGAATCGAACTTGCCTGCTTTCCACGTGATGAGGATGAGGACAAACGATTTAGAGTCTGGCACGACTCTAGTGCATCGCACCGACGCTCAAGAAATTCGATAAATGTCGTTATTGTCATATCTTCCCGAGACCCGACTTCTTCTGCCCAAGCTTGTTTTGTTTCACTATCTAGTTTATTGAGCAGAATAAAAATAAGCCACGGATCGCGATTGTTCTTAGATAACGCATTTAAACCCCGAATCACTTCATCTGCACCGTCCGTAATCTTTCGAAGTATTTGCGCATTTGAAGCGTTTATTGACGGTAAGGACAAAAATGTCTGAACAAAGGACTGAACAACTAAATTTCCCCGATCAAAACGTTTTTCAAGTCTATCCCATGCTTCAGTGTAATTAACATCTGAAACCTTTATGTGTTGAATTAGATCGGCGGCCGTTCCGCTTAAGAACGATTTTAAATATTGAAACTTGTGAGTGGATGATAAATTTTCCTTTGTATCCACCGAACCCAGAAACAAATCACGAAAGGATGGCCAGTCCTTATAATCACCGGAAAATTTCGGAATCACGATTGGTGGCAGCTTAATTTTTTCAGTAGTTTTCGCCGAAGAATCTAAAGATTTCAAAAAATCACTCTGTTCATTTGCAATGCGTTCTAACACGGCATTGTTTGAAGTTCTAGAACTCCTTTCACGTATTGCCACAGTCAACCCCGCATGGGCCTCAAAATATTTATCTTCATATAACCCGAAATCAGTATTGAACTCCTCGGCCTCACCTTCCTCCACAAGCAAAAGGCATTCATAATGTAGGGTAGTGACTTCATGCCACGCTTCAATTACCCTATTTAATCTAATTTCTAACATCTCCAAAGATGTCAATTGTTCAATGGATGTTATAAATTCAACCGCACGAGTTAAAGTGGCCTTTGCGATTCCACGCCTTTGTTTTAACGCGTTCATATTTCACAAATATATAGAAAGTTCGACGGTGAAATACAAAAAAAAAAACAAAAAAAAAAAAAAAATCACAAGTAATTAACTAACAAAATTAGCTTTGGCGAATTGTTCAATTGGTATAATAAATATATGCAGTAAATATAAGTACATTTAATGTACACGAGGAACGCACGAGGTTTTCTAGCTATGAACATATACAATATATATGTAGCACGAAAAGTCTACGAATTTGCACTTAAATATTTTGTATGCACAAGATTATTTTCACCGATTCAAATAATAAATTCGGCTTATGCGAAGGACCATAATGTTTTCGATTCTGTTTGAGAAAAAAAGCGGATTTAATCTTTCACTGCATAAAAAGAAATATATATAACACCGTTTGGTTCACCACGTTATAAACTAATTAATTTATTGAATATGAATTATGTTTATATAATAAAAGCAATCGATACTTAGCAAAGGTGATGGTCAATGGTATGGTGCGCTCTGTGGTTTCGATCCAAGTGAAAGAGTTTTTGCTTTGATCAGTAGATAGCAGCGAAGACAATTAGAATAATGATTGTTATTTTCTATCCACGCATATTCGCACTAGTGCATTGTTGTTGTGATTTGTAGATGCTGTTGCAAATTGAGAGTAGCAAGCTGTGCATGTAAGCTCACCACATCATTGACTAACACAAGTGCAGCAAACAGTTAAAGATTTAACAAATTTAAGTTAAGAAAATTAATATTAAAGAACACTGCAAAGAATTAGAATTAAGTTCATTATGAAGTTAAAGATATATTAAAATGATGTACACGGTAAAAAAAATTACAGCAAGTATTTTTTAAACAAATTAAAAGTTTTAAGTATTATGAATTAGGAATTAATCAAAAATAAAAGTTAATAATATACGTTGATGATTTCCAAACATCCCGGGCCCCCTGGAACGAGGTTCAGGACATCGGTAGCAAAGCCAATTTTGAGACAGGACGAACAAATGTTCCTGTTGCGGTTCGTACGTTTGCAACTCGTACCTTTTCGTCTGAGCCAGGGTTGACTGATACGATTCGGCCCAAGATCCACTTCGTTGGTGGAAGGTTAGGTTCCTTGATTACAACTAAGTCTCCAGGTTTAAGGTTGATTGTAGGTCTTGCCCACTTTGGTCTCTCTTGTAGAGATGTCAGATACTCGGTGTGCCATCGTTTCCAAAAGCCTTGCACCATGCTCTGGATATGATTCCAATTCGAAAGGCGGTTGGTTGGAGTATCAATATGGCTTGGTTCAGGAACAGCTGTGAGTGGTTCACCTATAAGGAAATGACCTGGGGTTAATGGGTTTAAATCAAAATCAGATAAAGAACATAAAGGACGAGAGTTTAGTATGGCTTCTACTTGAGTTAAAAGAGTATATAATTCCTCAAATGTTAGAATTGAGCTTCCGATAACACGGCGCAAATGAAGCTTTACTGACTTGACGCCAGCCTCCCATAATCCACCAAAATGTGGAGCAGAGGGAGGGATAAAGTGCCAAGATATGCCGTCCATGGCAAGGGCTGCAGTGATTGAATCATTATGGGATTGTGCCATAACAAGAGTATGCATCTCAGTTAAGCATCTTCGAGCCCCATGAAAGTTCGTCCCGTTGTCGCTATAAATGTTGGTGCACTTGCCGCGGCGAGAAACAAATCTGCGCAAAGCTGCGATGAAAGCGTCTGTGGTGAGGTCACTGACGAGCTCCAGATGTATGGCTTTCGTTGACATGCACACGAACAATGCAATATAAGCTTTGGACATCTTAGCCTTACGACATCGAGATAGCCTGATGGTGATAGGTCCCGCATAGTCACAACCTGTATTTGCAAACGGGCGACTGGGTTGAATACGGTAGGATGGAAGATTACCCATAATCTGCTGGATGTTTCCCTTACGTTGCATAAAACACGTTTTGCACTTGTGAACAATTTTGCAGATAAGATTTCGGCTACCCATTATCAAAAATTGTTGTCGAATGAATGCGAACGTTTCAGATACTCCTGCATGGAGGTATCGATGATGGAAATCTGTAATAATGAGGTTAGATATTGGATTAGATTTTGGTAAAATGATAGGATGTTTAATATTGAAGGATACGCTTGCGTTTTTTATACGTCCACCGATGCGAAGTAGCCCATCACTGTCCAAAAAAGCGTTGTATCTCAAAAGTTTTGATTTAGCAAGTAGTTGGTCTTTGGTTTGCAAGTGCAAGATGTCATCTTCGAAAAATAATAGTTGAATGAATTTTAAGATGGCAATTCTAGCCTTTTGAATTTCAGTACAGCTCAGACCATGAACAGCCCGAGGATTTGTTTTTGGTTGAAGGTTGGAAATATATCTAAAGATGTATGCAACAACACGTTGCAGGCGACTCCAACTCGAAATCTTTCCTATCAGATCGTGAAAGACATGTCCATCAAACGACGTGACGAGTGCATGCCTTACGACTGATTTGTCCTCCAATTTAGCTGATTCCGCATTCAAAGTACTTGAAGAAAGGTTGGATTTTGGCCAACTGTCTTCTGAATCGGATAACCAGGATGGACCGGTCCACCAAAGGGTGTGATTGAATAAATTTGAAGGTGGTACCCCACGTGATGCACAATCAGCTGGGTTCGATTTAGACGGAACATGTCGCCAAGCAGATCTGGGTAAGGTTTCCAAGATAGCAGCGGTTCTATTGGCGACAAAGGTTGCCCACCTGCGTGGGGGCGATGAAAGCCAGTGCAAAACGATCTCAGAATTGCACCACGCAAATGTTCTATGAATGTTAGTATTGAATGATGATTTTACTAAGTTTATTAATCGTGCAAGCAAAACCGCACCACAGAGTTCAAGGCGGGGAATAGATACCGGTTTTAAAGGGGCTACCTTAGTTTTAGCAGCAACGATGACAACGTTCACTTTTCCGTCTGCAGATTTCGATAGGGCATAGACTACCGCGGCGTAAGCTAACGATGAGGCATCTGAAAATCCGTGAAGCTCGACAGTTTGTTCAGAAGAAAACACATAACGCGGAGCACAAATCTTTTCGAAACATGGCAATTGTTCACGATAGTTTATCCATTTTTCCGCGAGATCAGAGGGAAGAGGATCATCCCAACCCAAAGTCAAAGACCAGAGATTTTGAAATAGCATTTTGAAAAGGATCACTGAAGGGGCCAAGAGCCCTAAAGGGTCAAAAATACTGGCTACTTCTGATAGCAAGGTTCTTCTGGTTATCAAGGGGCAAGGCTTAGAAATTGTTAGCCGATATGAGTACATATCGGAAGCAGGATTCCAATACATTCCCAATACTTTTATGAGTGACTGCGAACGTTCAGGGTCCACGAAAGAATACTCACAATCTTCAGGGTTTTGTTTGGCTAACAGAGCCCAGCAGTTGGAACTCCATTTACGAAGCTGAAGACGAGCTTCCGATAGTAACGAGATAAGTTCAGATTGCAAATCTAACAACGTTTGGATTGAATTCCCGCCTGTCATCACGTCGTCAACGTAGACGTCACTAAGTAAGATCCGATCTGCATTCGGATACACAGTTTTATAGTCCTCGGCGATTTGTTGTAGTACGCGCACCGATAAAAATGGAGCCGACGCAGTACCATAGGTTACGGTTCGTAGTCGATAATGTTCGATGTGATTATTTGGGTTTGACCGCCATACGATTCGTTGATAATCACGATCCTTTTCGCTTATCCATATTTTTCGAAACATTTTAACGATGTCTGCGGTAAACACATAACGATGTTGTCGAAACCGGAGACAAACACCAATTAGATCACGTTGTATAGACGGACCGATTAACAACTTGCTATTTAACGATTGTCCATTAGAGTCTTTGACAGAGCCATCAAACACGACGCGAAGTTTCGTTGTCGAACTGTCCGGCTTAAAAACAGCATGGTGGGGTAAATAAAATTGACTAGATGGGTTTTTTTGAATATCACTTTGAGGAATAAGTTCCATATGACCAAGTTCGAGGTACTCTTGCATGAATTTAGAGTATTGCTGATTCAATTCAGGATTTTTTTGGAATCGACGCTCCATCGAATACAGCCGTGAAACCGCCGACTGTAGCGTACCTTCAAACTTTGGTAAATGAGTTTTAAAAGGAAGTGCAACCACGTATTTTCCGTCGGAAGCGCGACTAAATGTTTGTTGGAAGTGTTTTTCAGCTGGAACGTTAAAGGCATCAAAAGAATTGTGAGAAGAGATATGCTCTAGCTCCCAAAATCGTTGGAGAAGAGCATCTACGTCAAGAGCAGAATGATATGACGATAATTCGAAATTACAAGAGGTTGGATCAAAGAATTCTCCAGTGATAACCCATCCGAAAGAAGTATTTTGAGCGATAGGTTTACCTGGTGGTCCAACAACTTGTTCCGATTTCAAGATAGACCAAACCTTATCAGCCCCAAGAATAACGTCAACTGCACAAGAGAAATTAAAGCCAGGATCTGCCAGATCCAAGTTGCGAATATAGTCCAAAGTCGAGATATCAAATGAATAAGACGGTAGATTTGAAGTCAATTTACTCAATCCTAAGGCATCGACCGTCAAAAATGTGGAGCTATATCGAGAAATAAGTTTCAAAGATACGACTCCTTTAGTAAACCCGGCTTCCATTGAACTTAATCCTAATACCGGGATTCGAGTGTGAGTTCGTCGAAGTCCAAGTTTTTGAACACACGATTCGGATATGAACGATGATTGGGACCCGGTATCCAATAAGACACGAACATCAATGAGCTGGCCTTTGTTATTATTTAGCTTAGCTAGAATTGTTGGTAAAACTGTATGTTTTCGAAGGCTAAACTGACGAGAATGGTTACTGACCAAAGGTGTAACGGCAGACGGATTAAGAGTCCCCGAGGCCTGATTTTGAAGCGAAGCTGATGACGACGACGATGTCGATTGATTTGTTTCAGAAGGGCCGGATACCGGCGTAAAATTATTATTTGATTCATCCTGATGCACCAAATAGATCGACATTTTTTCACGGAATGACCTGACCGAAGGCAATTAAAGCAAATCACGTTTGTTTTGGTAAAGTTTCTACGCGATGGAATGTCTAATTCAAGAAATTTTGAACACTGGTGTAAAAGATGATTATTTGTACATAAAGGACATTGCGAACTATTTTTAGACGGTTTAGCTACCAACGCTCGAATCGAACTTGCCTGCTTTCCACGTGATGAGGATGAGGACAAACGATTTAGAGTCTGGCACGACTCTAGTGCATCGCACCGACGCTCAAGAAATTCGATAAATGTCGTTATTGTCATATCTTCCCGAGACCCGACTTCTTCTGCCCAAGCATGTTTTGTTTCACTATCTAGTTTATTGAGCAGAATAAAAATAAGCCACGGATCGCGATTGTTCTTAGATAACGCATTTAAACCCCGAATCACTTCATCTGCACCGTCCGTAATCTTTCGAAGTATTTGCGCATTTGGAGCGTTTATTGACGGTAAGGACAAAAATGTCTGAACAAAGGACTGAACAACTAAATTTCCCCGATCAAAACGTTTTTCAAGTCTATCCCATGCTTCAGTGTAATTAACATCTGAAACCTTTATGTGTTGAATTAGATCGGCGGCCGTTCCGCTTAAAAACGATTTTAAATATTGAAACTTGTGAGTGGATGATAAATTTTCCTTTGTATCCACCGAACCCAGAAACAAATCACGAAAGGATGGCCAGTCCTTATAATCACCGGAAAATTTCGGAATCACGATTGGTGGCAGCTTAATTTTTTCAGTAGTTTTCGCCGAAGAATCTAAAGATTTCAAAAAATCACTCTGTTCATTTGCAATGCGTTCTAACACGGCATTGTTTGAAGTTCTAGAACTCCTTTCACGTATTGCCACAGTCAACCCCGCATGGGCCTCAAAATATTTATCTTCATATAACCCGAAATCAGTATTGAACTCCTCGGCCTCACCTTCCTCCACAAGCAAAAGGCATTCATAATGTAGGGTAGTGACTTCATGCCACGCTTCAATTACCCTATTTAATCTAATTTCTAACATCTCCAAAGATGTCAATTGTTCAATGGATGTTATAAATTCAACCGCACGAGTTTAAGTGTCCTTTGCGATTCCACGCCTTTGTTTTAACGCGTTCATATTTTACAAATATATAGAAAGTTCGACGGTGAAATACAAAAAAAAAACAAAAAAAAAAAAAATCACAAGTAATTAACTAACAAAATTAGCTTTGGCGAATTGTTCAATTGGTATAATAAATATATGCAGTAAATATAAGTACATTTAATGTTCTATTCAAATATAATAATATATTCATATATATATATATCCAAACGATATTACCCACGAGGAACGCACGAGGTTTTCTAGCTATGAACATATACAATATATATGTAGCACGAAAAGTCTACGAATTTGCACTTAAATATTTTGTATGCACAAGATTATTTTCACCGATTCAAATAATAAATTCGGCTTATGCGAAGGACCATAATGTTTTCGATTCTGTTTGAGAAAAAAAGCGGATTTAATCTTTCAATGCATAAAAAGAAATATATTCACCACGGTTCACCACGTTATAAACTAATTAATTTATTGAATATGAATTATGTTTATATAATAATAGCAATCGATACTTAGCAAAGGTGATGGTCAATGGTGTGGTGCGCTCTGTGGTCTCAATCCAAGTGAAAGAGTTTTTGCTTTGATCAGTAGATAGCAGCGAAGACAATTAGAATAATGATTGTTATTTTCTATCCACGCATATTCGCACTAGTGCATTGTTGTTGTGATTTGTAGATGCTGTTGCAAATTGAGAGTAGCAAGCTGTGCATGTAAGCTCACCACATCATTGACTAACACAAGTGCAGCAAACAGTTAAAGATTTAACAAATTTAAGTTAAGAAAATTAATATTAAAGAATACTGCAAAGAATTAGAATTAAGTTCATTATGAAGTTAAAGATATATCAAAATGATGTACACGGTAAAAAAAATTACAGCAAGTACTTTTTAAACAAATTAAAAGTTTTAAGTATTATGAATTAGGAATTAATCAAAAAATAAATGTTAATAATATACGTTGATGATTTCCAACCAGGTATTTTCCCCTACCTGGGTTTCACTTAGTGCCAAAACAGCTGGCCTGTTTTTCACAGTATGGACATATGCAGCACAAAAATTCTGCCTCAGTCCCCGAATGTTGCTGTAGTCAACCCAAAATTCACCCACAATTTCAATAAACAGACATAAAAAACCAAATCAGACAGTTATCTATGCTGATATCAAGTTTGGGCCCCAAATGACTTCACAGTACAATACTAGTGTTATGCCTAAAAAAGCAGTGTACTGATCCGCCCCTGGATACACAAAATCAATAACAGCAATTTATCTAATATGCTTTGGCTTAGTCAATTACAAGCATTATATGAGATGATACATACACTGCATATAATGACGAAGTCAAAGCACTGTGAGTGAAGTGGGAAGGAGAGATAGAAAATTTACCGCTGTGCTGTGGTGATTGTTGCTTGTGCATCATCATCTTCGTACTCGGGTGCACTTTTTTGTTGTTGTTGTTTTTTGCACTGGCACTGGCACTGGCACTTGCACTATGATGTTGTATGATTATTGATTGTGGGTTATTTTTTTTTTTTTTTTTTTTGTATTTCGCGGCGCAATTCGATTATTATTATTTTTTTTTTTTTTATATTTTATTGGTAAGAGATGGTGAGCGTGGGTATTTAATTTGTTTATTTTTATAAAAAGGGAAGAGCACTGTGTAATTGAATGCAATTAATTATTATAAGCAATGGGTATTTGGTAAGGTACTTCCGCCACTCGCGCACACACGTCCGCTCACAGCGGGATGCAGATCGGTATACAGTTAAAACATTGATAGTCATTTTTTTTATTAAAGTAATGTATATGTTTGTAATGACTTACAAGCATTTTTACATCTGCAAAGGATGTTGAGCATAAGTGACATTTGTACATATTATCTTTTTAACGATTCTATTAAAATAAGAACATCCGGGGAAACTCTTTCTGATGTTTCAATTTCGAAAAAAAAATTTTGTATGAAATTCCAAACGGATTTACATTGTAATGGATATTTCAAGTTAAGAACAAAGAAAACAACTATCTAGGGCAGGCAAAAAATCATTAAATTTGTATTTAACTTCATTAAAATACACAATGAAGGAGTTATTAAAATAGCAACGAACGATAACTGGTTGTAAATTTTGACTTAGTGTTCTCACCTTCGTTGCAATCTGGTCAATGATTGGATTGAAGTTGTTCGCATCTTCTACCTCGACCAGTAAGGATTCCTGGGAATCTTTTATTGTTGGCTTCAGAATTTTTTTTTTCTTAGCTTCTGCGGAATGAGTTGCTTGTCTTGCTGCTGGAAGAAGTAGGGCGTGAAGAAGATTGACGATAAAAACGTCTTCTGGATCTGGAAATATATGTTAAAAATAATAATTAAACATTTACTTGACACTTTTTGTTCTTAATAAATTAACATAAATAGTGCGAGTCTCAAAATTCAGAAAAAATATTACTTTAGATATGATTTTTACCAATTATTTATTACAATTTTTTTATTTATTTGCTATAAAATAACTTAATAGCAGATCTTATACTAACCTTTGTCAAAGTCTTTGTTATTAAGCTGTCTGAGAAGGTCTTGGCAGTTTTTGTCCTTTATCTTCAAATTAAAAATGGGAATGATGCCTGCTTTGAAACTCTCCCATTTATCAATAAGGAAGTTTTGTTTTCCCGGATATAAAATTTCAAAATCAATATTGATCTAGAATAAGAAAATAAAAAAAAAAAACAAATAAAGAAGATAAGATGAATCAGTACATACGCTTAACTAACGTTGACTATATTTTCTATGTTTATATTAAACAATTTTTTATTAATATAGTAAAACATACTGATCATAAGATCACAAACAAATTTTTTCTATCGTAAATGTAACCCATTTGGATGCGAAATTTTTGAAAATGAAAGAACAGTAACAATAAAATAATAGTTTCTTATGAATTTTAATATTTACCAATGTCACCCCAGCTGAGTGTTTCAGGAGAGGCCAAGTCATTAAAATGTCAGGGGAACTTAGGATCTGAAATATCCAGTTGTCTCGCCTTATAAGTCTTTCACCATTTTGATTTCACATCCTCCCAAGGCTCCTTATGAATTTGAAGCCATTTCACATCCGCAAATGAGTCATCTAAACCAACAAATTATAATAATTGAAAGAAAGCGAAATAAGAACAAACTCTGTTGCATTTCGAAACCTAAGGGAAAATACCATTTAAAAAATCAATATCTTCTTCGTCGAGGATAGGATTCTCTAAAATTGAACCAGAGTTCTGACTTGGTTGCTTTTGGGACGCATCTAAACCAATTCTTCTATAACGACGCTTTAAGTTATAATATCGGCAGTATAATCGTCCTGAAGGATTTACCTGTGATCCTCTTTTAGGTGGTGTAAAATATATGTTCTACAATTGAATTGTTGAGAATAGGTATATTAAATTTGTTTATTTTTATGTGTACCTATGCTTCATATTGCCTGCGTTATGTACCTATGCTAAAAATGTTAAGTACGTCTTGTGATATTTAGATAAACTTTTAATACTAAAAAGCAAAAACCAACATTTTTTTTTTTGTATACTTAGCGCGCGCTAAAGGGGTTGTGAATACCCTTTAAGTGAAAAACACAGCGCGAGCGATTAGGTTGGAGTGGATTTGAAAGGAGAAACCGATGTACATTGGTTTTGAATGTCTGTAGATCACAATGGGAGGGGAAGATAGAGCTGGGTAGAGCATTCCACATTCGTGTAGTGCGACTAAAGAAAGAATCTCTGTACTTAAAAGTACGTCCGAAGTTGGGCTCAAGGGTAAACTGATGGGCATTCCTAAAAGCGCGAGTATTACGGTTGAATTGTTTAAGGGGAGGAATGCAACTGGCTATTTCACTAGAGCAATGTTTGTTAAAATAACGGTAAAACAACGAAAGGCATGAAACATTTCGACGGTGCTCCAGAGATGTAAACGTTTCCGTTATAGTTCTTTCATCAATCATTTTAAGAGCTCTCTTTTGAATTCTATCCAATATACTCAAGTGGGTTATTGGAGCACCTGCCCAAATATGGGAGTTGTACTCAAGTTTTGGACGAATGGATAGCAGTATTGGGGGTGGGTTCCGCTTTAACGACAGGAGACAGCATTGAGTTTTAGAAGCATTAAATTCTACAAGGTTTTTTATTCCCCACTGGACAATACTGTCGAGAATTTAATGAGCTTATCATACGCTGCCGTTCAAGTCCCACATCCGAAGGACATGGATGTGAATCAAGAAACGAATATGAAAAGCTGAGGGTACTGTCGTCAGCAAAACAGTTTAATGGATTAGAAGTTTCACATAAGAGATCGTTTATGAATATTAGGAAGAGGGTCGGAGACAAAACGGAGCCCTGGGGCACACCAGCATTTATTTTGTGGATTTCAGACTTGAAACCGTTCAATACAACTTGTATTGAGCGGTCCGAAAGGTAATTTCTAATCCAACGAAGAAGGGATTCATCGATACCAAATGCTCGCATTTTCGATAAGAGAGCTCGATGCCAAACTCTATCAAATGCTTTTGAAATATCAAGCGCAATAATCTTACTTTCTCCAAAACGATGTAAAGATTTGTGCCACTGTTCTTTGAGATATACCATCAGATCACCAGTGGACCTATCGCTACGAAAGCCGTACTGCCGGTCATTAAAAAGCTTTCGTTCTTCGAGATATTTCTTTAGCTGAAAATTAATCAGCGTTTCCATGGCCTTGGAAAGAAGGGACGTAAGTGCAATTGGACGATAGTTTGAGGGTGAAGAAGATACGCCTTTTTTAGGGACAGGCTGGGCAAATGCTGTTTTCCATCCACTCGGAAAGAGACCAGTAGAGTAGGACAGATGGAAAAGCTTACGCAGTGGTTTTGCCAGCGTTGAAGAACACCTCTTCAGAACAATGGGAGGGATACTATCCGGGCCAGCGGATTTGTTAACGTCGAGATCTTTTAGAACTCTAGCAACAGCACGAGTGCGAAAGAAGATTTGTCCCATAAAATCATTTACGCTCTCAAGTACAGGAGGAGTCATAACACTTTCTGGCAGCGTCGAATTAACAGCAAACTGTGCTGCAAGCAAATTGGCTTTATCTTGCGAGCTGACAAAAGGAGTATCATTGAAGACGAGCGTTGGCACCGAGGACGAGGTGGTGTTTCGTATGTTTTTTCCAATTACTCAACATGATTCTGAATAAGAATAAAATAGCATAAGCCCAACATGATGCTGAATAATTTATAAAAATCCACAGGATTGCAATGCGTTGGATATTTGAGTTATGGAAACAAATATTTTAAGACAACTATCCAACTAACATCTATATTCTAAGAAGTCATTGTTCCTCAGTAGAGCTTATTAAAACATTAAAGGCGTCATCAAAAAAGCAACGAATTTTCTCACCTTCGTTGAAATCTGATCGATAATTGGATAAGTGTTTGGATCTTCTATCTCGATGAGTAAAGATTGCTGGGAATCATTTATTGTTGCCTTCAGATGTTTTTTTTTCGCATCGATGCTACTTATCTTAACTTTAACCTAGGTCCATAATTTTTTATAATTTCCGGCCAATTTTTTGATTATTGGAACGAAATATTTTCGATTATAGTTTGAATACATGCAGAAGACCATAAATATTATACTGAAATTTGATTTTTTAATTTATTAGACGCTGTGTTAAATGCGGTCCAAATATACAGTCTCGTCTCGTTTCTCGTATCGGTTGCTTAAAAGCCAGTCTCGTCTCGGTCTCGTCATGCGAGACCGAGATCAAATTTGAGCCTGAACTTAGAAAAATACATATTTTTAATGAAGCAATTTAGATTTTAGTAGGAACATTTTAAAAATTAAAATTTACACATTTTAATATACTTAAATAAATATGTAATTATTTTTGTTGATCGGTCAATTTTGAGAGTATTTTTTTTTATCTTTTGCTTCAACAATTACTCAATAGTTCCACTAAGAATCCATTCAAGCTTATGCTGGATTTACATTTATCTTTATCTGCAAATAAGAAGAAAAGTAGAGCATGACAGATGCATGCCAAAAAACCGAGCGTGTAAAAGAGTACCATCATGAAGATGAGCATGTTCGTCTTCATATCGGCATTATGGCACTGAATGGATGCAGAACTTCTGCATTTTGGTGTTCTGTCTCTATCTAACAAATGTATGTAAATTTTATATTTTGCATCCCCTTCTTTTTACAGAAGTCAGACGAAGATATGTACATGTAAATCCACCCTTAAAAACTTTTACAAAATACCTAACAAAATTTAAATGAAAACCATTTACCCATTCAGGTAGTATGTAGCTCTTTTTGGCTGTGATGAAAAAGATGCCAATGGTAAAAAATTTAAGTTTATTGTTAAGCTAATTGTTAAAAAAGTATTTGCTTAGATTTTCCACTATTTGGTACTCTTGTAGTAAAAGACTATTTTTGTTTTTTTTAATTTAAAAGGCAATTTTTAATGCAATACACCCCAAATCTGAATGAAATATAGTTTACCAAAGGATTTTGATAACGTAAAAATAGTAAATATTTTGTTTTTAATGTATCTTCAAAACATAAACTTACGGGGTCTTCGTTAAATCGTTCGTATATTTGTCTTGAAATATATTGAAAATCCCTGCGAGATACTGATTGATTGTTCCTTAAAAGCCAATTTGTCACGCATTCTATTAAAATCGTACGTGAAGAATCTCCAATTCTATTATACTTTTTGAACTCTTTGATGACGAAACTTCCGGAATGAAACAATTGAAGTATCGCATCGATACCCTAAGTAAATTAAATAAACAAAATTATTATAATTTTCGATACATTTTATTCTTAAAATAAAGGATATTAGTTTACAAAATTGCCGAGGCTTAAACTGGGTGATGAAGGATTTGAAATATATGAAATATTTGACGAGGGGGATGGTGGTATTGGACTTGCTGCAGATTCACTGTGTAATTCAGAACAGCATTCAACGTTTTCTCACTTCCTCTTCTACCAAAAGTTTAATGTTATTAAAAATTTCTACTGATGGATCTAAATCAATTTGTATTCCCTAAAATAAGAATCAAAATAACGTTAAAATAAACAAAATTTTATAAAGTGTATTCACGTTTTCTTTTCGCCATTTCTGAAGTTTTTGTTTAAATTCAACTCTTATTCCAAACGATTTATCTGCAAACAAGTCTTTCAAATCATCATTGGCAATGTACTTTCAAATCTAACATTTAGTTCAAGACTTGCAAAATGATCATATAAATCAACAAATCCCCAAGATGAAAGTAATTGATGCACATCATAATCTTCTATCAACTTTTCCTTGTCACCGTCATTGATGTCGATATTAGATTTTTCGGTTTCACTATCACTAAATTTGTTATTAAGCCTAGGAAAAGTGAGTTCGGGTTGATTACTTTCAGTTTCATGATCAATCTTTTCTCCAGAATTCAAATTGCACTGTTCATTATAGTTTTCATCACCGAATAATTTTGTAAAATTGTTCATGTCTTAGGTATTAACGTGTACACTATGAAAAGAGAATTTAAATATAAATGATCGCAGATAAGAAATTGTGCGATTAGATATCACAAAAAGGCGGGCACATCTTTTTTCAACAGCAAAATGTTTTAAAATTTCGCTTGAAATTCAAAAATGATCAATTTTATCCTTGTAAAGATTTAATAAAATAAGAACATCAACCTAAAACTGTTACTTTTACCAGGAGGGTGTCATTTAAATCTCCGTTTTATATTTTCTCAAAATTGTGTTGGTACTTGAAATCAATTTTCGAAATTTCAAAAAATTAAATATTAATGCAAAGGTAGCTTTAAAAGATAGAATGAGCTAGATAGCTAAAAGAACGATCTTTGTATAAAGTTAAGCTAGTATAGGGTCAAGGTCGATATAAAGTGGGCGTGAAAATGGAATTTTTTTGTGAAGTTATCTATCATGTTTCTACTAAGCACCACAGACTATATCACAGACCTTTAAATAAGTTGATATTGTATTGTTGTTTATCTATAGTTTAATTTTAGTTTTTATGTTTTATCGCCGCAATTTTTTCAATCACGATGTACCTATAGTAGGGGAGCCCGCCATAGGCAGACCTACCCTCCCATCATCTCTTTACCAGATAAGACGTATACAGTTTTTTAGATAGTGTCCAAACAAACAGTTCGCTCATGGGTTGCCTTTAAAAAAATGGATCCTTCATAGGGTTGCCACGCTTTAAAGATCAGTTTTTGCATTTGTTCAATTATCTGATTGCGCTTTTGTGGTAAGCCATAAGGATATTACAAAAATATGTTATGAAAGGAAATTTAATTTAAAAATTTTCAAATACGAGATTTTTTGAAATTTTAAATTTAAGTAGGGTAAATTAGGGTAAACGTATTAAAAGGTCGATCTCTTATTTTCTAATGGTAAATCATAGCAAAATGATTTTTTGTGCAATCGATAGATTTTATTGAATAAATGAAAGTTATACAATACATGACAACAAAAATTGTCAAAAATGTACAACTTGGAAGATCAACGTTTGAATGTCAAAAATGGCGAAATAGATGTTTGAGAAAAAATTTACAATAAATCAGTGTGACGTTCTATTGAAATATATGGTACGTTGTTATGAAGCTGAGTAATAAGAAGATAATAGGTATCTGCCAAATTTTTAATTAAAGCTTTGGTTTTAGCAAAGTGAATTTTCGAAAAATATTTTTTTTTTTTAAATTTATAGGTTGTTTTAATTTTATTTTTGTACCCTTTGGTATTTTGGTTGAAATTAACATCAAAATGCAGATACTTCTCCTACATAAGCATGCGATAGTACCGGGACTTCTACAAAAACCTGGTTAAAATATTGGGTTGCCGCACTTAAACAACAATCTTTATTGTAATATTTTAACGAAAGCAACAAAGTGTTGAGGTTGGTATAAATTCAGGATGTTGTTCTTCATATCTTTTTGAGTTTTTTTTGTTTTTGTAATTTCTTTAAAGTAAATAATAAAGGTAAAGATATATAAAACTAAGGCTCCAATGCATTACTTTTTTTAACTGGTGTACTTGGTGTAACTATAATACTTGTTAGACTTTAATGTAAACCAAAAACAGATGAAATTTGTTAAAACTTAATTTGCTATAGGTACCGATTTTCAAAAAAAATCCAAAAATATTTTCTGACGCAAAAACTCATAAAAAAAACTTGAGATACTACCTACCAACATAAGTGAAAAAAAAAAACACTAAAAATGAAACTAGCATCCTTGATGTACTTAAACGAAAACCAAAAAGTATGAAATCTGTCTTAAATGAATTGCTAATTGCTAAAGCTACCTAATGAAACAGTAACTTTAAAATCTTTTGAAACTGAATGGAATAAAAAAAACAATAAAAACGTAATTATTAACTTTTATAGTCTTCAACTGAAACCAAAAAAAAAAAATTAAATGTGTTTTAAGAGAATTGCTCTAGGTACATACTGATTCTGAAAAAGTATTCTCAAAATATTGTCTCAACAAAAACTTTGAATGCAAATCTAATTGGAAACCAAACAAGTTTTAATGGCTTTTAATAAATTGATATACTGATTATGACTGCAAATCTTAAGTTAACTGAATATAAAAAACAATAAGAATGTAATTATTTACCATGTTAGGCCTTAACGAAAACCAAAAAAAGTATGAAATTTGTTTTAAATGAATTGCTATAGGTACCTACTGATTCTGAAAAACAATTCTCAAAATATTTGGAAACAGAAACCTTAACTGCAAATCTTGAGATAACTGAATTAAAGAAAAAACAATAAGACTGTAATTATTTACTTTGTTAGGCCTTAACGAAAATCAAAAAAGTATGAAATTTGTTTTAATTGAATTGCTGATATGTACACCTACTGATTCTAAAAAACAATTCTCAAAATAATTGGAAACAGAAACTTTAACTGCAAATCTTGAGATAACTGAATTAAAGAAAAAACAATAAGAATGTAATTATTTACCTTGTTAGGCCTTAACGAAAACTAAAAAAGTATGAAATTTGTTTTAAGTGAATTGCTGATATGTACACCTACTGATTCTAAAAAACAATTCTCAAAATATTTGGAAACAGAAACTTTAACTGCAAATCTTGAGATAACTGAATTAAAGAAAATAAGAATGTAATTATTTACCTTGTTAGGCCTTAACGAAAACCAAAAAAGTATGAAATTTGTTCTAAATGAATTGCTATAGGTACCTACTGATTCTAAAAAAATGTTCTCAAAATATCTGTAATCAGAAACTTTAACTGCAAATCTTGAGATAACTGAATTAAAGAAACAACAATGTAATTATTTACCTTGTTAGGCTTTAACGAAAACCAAAAAAGTATGAAATTTGTTTTAAATGAATTGCTATAGGTACCTACTGATTGTAAAAAAATATTCTCAAAATATCTGTAATCAGAAACTTTAACTGCAAATCTTGAGATAACTGAATTAAAGAAACAACAATGTAATTATTTACCTTGTTAGGCTTTAACGAAAACCAAAAAGTATGAAATTTGTTTTAAATGAATTGCTATAGGTACATACTGATTCTAAAAAAAATATTCTCAAAATATCAGAAACTTTAATTGCAAATCTTGAGATAACTGAATTAAAGAAACAACAATGTAATTTTTTACCTTGTTAGGCTTTAACGAAAACCAAAAAGTATGAAATTTGTTTTAAATGAATTGCTATAGGTACCTACTGATTCTAAAAAAATATTCTCAAAATATTTGTAATCAGAAACTTTAACTGCAAATCTTGAGATAACTGAAAAAAATAGAAATAGAAATGCATATACATATTTATGGAAAACGCCGCCGCCGCGGTGCTCCATTTGAAGCAGATCAATGCCCATTTTCCAGTTTTGTTAATTAATACACAATGCTTAGGAACAACAAAAAAATAGAAATAGAAATGAAGGTACTTTTAATTTTTAAGCTAGTATAATTTATAACAACATATACGTATAGCGCATTTATATATACGTACATACATATATTTAAAATAAATATGTGAGAACAAAATTCCCTGCATTTAAATTATAATTTATAAATAATATAAGACTTACCTTTGTTGTTTTTCTATTTGTTTATTTTTTGCTTTTATTGTTTTATTTTGATTGTCCACAATTAGTTTGTTTCCAATGTACCACACACAACGCGAACGAACTTCTCCGATACGATTCCAACCACAAACTAACTAACCTACTTCGCATTCCGATATACATAAATTAGCGCGTCGGTTTTAACTTCGAACGCGGTTAACCATGTAACCGTGTTCGTGGTCACTCGGCAATCGGCATTGTCAAAGTATAAGGCCGTGCTTAGACTTCATCCAATCAAATACATTTTGATTGAAATTAATTGCATGACAACAAGTATGATAAGAAAGTATAAGTAAGATAAGTATTTATGAAATATAGTAATTTTGAAAGAATGTTCACACGTTATAACAATAAGGTAAGACGAATCGTATTATTTGGCAAATCTCCATTCGGGCATGATCAGGTGACCTCGGTGGCGCAATGCGTAGTGCATAGGCCTCAGGTAGCTGGTCTAGGTTCGATTCCAATTGACGGCACTAATTTATAAAATTAAAATTGAACATAAAGACTAAGCACCACTGAAAGGAATCTGATGATTGGTGTGGCAGCCATGAAATTGCAATAATTCCAGCCAAATACAATGGTGGTAGCCTACTCAAGTGGTTGTTGAAAATTCAAACATTCATAAATAATACAAATTGACGGAGCGAAAGCTGTGCAGCCTAACTGCGAGTGTGTTATCACACAAAAAACCCAACTCCATTCGAATTGTTTTTTTTTGTTAATTTCTGCTGCATTAAATTTTTTTTGTGTTGAAGAAACTCATAAATGAAATCGTATGATGTTCCAATAATTCTGGTTCCTCACATTTCTATTATTTTCATTCACTTTTGTTTTCGGAGGGGACCAGAGCTCCCAAACGTACCTTACGAAAGTGAAACTTACATTTGGTGATGATTAATTTCACTTGAGTGGAATATGGCTGACTTCTTCTTTTTTAGGTTTGTAAAGCCAAACAGAGAAGTCAGCCATTTTTCCCTCAAGTGAAACTAATCGTCTTTCTCTTTTCTTCCGTTGCTACTGCAACAAATGTCAGTCTCATTACCGTGCACTGTTTCGCTCCAAAAACAAAAGTGAACAAAAATGATATAAAAAAAGAAACTAGGACTATTGGCACATAATACTGGCTGACGTGAGCACTTTTAAGAGAACTTGCGTGAATCTAACAAACAAAAGAAGATGACATTATTTTGTATTATGGGTGTGTTCACTCAAGTTTAATTATATAACGTAGAGACTTTTCACTTAAGTAGTACTTGATTAAATTGTGGGTAGGTGAAGTAATGAACTTTAAGATCTTTTTTCACTTTTATTATGGGTAGCTCAACTTTAGTAAAACAAATTAATGTTTTTTTTTTTAATTTAAGTTATACTTAAGTAGTCGATTGTGGGTCCGTTCACTCAAGTGAAATAAATAGGTAAATACTTATACATAAAATAAAATACTGGTAAAATAAAGTCGAGATGACACGATTGAAATTCGTTACGATCAATTAATTTTCTTGAACTATGTAATCTTATTTAATTATTATTTATTGATTAATTATTTATTTAATAAAAATAATTTCATAAATTTGTCGGTATTTGTTCGTTCTCATACTAATGGGGCTTCATTGGTGTCAGCCGTAACCGCTGAATAACATTGAATAGAATTATTGACTTGTCCTCTATTTATTTTCGACAAAAATTAACCGTGTACACGAACATTTGTATTATTTTGAAGTCTGACTGCCAAAAGTAAGGCAATTTTCAATTTGATCCAAAGTAATTTCATAGCCATCAAACGAAAATTGTGAAATGCATTTTCTGACGTAGTTGGTTCGGGGCCTTAAATGCTCATAATGGTGGCAAGGGGTTAATGAAGATGAGCTAATTTTCCTTTATATGTATTCTTCAAAAACACTGCATAACCACATTGCACACACTTACATTTATGATCCCGTTATATCAGCGCGTCGGTTTCAACTTCGAACGTTGTTCGTCATACTGGAATAATTGTTAACAACGTTTGATTCAGTAACAATGTTCGTGGTCACTTTACTTGACAAAGTATAAGACCGTGCTTAGACTTCTTCACATCAAAAATACAAAATTGCTTGCATGAAAATGGATGAATTTTAATCTTATTTGTACATACATTTGCATATATAATTATGTATATTTGAGAAAATAAATTGATCAACACGAATTGCAATCGTACGCGACGACATTATTTTAACAATTAAAATGATAATTTAATTATTTTAATATGAATCGAAATCTGAATCTCTGAAAATCTGTACGCAAAGGCGCTCCAACTGATATATTTTTATTCAACACTTTTTGCTTAAAAGAAGAAACAAAATAAAATTAACTTATTTGGATATTTAATGTGTTCAATTTACCACCTGGAGTTGATGTTTTTAGACTTTTTGCTGAATTTTAATTTATAAATATTTTAAATCTGATTAGTTCATAAATTTCACAAATTTTTCTCTTAAAATAGGATTTGCGGCTAAACTAAGTGGCATCACTTAGGCATATTCGTGATCAAGGAAGACACACCTTCATTTCGATATATCGCATGATACGAAAAACCGACTTTTATCTTTAAACGCGATTTGCCGCCAAAATAAACGTCCTAGAGTCATCAGAGTTGACATATTTAAACTTGATTTGTGGCTAAATTAAGCGTCCTTGCGACTTAAAAAATTCATATTTGTAATCTAGGGAGTGCCACTTTTCAATTAATGTATCGCACTATACAAAAAACCAATTTCTCAAAATCGAAAAATTTTTTTAATCGATATTTGCAAAAAATCTAATTTTTCATTTGAAAAATAAAACCACACCAGAAAATAAAGCAACACACTAGCGATAGAAAAAATGATAATAATTTATCACCTGGAGTGGATATTTTTAGATTTTGTGAAGAATTTGGCTTTATAATTGTTTTTAATCTCATTAGTTCATAAATTCGTCGGTCGTTAATCGGTCTCATGTGAATGGGGCTTTACTGGTGGGAGTCATAAACGCAGCGTAACAAAGTTAATAATTAGTCATTTAAAGGAAAATTTGCTGTAGGTTGACTTATTGACTTGGCCTCTACTTATTTCAAAAAAGATTAACCATGTACCTACACAAACATTTGTTATCATTTATGAAGTAACAATACTGGATTGAATTCTGAATGCCAAAAGTAGAGCAATTTTCAATTTGATTCAAAGTAATTTCATAGCCATCAAACGAAAATTGTGCAATGCATTTTCTGACGTAGTTGGTTCGGGGCCTTAAATACTCATAATGGTGGCAAGGGGTTTATGAAGATGAGCTAATTTTCCTTTGTATGTATTCTTCAAAAACACTGCATAAGCACATTGCAAACACTTACATTTATGATCCCGTTATATCAGCGCGTCGGTTTCAACTGCGAACGTTGTACGTCATACTGGAATAATTTTTAACAACGTTCGATTCAGTAACAATGTTCGTGGTCACTCGGCATTGACAACGTATTAGGCCGTGCCTAGACTTCATCACATCAAAAGTACATTTTTATAAAAAAATTTTGCATGAAAATGGATGAACTTTAATTTTATTTATACATACATTTACATATATAATAATGTATATTTGAGAAAATAAATTGATCATAACAAATTGCAATCGTACACGACGACTCATTTTAGCAACGAACATAAAAATTTAAGTAAGAAGATGAAGAAATTTAAATATTAAAATATTGAAATTACTTCTGTTTTAAGTGGAGTGAATGAAAAAAAATTCAATTAAAAAGTACAAGTGACCTCAACTCCAGAAATTATTGTGTTTCGCCCAAGGTACAACAGTGGGCTCTTCAGTCAGTCTGTTATACCCTACTAAGACACAAAATTTGTGTCTTAGTAGGGTATAACAGACTGACTGAAGAGCCCACTGTTATACCTTGGGCGAAACACAATAATTTCTGGAGTTGAGGTCACTTGTACTTTTTAATTGAATACAAATTTAAGTATTGTAACATGAATCGAAACAACGTTTGATTCAGTAAGTCCTCTTTCACACAGGGAATCCAGTTTCCGGAAATTTTGTTGACATTTTCCTTTAATTGCCTTGTACCTTTAATACTTTCACTCAAAGAAACAAAAATTGCCGGAGATTTTTGCGATGTTTCCATGTAGTCTATTGGCTGAACGCACATTACGGACAGTGTGAGAAGGAATGTGATCAAAATCTCCTCAAACGTTGACCGGGGAGATTTTTTTTCATTCCCCTTGCTTCTTGCCCATCTCGCCTACAAGTTCCCAGTTGCCGGCAACTCAGTTTTCTTGTGTGAAAGCAGTCTTTGTTTGAAAGTTACAAGGCAGTTAAAGGAAAACGTCAACAAAAATCTAAAGCAACTGGTTTCCCTGTGTGAAAGGGGACTTAGAAAATTCGTTGCATCAAAACAAATTATTTCGTATTTATAAATAATACAACTTCCCTATTAGGCAAAAATTATATAATTTTATTGAAAATTCCCAAATAAGGTCTGAAATTACTTAATTTTTCATACAAATTCACCGATCGAAATAGATTATTTCAAACAAATCTTCACTTCGGCACACTGACAGATTGTGTAAAAACAAAAGGCACTCTATTAAAAGAGCGCAGAATTTTTACTTTTTTAAGGGTATAAAGTGTAATTCTATTTACAAAATCTCGGCATTTGTTCTTAAAGAATTTATAATACAAAAAAAATAAACTATAAAAACATTATAAGAAATGTATGTGTTTCAAACCCCTCATTGGAAATCAGTGATTCAAATGTCAAACTTGAAGTACAAAACATTAATCAAAGAGCAGAGTGAATAGGGGGCTTTCATTTCACAAAATGGCTTGTCAACCTTCGATGCTTGACCATTTAACCGCAGAAACAACTTGCTTGACAAACATTGTTGTAATATTTTGAAAAGTTGTTCAGATTTCATAAAACCAAATGTTGTAAAAGAAGACTAAAATTACATTAACGTTCATAACGTGATTAATTTACTATTTTTACTATGAACGCAATACAAACGTCAAACACAAATTTTAACAACGTTTGATTGGTTGATTAAACATGCAACCTTGGTCGTTTCATCACAAACGTGTTCAATTTCACAATTATTGGTTCTTAAATATATTTATTATTGAAAATGAACTACGAACGTGATTGATTTACCATTTTTCCACACACAAATTTTAACAACGTTTAATTGGTTGATTAAACATGAAACCTTGGTTGTTTCATCACAAACGTGTTCAATTTCACATTGGTTCTTAAATATATTATTAAAAATGAACCATGAACGTGATCGATATACTATTTTTCCATACACAAATTTTAACAACGTTTGATTGGTTGATTAAACATGAAACCTTGGTTGTTTCATCACAAACGTGTTCAATTTCACATTGGTTTTTAATTATATTATTAAAAATGAACTACGAACGTGATTGATTTACTATTTTTCCAAAAACAGATTTTAACAACGTTTGATTGGTTGATTAAACATGAAACCTTGGCTGTTTCATCACAAACGTGTTCAATTTCACAATTATTGGTTCTTAAATATATTATTAAAAATGAACTATGAACGTGATTGATTTACTATTTTTCCAAACACAAATTTTAACAACGTTTGATTGGTTGATTAAACATGAAACCTTGGTTGTTTCATCACGAACGTATTCAATTTCACATTGGTTCTTAAATATATTATACAAAATTAACTATGAACGTGATTGATTTACTATTTTTCCAAACACAAATTTTAACAACGTTTGATTGGTTGATTAAACATGAAATCTTGGTTGTTTCATCACAAGTATGTTCAATTTCACAATTATTGGTTTTTAATTATATTATTAAAAATGAACTACGAACGTGATTGATTTACTATTTTTCCAAACACCAATTTTAACAACGTTTGATTGGTTGATTAAACATGAAACCTTGGTTGTTTCATCACAAACGTGTTCAATCTCACAATTATTGGTTTTTAAATATATTATTTAAAATGAACTACGAACGTGATTGATTTACTATTTTTCCAAACACAGATTTTAACAACGTTTGATTGGTTGATTAAACATGAAACCTTGGTTGTTTCATCACAAACGTGTTCAATTTCACAATTTTCTATTTCTTATGTAAAAATATATATTTAAAATGAACTATTAATGTGATTGATTGACTGTTCGTATGTAACAACGATTTTACCAATGTTTTATTGGTTGATTTAAACATGAAACCTTGGTTGTTGCCTCACAAACGTATTCAGTTTTACAGTTAGTTATTTAATATGTAATTAAAATGAACTATAAATGTGATTGATTGACTATTCGTATGTAACAACGATTTTACCAATGTTTTGTTTGGTTTATTTAAACATGAAACCTTGGTTGTTTCATCACAAACGTATTAAATTTTACAGTTAGTTATTTAATATAAATAATAAAAATGAACTATTAACGTGATTGATTGACTATTCGTATGTAACTACGATTTTACCAACGTTTTATTGGTGGATTTAAACATGATACCTTGGTTGTTTCATCACAAACATATTTCATTTTTAATAAAAATGAACTATTATCGTGCTTGCCTAATTATTTACATAAAAATCTAAATGAACAGCGTTTTATTGGTTAAATCAACTAATAATATTGGATGTTTAATCACAAACGTAGTGATTTTCACAATTTTATCATTTTTTTGGATAACGTTTGTGATTGACCAACAATGAAATCAAGTTTGAATCAAGTACGAAGGTGATTGAAATCACAATGTTTCGGTCATTGTAAAACAACAATGCTCGGATTGTGGAATCAACTACGCGGCCTTAGTTAATTCAACTATAAACGTACTTGATATCACAATGTTTCGGGCATTGTTGACCAACAAGGCAAAATTGTTGAATCAACCAAGGTTTTTTTTTTCGGTGAATTTATCTGCATAAAATGGGATATAAATCGGAAAGTACTTATCCGAATTTCGAAATTTAGATGTCTTTGGAAAGGTCGTTGTCTCACTATTTAAATACATACAAAATATTAATAGACAACCATACAATTTTACAGACTGATTCGATTAAACAGATGGCAGGATTATGAACATGTCCAGAAAAAATCCAATGGAGTCCAAAAAATCTATGTCCACATGCAGCGACCGACATGGCGAAAAATAAAACTTTTTGAACAAGACATGAGCGTTGCACAAAGCTTAGCTATGAGATTTGAGGTTTCAAGTGCGTATGAGTTTTTTGCCTGGTTTTCGTTGAATGTGTAAGTGAATGTTAGAATGTTGGAAAATATAATAAGTAGTGATGAAACATGATATAATTCTCAAGTAAGTAAAAATGCGCTGGTTGTTGATTGGATTGTGGTGGAAGGTAAAACCTTAATCAATCATGTTTGATTTACATGGTCGGTGAAAATTTTGTTATGTTGAAATCAACACGACGAATACTTTCACAATCTCCCAAATCAGTGAGAATCATTCGCTCCGTAGAGTAAATCATTCACAATGATAACAAAAATGGAAACAGCAATGCTATAAGAGCAAAAACTGCCGTATTACAGCTCCTCTCTTCTGTGCGTTGCAGGTCGTGTGTCGAAATGTCCAAATCTAAGGGCACCAATCGATTAAGGAGGGTGTTATTACCTTATGTCTTGGCCAGCACTTTAGCACCAACAGAGAATAAGAAATTTCACTTTTCAATTTGACAGATGTCGAAATGTCAAGATCTGAGAGCGCCAATCGATTTAGGAGATGGATTTTGCACTCTAAGTCCAGTGGAAATCAAAAAACTCGCACTTGACAGTGATGGTGGTGAAATGTCAAAAAGTCAAAAAAAATTCCACCAACCACTAAACTGAGATTTAGGTAATGAGATTTTTTTGGTGTTTCCACTGCACAAAAAGATCAAAAAAAAGATTATGGCAAAACATTCAAATAGTTTTTCATTTTTTTGATATGAAGTGAAAGTGAGATAGATAGTTTTTGATTACATTTCCATCTGTCAATAAACGAAAATGGCGTTTAAATGGGTAGGCTCTCCGAAAAAAGTTTGTTTGATTTGACAAACTAATGTTTCCAAGTAGATTATAATGAGTTTTATTTAAAATCTTCATTTGAGAAGATTATAATTTGTATGGTAAATCTTCGAGATTTCAAGGAGATTTGTGATAAAAAAAAAATAATTCGGGTGGCACAACGGCTCATGAAGAACCAGGGCCTAGTGACTAACAACTCGCAACCATTCCTGTGTGCGCCTATCGACAGGAATGGAAGGGACCTACAATTGTATGCCGAATCCGAACGGCTAGACGAGAAGCACTTATTCGTGACAAGTGACACTCTTGGAGGATTTGTCAATTCCTCGCAAGAGGCAGTAGCCCTGAAAAAAACTTTTTAGTTTTTAGGTGGACGAGGCTGGGAAGCGAACCCAGACCTCCAGCGTGACAGTTGAACGCACTAACCATTACGCTACGGGCTACTACGGGAGATTTGTGATAATCTTGCTAAATCTCGGTTAAGTGTCTGGTGGAAACGTAGTATTATTATTATTACATTATGAGCATAATTTTATTCCCGCATCAACCATCAAGGAACAAATCCGTCTCATTGCAAATTTCACTTATACTTCACTGACAGAAAAACGTAAAAAAGTCTCCCTATCTTAATTTTTACTTGCGATTAACATACGTAGTATAGGACAAGTTTTGGATGCGTCAAACAAATCGAACTCGAGATAATAATTTTCGATCCAGTCGTACCCATTTTTTTCCTGCTCTAGTCTCTTGACAAACATAAACTTATTTACTTTTTACTTTAGATGGCGCTCACAGCCCAGGATGGGCTTCGGGCTCAACTAACAAGCCCCTCCAGCCAGCTCTGTCCCTAGCTAGCCGCTTCCAGTTGCGCACACCGAGTTGTTTAATTTCCTTCTCCACTTGTGTGCGCCAGGGGTTCTTCCTCTCCTGCGTACTCCATCGTGGTTAGATTCGAAGACTCGTCGGGCAGGTGCGTTGCTGTCCATACGCTCTACGTGCTCCAGCCATCTCAGCCGCTGTATTTTCAGCTTTTTGACCAGGTCAACATCGCTGTATAGCCCGTATAGCTCGTCTTTGAATCTTCTCCTCCACACTCCTTCGATACACACCGGACCGAAAATCACACGAAGAATATTCCTCACAAAGCAACCCAGCAGATTTTTATCCGATTCTTTCAGTGTCCATGCTTCTAACCCATAGAGCGGGACCGGGATGATTACGGTCTTGTATAAAGTCTCCTAGGTTTTCTGAGAGAGGGCCTTACTACTTAAATGCCTTCTAAGACTAAGTCCGTAATAGTAATTCTTCGCTTGGTCTCTGCACTGATGTCATGTTGCGAGGAAATAGGGGAGCCCAGGTGTCCTTGACAACTTCGAAGTTATATCTATCCATCGTGACATTTTGCCCGAGTCGAAGATTTTGAGTTTCTTCACTCGATGACAGCATATACTTCGTCTTGTCCTCGTTAACCGCCAATTCCATTTTAGCAGCCTCCGAATCCATGCTCGCAAATGCGCCTGCCACAGCGCGCTTCGTTCTGCCGACAATGTCTATGTCATCTGCATAAAGCAATTGAACGGACTTTTGATAGATTGTACCGCTGGTGTTGACATGGGCGTTGCGTACAATTGCTTCAAAAACGATGTTGAGTAGGTTGCATGATAACGTGTCGCCTTGCCTCAATCCTTTCTCAACATCAAAGGAATCGGTTGTGTTCTTACCAATTTTGATGGAGCAGCGAGATTTCTCAATCATCATCCTGCACAAGCGGACGAGTTTGGAAGGGATCTGTTTAATTCGTCCCTTTTCACGCTATCATACGCGACTTTAAAATCGATAAAGAGGTGGTGTGTATCGATCTTGAATGCCCGGAATTTTTCTAAAATATGTCGGAGTGTGAACATTTGATGGGCGGTTGACTTGCCTGGCCAAAACCACACTGATAAGGGCCGATCACATCGTTCACCAAAGGTTTTAGGCGGTCACACAGGATAGCCGACAAGATTTTATAAGCGAAGTTTAGGAGACTTATTCCTCTGTAGTTGGTGCATTTCAGAACATCTCCCTTTTTATGGATGGGGCACACTATACCGAGGCTCCATTCATCGGGCTTACTTTCATCCGACCAAATTTTGCAGATGAGCTGTTAAATGCTCTTAGCCAATTCATCTCCCGCTGATTTAAATATTTCGGCTGGTAAGCCATCCGCACCAGCAGCCTTGTACGACTTAAGTTTAGATATCGCCAGCCGTATCCTCCAAGTTGAATGGAGCGTTCTGCCTACTAGCGGAATCTTGGCTGTCTTCGCCGTTAAGCAGTCTAGAGAAATGTTCTTTCCAGATGCTCAGAACTTACTGTGTGTCTACTTCCATATTCCCACTCTCATCTCGGCGGGCTTCCGTTCTAGCCTTGTATCCTTGGGTGGATCGTTTCACCCTCTGATAAAAATTTCGAACATCTCCCCTACCGCTACAACCCTCAATAGACTCGACCGCCCGCTTCTCGTGCTCTATCTTTTTCCTCCTGAGAAGTCGGCGTTCGTCTTTTTGTTTCAGCCCGTAGAGCTCCCGGGCTACTCTCTGAGCAGCTCTTGTTCGAGTCAGCAGCATTGCCTGGTCTCATGCATAGTTGCATGCGCCAGCCGGCACTCTTCATCGAACTAGGGGTTTCGTTCTGGTCGCCTAGTGAAACCCAGCACATCAGAGGCGGCACTTCTCATAGCTTGTTAACAGTGTTTCCACTGATCCTCTGCACTTGATGCTGGTGGCGGACTTCCTGAGAGGTTAAGAGTAATGTGATCTGCAAAAGTTCTGCGGTCTCTTGCGATTTAAGCTTCTCGACATCGTACCTTTTCACAGCATCTTTTCTGCGTTTTGGCGTCATGGATATCCGCATACATAGTCTAGCTACCACCAGAAAGTGACCCGAGCCCCTCGGAACGTTCGGTTGTCCAAGACACTGGAAGCATGTCTCGCGTCTATCGCAACGTGGTTGATTTGGTTGACGGTTAATTCATCACGCGACCGCCAAGTCCCCTCGTGTATAATGAGGTAAGGGAAACAGGAGATGATGACATTTCGCACCGCCGCAAAACCTGCCATCCTGTGTCCGTTACCGGAAGTATCGTCGTGGAAGCTGTTTCCTCCGACTATCGAACCAAAGATGCCCTCCTTTCCCAATCTTTCGTTGAAGTCACCAAGGATGATCTTCACATCGTACTTCGGGCACATATCATACGTTGTCTCCAGGAGATCGTAGAATGCTTCTGTGGTTGAGTCATCTCTCTTTTCATGGGGGGCGTGAACACAGATCAGCGTAACCGTAATGTTCTTAAATTTGCCTTTGATGCGGATTGTGACCAGGCATTTCAGAACATCTCCCTTTTTATGGATGGGGCACACTATACCGAGGCTCCATTCATCGGGCTTACTTTCATCCGACCAAATTTTGCAGATGAGCTGTTAAATGCTCTTAGCCAATTCATCTCCCGCTGATTTAAATATTTCGGCTGGTAAGCCATCCGCACCAGCAGCCTTGTACGACTTAAGTTTAGATATCGCCAGCCGTATCCTCCAAGTTGAATGGAGCGTTCTGCCTACTAGCGGAATCTTGGCTGTCTTCGCCGTTAAGCAGTCTAGAGAAATGTTCTTTCCAGATGCTCAGAACTTACTGTGTGTCTACTTCCATATTCCCACTCTCATCTCGGCGGGCTTCCGTTCTAGCCTTGTATCCTTGGGTGGATCGTTTCACCCTCTGATAAAAATTTCGAACATCTCCCCTACCGCTACAACCCTCAATAGACTCGACCGCCCGCTTCTCGTGCTCTATCTTTTTCCTCCTGAGAAGTCGGCGTTCGTCTTTTTGTTTCAGCCCGTAGAGCTCCCGGGCTACTCTCTGAGCAGCTCTTGTTCGAGTCAGCAGCATTGCCTGGTCTCATGCATAGTTGCATGCGCCAGCCGGCACTCTTCATCGAACTAGGGGTTTCGTTCTGGTCGCCTAGTGAAACCCAGCACATCAGAGGCGGCACTTCTCATAGCTTGTTAACAGTGTTTCCACTGATCCTCTGCACTTGATGCTGGTGGCGGACTTCCTGAGAGGTTAAGAGTAATGTGATCTGCAAAAGTTCTGCGGTCTCTTGCGATTTAAGCTTCTCGACATCGTACCTTTTCACAGCATCTTTTCTGCGTTTTGGCGTCATGGATAACCGCATACATAGTCTAGCTACCACCAGAAAGTGACCCGAGCCCCTCGGAACGTTCGGTTGTCCAAGACACTGGAAGCATGTCTCGCGTCTATCGCAACGTGGTTGATTTGGTTGACGGTTAATTCATCACGCGACCGCCAAGTCCCCTCGTGTATAATGAGGTAAGGGAAACAGGAGATGATGACATTTCGCACCGCCGCAAAACCTGCCATCCTGTGTCCGTTACCGGAAGTATCGTCGTGGAAGCTGTTTCCTCCGACTATCGAACCAAAGATGCCCTCCTTTCCCAATCTTTCGTTGAAGTCACCAAGGATGATCTTCACATCGTACTTCGGGCACATATCATACGTTGTCTCCAGGAGATCGTAGAATGCTTCTGTGGTTGAGTCATCTCTCTTTTCATGGGGGGCGTGAACACAGATCAGCGTAACCGTAATGTTCTTAAATTTGCCTTTGATGCGGATTGTGACCAGGCATTTCAGAACATCTCCCTTTTTATGGATGGGGCACACTATACCGAGGCTCCATTCATCGGGCTTACTTTCATCCGACCAAATTTTGCAGATGAGCTGTTAAATGCTCTTAGCCAATTCATCTCCCGCTGATTTAAATATTTCGGCTGGTAAGCCATCCGCACCAGCAGCCTTGTACGACTTAAGTTTAGATATCGCCAGCCGTATCCTCCAAGTTGAATGGATCGTTCTGCCTACTAGCGGAATCTTGGCTGTCTTCGCCGTTAAGCAGTCTAGAGAAATGTTCTTTCCAGATGCTCAGAACTTACTGTGTGTCTACTTCCATATTCCCACTCTCATCTCGGCGGGCTTCCGTTCTAGCCTTGTATCCTTGGGTGGATCGTTTCACCCTCTGATAAAAATTTCGAACATCTCCCCTACCGCTACAACCCTCAATAGACTCGACCGCCCGCTTCTCGTGCTCTATCTTTTTCCTCCTGAGAAGTCGGCGTTCGTCTTTTTGTTTCAGCCCGTAGAGCTCCCGGGCTACTCTCTGAGCAGCTCTTGTTCGAGTCAGCAGCATTGCCTGGTCTCATGCATAGTTGCATGCGCCAGCCGGCACTCTTCATCGAACTAGGGGTTTCGTTCTGGTCGCCTAGTGAAACCCAGCACATCAGAGGCGGCACTTCTCATAGCTTGTTAACAGTGTTTCCACTGATCCTCTGCACTTGATGCTGGTGGCGGACTTCCTGAGAGGTTAAGAGTAATGTGATCTGCAAAAGTTCTGCGGTCTCTTGCGATTTAAGCTTCTCGACATCGTACCTTTTCACAGCATCTTTTCTGCGTTTTGGCGTCATGGATATCCGCATACATAGTCTAGCTACCACCAGAAAGTGACCCGAGCCCCTCGGAACGTTCGGTTGTCCAAGACACTGGAAGCATGTCTCGCGTCTATCGCAACGTGGTTGATTTGGTTGACGGTTAATTCATCACGCGACCGCCAAGTCCCCTCGTGTATAATGAGGTAAGGGAAACAGGAGATGATGACATTTCGCACCGCCGCAAAACCTGCCATCCTGTGTCCGTTACCGGAAGTATCGTCGTGGAAGCTGTTTCCTCCGACTATCGAACCAAAGATGCCCTCCTTTCCCAATCTTTCGTTGAAGTCACCAAGGATGATCTTCACATCGTACTTCGGGCACATATCATACGTTGTCTCCAGGAGATCGTAGAATGCTTCTGTGGTTGAGTCATCTCTCTTTTCATGGGGGGCGTGAACACAGATCAGCGTAACCGTAATGTTCTTAAATTTGCCTTTGATGCGGATTGTGACCAGGCGCTCGCTTACGCTTCGGAAGCCCAAGACTTCTTGCCTAAGTGTTCCCCTTATCACAAAACCGCAACCAAAAAGCCGCTGACCCTGTTCCTTGAAGCACACGCCACCGTAGTAGATGTCACACGATTTCAGTCTCCGTATGCCCTCTCCATCCCATCGTTAGGTTAGGTTAGTGGGCTGACAGTTGGTCTTGTTACCTTCACACTTAGATCAGTGTAGATCCATTGTGGTTCATCCCATCGTACTTCCGGTATGGCTGTTACTTCAGCCTTTAGCCTGCCCAGGATCTCCACTAATTGTTCGGCTGCACGTGTTCTGTATAAGGACAGGACGTTCCACGTGCAGATCCGAAGTTCATTGTCCTTCTTTCGTTTGCTGGGGTCGTCAACTTTAAAATCATCCATATTCGGCTTGTTGTTGTTTCGGAACAAACTTTTTTTTTTACGTGGTAGGAAAGTTACCCGCGACGCACAACCCCCGACCGAGGCTTGTTGTTGTTTCGTAGGGAGCCGGATAAACTGATCCTTATAGGCCTGACCTACGAATATGTCGTAGTAGCCCATATAAGGTGTTCACTAAGTAATTTAACCTAACTGGAACTGTAGACGCCACCGTTGATTCCATTCGGAGAATTCGTCCGCTGCAGCCTCGATGAAAGGAGAAGGGCCTTAGTGGGAACACTCCTCCCCCTCTCTCTCGTTGGCTTTCCCCACCAGCTTTTCACGGGGATTAAAACAGCGTCGCTAGCTGAGGTACTAGACACCCGATGTTCACCACTAGGAAGTGAGAGTAGGAGTTGGTAGACAGAGTTGGGTTTTGAGAAAAACCTGTGGACGCTTGTGTCCTCTTGAATGCACATAACTACCCTTTTGAACATATAAGTCTAAAAAATATTAACAAACCTAAAAGTGAACCAAATTTTAGTTCTAGCTTACCTGACTTCGAGCAGCGCTAGATTAGGTCTTCATGATAGTACTTTTATAGGATAGTACTATAATAGGAGTATAGGAGGAGGTACATGTGGAAGTGGACACCGAACATTTCTTAATCGAAAATGCGCTGCTCTATTCCCTTTTTCGTCATTCAATTTCACCCGCAAAAAATATCCTTCCCTACAAAATATTTGTATAGACTTTTGATTTTTGATTCTTGATTCTCGTGACACTCTTAACATTTCTACCAAGTTTCATGAGGGTAGCATTTTTTTCACAAGTGTTACTTTTTACTTCCCCTCAAAAAAGCAACCTCTTACCATAAATATTTGTATGGACAATATTTACCTATCGTCCTTTTTTCGGGTAGTCGTATCATCTTAGTTTAAGTGCTCCTTAAAATCATGTGCCATATATTATTGTATTGTATATACAGGTACAGGGTGTCCCTCACTTCGTCCATAGTATTTTAAGGCATGATTATTGGGTATATTCTAGTAAAAAATCACTTTACAGTAAGGGCATATCTCCAATTTTGATATCATTTATCGAAGATTAAAGAAAAGTCTTAATTTGGTGTACCCTGACCCATGTTTACGGTAATTGCGTTGTTAGTACTAATGATAGAAACTTTTATGTAGACTGTTTTGATTCTTATGGTAAATGTAACGTTTTCATCAACTAGTAGGAATTTTTACGTTTTATGTATCCTATTTTGCTGTACTATTTCTTACCGTTTCAAAATTAAATAATAAAATTTTCAATGATGAGTTTCGACAGAAAAAAATCAATAGCTGTTATATAAAGAATGGAAACCTTTATGAACCTGCAAGTTTTCACACAGAAAATCAATTGAGTTTCTGTGTCCACCCATTTATGAAGAGTCCATCAATAATTTTTGTTATATTGTTTTTTTTTTTTTTGGGAAAGAAAAGAAAAATAACTTTATGGGAACGCCCCCATTCGAAGTTATCTAAACTTAATATCAAGTATCTTTATAAAGCAATTAAAAGTTTGTATGTATTAATCTATGAAGTAGCTTAAATTGCAATTCAAAAAAATAAAACTATTTATCAGGCGCGAACGCAGGAAAAAATTTCGGGTGGGGGTTTTAAACTGAAAACTCAAAAATTAAGAGTGAAATTGTATGGCGAGGAAGTTAAATTCATAAATATCGGGGGGGGTTTGAACCCGCAGAACCCCCCTGCGTTCGCGCCTGCTATTCATTATTAACGATATGACAATTTAAAAAATGCTATAAAGCCCAAATCTTTACAAATGAATTCTTCAGTGTAGCTCAATTTTGTAGGTATTTATCATGCACAAGACTAAGAAGGCCGACTTCGATCGAGTTCAAAGTTTATTCTCGACACAAATATTTTTTATGAACCTGTTTGGTAACATAAGTCCTAAAATAGAAGATTTTCTTCCGCCTGCATTGATAAATATTGGAAACATAGCCACCAAAGTACTGGCTGTGTTCAGAGTTTTTTTAACTTTACACGTGGCGGTTCTGTTTGTGGCGACTGCGTTTAACTCATTTTACTATGGTGAATTTGAAGAACTAACAGACGCTCTAACAATGCTTATTATTTACTCATTTGCGACATTTGCATGTTTATATTGGATAGTATATTCAAATGATTTGCAGAATTTTTTTGAAAAAGTAAACACAGACTATCAATACCGTTCAATGCCTGGTAGGTTTGTTTTTCAGTTAAAATCAATTGATTATGATTTATGTAAATGAAACTTATTTTAAGGGTTGACGTCCGCAACAGCATACTGCCCATACATCATTGCTAAACAAATGACAAAATATTGGCTATTTGCTTGTATATTGGGTGTGGTGTTTTGGGCATTGAGTCCTTTAATACTTCGCCGGCGGATTTTGCCAGTAAAGTGTTGGTATCCATTTGACACCAGTGTGAGTCAATTTGAACCTACAGAATGTAAACCTTCTTAATTAATTTTATGTACAGGGAGTTTATGTTTATGAAGCTATTTTTTTTGTTCAATTCTTGGCTCAATGTCAGATGGGTGCCACTTTTGGAAATGGATCTGCAGTTTACGCCTCAACTATAATAATCATGTTAGGACAATATGATATTCTTTTCTGCAGTTTGAAGAATATTCAATCCCATAGTAAATTATTGGTAGGAAAAAGCTTACAAAAAATGCAGTAAGTATGAATTATCCACATTTGATATTACGCATAAAAATACAAACAAAATCTGAAATTTTAATCGAAAGTTATTTAAAAATCGAAGATAATTCGTATATTAACATTGGACAAACAATAAAAAGAAATACTATTATCATTGAAATACTATACTATATAGATATTATATCGAATATACTATATCTACTATACTGTACAATACTATACTATACATACCAAATTAAACCTTTGTCTGCACTTTTAGCCCTACCGCTGTACTAAATTTCATCATTTCACGACAATCAGAAGTGCTCCAAATAATTTATATCAATTCTATGAAAATGGGTGGAAACCACGCCCCCTAAATGAAAAATCTCAAATTTTAAAATGTTTCCTTTGCCTGCACTTTAAGCCCTAACGCTGTGTTAAAAAAAAATGCTTTAAAGAAAAAAAAAACATTTGAAATCGTTGAAATTGTATCAATTTAAATGAACGTTTTTAAGTATATCTTTTATATTTTTTATTTATTTTCCATGAAATACAAAAAATATAATAGAATATGACTTAACGCATACAGGGAATTGATTCGGATTAATGTATTATTTGTTTAACAAGGTGTTTTAACAGAAAAAATAGTAATATTACCATTTTTGAACTTCAAAGTCAAGGGCTCTCAGGTTTGATTTTTAATATTTTTGATGTTCGTTCTAATAATTGGTCTATTGAATTATATAAAAGCTATGCTTTAAAAAAAAAAAAAATATTTAATTTACACATTAAAAAATGCAATCTAATATTTCCAGATGTGTAATGTTATTGTGAAGGAAGGAAGGATAACCTTCACAAATTTAAGGTATTTTTATTATTTTTTTTTGATATTTTTTTCATTAGATCCAATTAAAAAAATGTCAAAACATACATTAGTTTTTTATACACATTTTCAAAAAGAGGTCTTTTTTGCGTTTTTTTAACAAAAAAATGCTTTCCAATAATTCCCCTTCAGTATCACCGCCAACTCTCTTAAAAAACAAATATCGCACATGCGCTCTCATATTATTTTGTTCTGTTTGTTGCATATATATATTTGTTCACAACTGAACTAGAGTATATAAAAAATCTTTAGTTGAATATGCATTGGGTTTTTTCTTCAGCTGACCACCGAGAAAACGGTGGTTGGCAAAAAAATTATGTGATCGTGATGGATGGTGGGAGGTTGATCCAGGTAAAAGCAAAAGTATATGACACAACTGCGCTTTTCATCATGAACATCATGATTCATGAACAACCAAATGCAAGTGTAATTCGATGCATTGTCGTGGATCGGTCGTCGTCGTTGTTCGTGTCAGGGTAGGTAGATTTAAGATATTTATTTTGATTTGTTTATTGATTCAGGGTCGGTGCTCGGTGGTTTAAATTCGTAAGAAATTTGGAATTACGCGGTGCTTGGGCGCATTTGTTTTAAAAAGGGCTTAGTTTTTTTGTTTGTATGTAGGTGAATTATGGTACATATTATGTTATTATGAATGAACGATTTTAATTCATCAAAAATTTAGTAGGGCGTATGTAGGTCAGTTATATATATATCTATTTTTGTTTATTCAGTGTGCTTTTTAGAAATGGGTTGGATTTGACAGAAAAAAACTGGTTACTATTTTTGTGTTTATAATTTAGAAAAGATTTATGAATGGATGTATGGGTAGTGTCGTTGAAAATACAGTTACACAACACATGATCATCAATATCTGCAACACTTGTCCCTCTGTAGGTTAGGTATACATAATATACCTACACAAAAATAGGAAAGTTTCGATATATTGTGGTTTCTGGACATTCATTTTAAAAAGGATACCTGACTCCTTTTGTTTGCATGTGGGGAATGTTGAAACGCCTTTACAAAAATATAAAGTTAAATAGGTATGCAAATGAATGAGTGATTTTAATTTGGTGGAAAATGTCCATGTTTTTTGGTTGCCAGTATTGTTTTTATTTTTTAAGGAAACGGATACTTTTAATCTATTGTTGCTGATTTTATTGGATTTGAACAAAAAGAAAAAAACAATTTATAAACAATTAAACCAAGATTTTGATTTTGGTGATGTGATAGTTGTATAGTGTTGTGCTGATTGCAGTAATATATAAAAAAGAGTGCCAGTGCACTTATATAGTGTTTATTCTGATCATAAGATGATATAGTTTAAAATAAAAAAAGAGTGCTTGTGTGTTTATCCGTCCATTTTGTTTTATTTAAATGAAAGAATGCCTAAGACACCAATTTTTGGAGCTCGTAGAATGAAACATGGGTTTAAAAAAAAGAATTATGGAAGAAAGTATGTATGTAATTTTGTTTTAAAAGTTTCACGTTTTTATGAACCTACTCTCATATGTTTTATTTGTTTTATGTTTTATCCTGCTTTTGTAGGTACCTAGCTAATTTTTTTATTTTTTCGCATACCTATCATGAGTGTTTGTGCATTCCCTTGATTTACATATACAGTTAAGGACAAAACAATTAGACCATTCGAAATAGGTTTAAATTTCATATGAATAACCTATCATAATTCAAAAGTTTCCACTATTAACAAGCACCTATCGACTTGCTCTGATTTTTTAATTGTAATCAGTCTCACGCACAAAATCTGAATCAAATTTGCAGATCCGTATTTTTCGGTGGATTGTTGGATGATTTATTTGTATTTGTTAGCTTATCTTATACTATTTACAGATTCACAGACACAAAAATAAATCTATGAGTTTTTTGGCAAACTTAAATTATTAAAACATCATGTTGACTACGCAAAGTTTTGGAGAAAATTGACCCCAAAGTCAAAAAAATTAGCATGGGCAGGAAAATTGAAACAGGCTAAAATCTGAATATCGTAAGACTTAGAAAAGCTGTCAAATTTATTTAAACGCAATTACAAAGGCTGGTATTTCTTCTAAAAACAAAGGCTTAAACGAAGTTTCTATCATAAGCATTTACGGCGAAATTACCGGTAATATGGATCAGGGTACCCCAAAGTAAGACTTTTATTAAATTCCCGATAATTGATATCAAAATTGGAGATAGGCCCTAACTGAAGAACAATTTTTTTCTTAGAATATACCCCAGAATCATACCCTAAAATACTCTTGACAAATTAAGGGACACCCTGTATATGCGCGAGTAGAGCAAGCTAATGGCCAGGTTACAAGAAAGCTTGTCGTGTCTAAAACAGGAGTAGCGCCTCTGAAGGCAAAGACTATTCTGCGATTAGAGCTAGCAGCAGCAGAGTTGTTAGGTAGGCTAATATCTGAACTTTTTAAAGCTATGGGATGGGGCAAGTGTGAGTATGTATTTTGGACAGATTCAATGGTAGTTCTACGTTTGGTTGCAAAGGTCACCTAGTGATATGAAAACATATGTAGCGAAGACATATATGTGTACAGCAGTAGCGACGCGCGTCGGGACAAAGACAATCCTGTTAAGTCAAGGGATGGATCCAAGGAAACTGATGAATAGTGAGTTGTGGTTGCATGGGCCAGCGTGGCTGAGCCAAGAGGAAGATAATTGGCCAGCGAATATTCCAATCAAGGAAGTCATGCCAACCGCAACGAATGAGACGCATGTCTGCGTTGTAGCACCAAATAAGGAGACGATTGGAATATGGACCTCCAGACATGAGCAGAGTATTCCGACAGAGGAATACGTGATCAGTCTAGAGCAGGCTGTGGCATATGAATTTCATTATTTAGATCAGCTCAAGAAGAAGGCACGGAAACGCAAGTTCCGAGATCGAGAACGGCGGACACCGCGCAAGATCAACCAAATAGCGTCTCTTGTTCTGACAGCCGATGACATTGCCGCACTTCGTAGAAAGGGACAGTTGTCAGAACGAAGCGCAATCGTATTCACCGATAAAATGGAAACTACGAAGTGAGACATGCAGCTATAATTGGACCGGGTTCTTGATTTGCATTGTTATTGATCGATTAGGCGCAGCGTTTGACCGAGTATGGCTCCATGGATTCCGCGCATGAGAAATGAGCTTCGAAACTTTATACATAAATGTTCGATCTGTGCATGATTTAACTATCGTTTAGAGCAACAGTTAATGTCTGATTTATTTGCTGGTAGTAGTAGTAGTAGGGAAACCATTTTTGCATACAGGAGTTGATTATACAGGGCTTTTCACATTAAAGAGAGAGATAGAGAAGGTTGTGATTTTTGTTTGTTTAAAAACCAGAGTGGTTCACATCGAGGTACAAGCTTATTGGAGATTTAACATCACTTTCGTTTTTGGCATGTTATGAGCGATTTGTTAATAGACGAGGGCATTGTGAGCATATGTATAGTGATAATAGAACTTCATTTGTTAGTGGTGCAAGAATAATTAAGCAAGCTTGGCAAGAATGAAAAAACGATGTGTTTTTGGTTAATTGAGGCCCTCATTATGAATAGCGAATCGAACGTTCGTCTTAAGTCGAACGATTTAGCGAATTTCACTTATCACGGTATTATCGTTAGCGAGCTTCCAGATTCGCTTCAGAAATCAACGCTGCCAACAGTTTTTTTACACATGTTAAATGTCAAATGGCTTGACTCTTTTTTTTCTGTTTGTAAATTGTGATGATTTGTTTGTTAAAAAAAAAAAACAAAATAATATTCGGATGGAGAATCATTTACATATTGTTTTTTTTTTTATTATAATGGCTGGCTTAACTTTCCAATACATTAAATATAATTTAATTATTCGGTACTTGTACCTTTAATGTGTGTGCAAATTGAATATTGCAAAATAAAATTTCTTGTCTGAAATTTTTCCAAAACTATTTGGTTAATTAATTACGGTCGTCATATTAAGAAGAATACTACAGCCCGATAGTTCTAATTCATTTCAGATTCCAGATTCATATTTCTTTATTTTCCAAGTTTATGTTCTATATTCGCATTTAGCAAAGGCGCAATTGTGTTTCTTATTGGCAAAATAACATGTCAACAATCATGTTCATTATTCTTACAAAATTATGAATGAGTGATTCCGTGTCCCTTCCACAAATCTAATGGTGTTTTGCAAGTTCAGGAAAGTAAGATCTCAAATTTAGCTTCGACAAGACGGACTTGATCAAGCGACTTAAAATTTTTTATCTTGCTCAGTATTTTTACGTGAGACCTTTGAGATCCTGAACTTCCTTACAAATCGACAATTTGTTCAACGTGGATAAATTTGGAAATCGATTGGCATTTGTTTTAAAATACATACAGGGTGTCCCGTAAAGGATGGTCCAAACTGAATATGGTGATAGGCCAGGTCATGACCTTTCAGAATTTGGTAACTTGTTTATCCCGAACCATAACGGTTTTCGAGTAACGGCTGATTTTTTTAACTTTGCCCGAATCCACTGTTTTGAACCACTGTTTTGCTCACCCCGTCCATAACTGATTTTTTTAAACTTAAACATTGACCGATTATAAGACTTTTTTTGTGCATTCAAATAATTTTGATTTTATACACCATTTTTATAAAATTACTAGATAAAGTCATAGTTTGATCAAAATTATTTTTTTACTTCAATCTTTGAAAGGGTATCCTAAAATAAAATCGTATAACTCAATACTGATTCTTACTTTTAAGAAATTGCCCTGCCTTTGGACTTTCTAAAAAGGTATACATCTTACGAATGCAGACTCTAAATCAGAAGTTACAACTATTTAAACTCAGTCAGTCGTGGTTTTAAGAAAAATTAAAATAAATTCTTTTTTTTTGTTTTTTTTTATTGTTTTGTTGTTTATTTTATGATTTGTATGTATTTTTTTGTTTTTGGTTATTTTAGGTGTTACTTTTGTTTTTTTTTTTTTATTATTTTTTTTAAAACCCATATTTTCTTACTGTGTATAGTATTAGCGACATCTCATATCAATTTCAATAAATTATTTCATCCTCAAACCAACTTAATTTTACTAACAATGGCGGTCTTTATCTTTGCGACGCCATGCTTGGCAAATCCTTGTACTAATGTTTTATTTATTTTTACCGGAAATGGTATGGCAGGTAAGAATTTCAAAACGTTCAAAAGTAATGGAGCTTATTCAAAGTGAGATAATTGTCTTTTTTTTTTTTGTTTTTCTAAAACGTTTTTGATGGAAAGAAAAAATAATTGAAAATGTCTTACATGCTTCAATGCATTACATTTGCTTAGAATGTGGAGGAAATGCCAGAGCAGCAGCCAAAACATATGCTGAGAGGTACCCCAATGCTTACCATCCTGACCATCACATTTTCATACGGGTTCACTTGGCAAGGACGAGGAAGAAGTCAACGCCATCATTATGAGGCAGTTTAGCGTGCTGAGAATGACCCTTCCACATCTGTTAGAGCCATCGAAAGGGCAACAGCAGTCTCAAAAACAACCATCCAAAGAGTGCTGAAAAGGAACAACCTTCATCCCTTTCATTTGCAACGTGTTCAAAGTTAACTTCCAAGGGACTATACACAAAGGGGCATATTCATAGTCGCAGATAGACCCAGGTTTAACTAAACTACAGTTTAAGACAATTTTGGCGCAATGAATACAGACCGATTTTAATTACAATATGTTGGCTTTATATTTTTATAAGACAATTAACTTGGTAAACTACACAAATAACATCAAATATTTTGAAATTATAAACTTAAAAAAATAGAATCAACGTCCGAAAATTCAACCAAACCTATGTTTAACTTAGACCCAGGTCTAAAATGACTATGAATACGCCCCAAAGAGTTGAATTTTGTCGGACGATGCTCCGAAAAAAACCAAGAGGATCCAGATTTTTTCGATAAGATATTGTGGACCGATGAGTCATCTTGAAAAAAGACGGATTTGTCAACTTGCATAACCTCCATAGTTCGCAATTGGGAAATCCGCATTTGGTGCGAGAAGGAAATTCCAAATACCAATTCAAAATAAATTTGTGGACTGGGATTTTGAATGGCCACATAATAGGACCCATTGAACTGCCGGGTACACTAAATAGTGAAATTTATTTAGATTTTCTGCAAAATAGGCTACTTTTTGTTGGAAGACGTGCCACTTGCCATAAAACAGTAAATGTGTCATCAACACGACGCCGACGCATGGTTGGCCAGCTCATTACAGTATTAATGTGAGACGTTTTTTGGACAATTCTTACCATGAACGATGTACTGTGCGTGGTGGACCAATTTTATGGCCACCTCGGTCTTCAGACCTTAATCCGTTGGAATTTGTTACTGGGGCTGTCTTAAGGAAAAAGTCTATGCTAAGCTCATTTCAAATATACGTGAACTCCAGCAATGTATTCAGGTTTCTGCTGCAGAAATAAGCAACTCGCCAAGCACAAAAAATTTTTAAAAGACAGTTTTTTAAATGCTGTCGAGCTTGCATACGTGCAGGAGGGGTACATTTTGAACAATTTTTGTAAATGAACTGGGTTAAAGAAATAAAAAAAATACCCAGAAATAAAAAAAAAAAAAACACGACCGGTTGAGTTTAAAGGACAAGGTTAATGACAAGGCAATTTTTTAGAAGTAAGAACCAGCATTAAGTCATACGATTTTTTTTCAGGACGCTCTTTCAAAGATTGAAGTAAAAAAATTATTTTGATCAAAGTATGACTTTAACTAGTAACTTTTATAAAAATGGTGTATAAAAGTATTATTATTGGTCAATGTTTTAGTTTTAAAATAATAAATCAATTATAGACGGGGTGAGCAAAACAGTGTTCCAAAGTAGGGGTTCGGGCAAATTTCAAAAAAAAAACAGCCGTTATTCGAAAACCGTTATGGTTCGGCCATGACCTGGCCTATCACCGTTATTCATTTTGGACCATCCTTTTCGGGACACCCTGTATAAATTTATTTATTTTTGTAATTGTGTCTAAAATAAACAACAAAAAAATAATTTAATGGTCTTTAACTTTCAATTCGATAGTGTTATCACATAGAATTTTAGTTCGATAAGTTTTGACTCTTTTAGCGAACAGTTAACCAAAATTTCGCTATTTGTAATACTGTGATAAACAAATTCGCTTAAGTTTTGACATTTGAAGCGAACTTAATTTTAGCGAATCGCTATTCTTAATACAAAATTAGCGAATTCGAAAAGTTTTAAGTTCGATTCGCTATTCATAATGAGGGCCTAAGTCTGCGAGGTACCCAGTGGATATTAATGAAGTATCATTTAAAGAGAATCGTTGGGCATCGCCCAATGATCAGTTTATCACTTTGTCAGCTAGCATAGAGGGCATATTAAATTCTCGGAAGATTCACCCGCTGAGTAATGATCCTTACGATACGCAAGCTTTAACTCCAGGTCATTTTCTGGTCGGTCTATCATATTGCCACCGCCATTTTCTACAACAGAGGAATCCAAGTCAAGGGAGTTAAATTATTTCAAGAGCGGCAAGTAATGCTTGAGCATTTTTGGAAAAGGTGGAGAGAGGAATATCTGGAAATATCAGAAAACTCTATTATCAACCCATAATAATTCCTTCTTTACAGGTAATTTGTTTTTGGAGGCCAGGAACTTATATACATCAGCGAGCAAGAGCATCAATTGCAAGACAAGGAAGGCGCCCCAATCTGACGATATGTGACAGCATTAAGGTGGAACCTACAAGGCAAGAAACCTAAAGGAAGCGTTCGCTTCCGTCGGGACTGTGTCGTACACAAGCGTACGAGTTGATATACAATATATAATTCTTTTAACTATACAATAATTCAATGTGAACACAAGCGCATGCAAAAGAAAATGCGCCTTGTGTAGTTTGAGTTAGTTTTGAATCAGACAGTCAGTTGTATTATAAATGTCGAGCACTTCAGTGGTGCAAGAAGAATAAATTGGGCTTTTTATTTCCCCGAAAGGATTTTCAAAACAAATTCGTACCTCGCTTTTATTTAAACTGAATAAATTATATTTTTCGGACAAGTTTTTAGTTTAGGTTTCTATATATATGTATATCTTAACTAATATATAAAAGACTTTTTTGTTTTCTTGTCAGTTTGGCTGTATGGGTGTCCAAACTAACAACAAAACAATCAAAATACTTACTTTTTTATGGCATCAACAATGTCTATCCCCCTGCTATCCGATAGATAGCTTCTAAAAAATAAATAAATTTAAATTTTTTAGAAAATCGTTAACAATAATAAAAAAATGTTGCCTATAATTAAAAGTTGTAGAGGTTTGCAATGTACAACTGAATTATAGCTATATGTCCTAGGAACTTGTATACAAAAAAATTATATTCCTATTGTACCGTTGAGCTGAGAAATTCACAATATAATATTGTTCACACATATTACTTAATAACATGTGGGTGTGTGCATGGATTGATTTAGTTATATTTAATCTCAATAGAATGGCCATTAATTTGATACCTCACTTTTTAATCTACCTCCTATATAAGCGTCACAATTGATTTTTTAAAACTCATAAAAAATCGAATAAAATCCATAGAAATGCTCCGCTTTATTCATTGTCAACAATCGTCTACCAGTGGAGAGCACTCAATTGAATTTCTAATTGGAGTTCTTTTAATATAAAAAATCATAATTTCATTTCTACTCAGACGATTATTAAAGTTTTAATCTCAGAATTTAGATATGATATGTGGCAAAAACTAATGACACACAATTATAGGTGTTCCATTCTTCTACAAATATGTTATAAAGCTTCATTTAGCCAAATTTAGAGGCTTCAAACTTTAGTACTGCCTGATAGTTCATAACAAATGATACTAACAAATGGTATAGACTACGGTAGAAATTTATAATCTAAATTTTTGTGTTAAAATGTTTGCAAAATCTTAAAAAAATTAATACTAAAAATGTGATTTAGTGAAAAATTAATTCTATTTTTGGTACTTTAAATGCATAAGTTAATAAAAAATTGATAAGTTTTGAAAAACAAAACGAACACACCAATTGCTCTAATCCTCTTCTAAAATATTGCTAGCAAATATTAAGTGATCATTTCAACAAAAGCCACTCCAGAATTAGCTTTATTGATATAGTTACCAAAAAAATTGCAAAATGGATCATGGATACAAAACATAACTGTGCGTTGCTCACAAGCTTCACAAAATAATTTCAAATATTAAAATATTACATTAGGAATATTTTTAACAGATAAAATCAGAAAAAATTTTAAAATTGTCAATTTATCTGCATAAAATGGGATATAAATCGGAAAGTATTTATCCGAATTTCAAAATTAAGATGTCTTTGGAAAGGTCTTTGTCTCACTATTTAAATACATACAAAATATTAATAGACAACCATACAATTTTACAGACTGATCCGATTAAACAGATGGCAGGATTATGAACATGTCCAGAAAAAATCCAGTGGAGTCCAAAAAATCTATGTACGCATGCAGCGACCGACATTGAGAAAAATATAACTTTTTGAACAAGACATGAGCGTTGTACAAAGCTTAGCTATGAGATTTGAGGTTTCAAGTGCGTATGAGTTTTTTGCCTGGTTTTCGTTGAATGTGTAAGTGAATGTTAGAATGTTGGAAAATGAAAGGCTAATCAATGGCATGATATAATTCTCAAGTAAGTAAAAATGCGCTGGTTGTTGACTGGATTGTGGTGGAAGGTAAAACCTTAACCAATAATGTTTGATTTACATGGTCGGTGAAAATTTAGTTATGTTGAAATCAACACGACGAATACTTTCACAATCTCCCAAATCAGTGAGAATCATTCGCTACGTAGAGTAAATCATTCACAATGATAACAAAAATGGTAACAGCAATGCTATAAGAGCAAACACTTCCGTATTACTGCCTCTCTTCTGTGCGTTGCAGGTCGTGTGTCGAAATGTCAAAATCTAAGGGCACCAATCGATTAAGGAGGGTGTTATTACCTTATGTCTCGGCCAGCACTTTAGCACCAACAGAAAATAAGAAATTTCACTTTTCAATTTGACAGGTGTCGAAATGTCAAGATCTGAGAGCGCCAATCGATTTAGGAAATGGATTTTGTACTCTAAGTCCAGTGGAAATCAAAAAAATCGCACTTGACTTGAAAAATCCGAAAAATCACACCGTTGCTTTGACAGTTGATAGTTGGTGGCGAGATAGCAAACCATACAAATTTTTCAAATATTTTCTTTCAAGTAGGTGTCTTTAGCATAGATATTTAGAAGTACGTGAATATATAGTTAAGCTTTTATATTAATAATAATTAACACTTGCATAATATGCCTATCCTTTTAAAATTGAGAACATGAATGATGTTGAAAATTTATTGATGTCGGGAATAAGTTTTCCTGGGGAATTACGCGGTCAATTCATCGAATTTATTTCAGAAATATTCACGATAGCAGACATTTTTTCAAGGAAAACTATTTTTCACGGGAAATTTTTTTTTCAAGATTTGTTAACAAACTATCCTTTAACAAAAGGGACCCGGGCAACGCCGGGTGTTTCCGCTAGTTATATACAGGGTGTCCCATTAACAATGGTCCAAACTGAAATTGGTGATAGGCCAGGTGATGAACTATCAGAATTTGGTAACTTTTCCATACCGAATCATAGCGGTTCTCGAGTAACGGCTATTTTTTGAAATTTGAAAAGAATCTAACTTTGAACCAGATTTTTGCTCACCCTGTCCATAATTGATTTTTGTTTTTTACAAATTTTGCATTAAAAAATTCACTTATAGTTTCACTAACTTTACTGAGTAAAATATTTTTGATTGGCATCACCATTTGCCTACAAATATTGAACTTTGCCAAAATTAATTTTTGACCTCAATCTTCTGATGAGCCCCCTGAATAAAATTCGTATGGCTCAATACAGGTTTTATATTTCAAAAATTGCCTATTTTTCTGTAGTTTCAAAAAAGGTATTAAACTTGCCAAAGCTATTTTTAAATAGACAGTTATAACCGTTTGAACCCAATCAAACAGGTTCAAAATCAAACAAAAATAAAACATTTTTGTTCAAATATTTCGATAAAATTAGAATTTCACTTCAAATATAACTCCAAAAGAGCTGAATTTTGGTGGAGATCTTCGTTTTAATGTCATACGCATTTCTTAAATAAATACATTAAATTTTGACAAGGACTTTTAATTTTCTGTGGTGAAAGAGTATAAATCCAGTATATTTGAAAATTTTACGAAAACCATCAGGTTTTTTAAGAAGTGTCTTTGGAAAACATGTAGCTTATAAAATTCTACAGAAAAAAGATTAACTTCTTTTTTCGTTGGAGCAAGAGATTTTGAGAAAACGGGGACAAAATGTGATTTTATACTTTGATGTGGTATTTTCCACACCGTTGCATTTGCGCACATTTGTCTCAAAATTTATTGGTCTTACGGAAAAATGTATCCTAATGGATTTTTAAGAATGCTATAAGCTACAAGTTTTCCAAAGACACTTCTTAAAAAAGCCGATGGTTTTCGAAAAATTTTCAAAAATACTGGATTTATATGCTTTCACCACAGAAAATAGAAGGTCCTTGTCCAAATTAAAGGTATTTATTTAAAACATCAAAACGAAGATCTCCACCAAAATTCAGCTCTTTCGGAGTTGTATTTGAAGTGAAATTCTAATTTTATCGAAATATTTGAACAAAAATGTTTTATTTTTTTTTGATTTTGAACCTGTTTGATTGCGTTCAAACGGTTATAACTGTCTATTTAAACATAACTTTGGCAAGTTTAATACCTTTTTTGAAACTACAGAAAAATAGGCAATTTTTGAAATATAAAACCTGTATTGAGCCATACGAATTTTATTCAGGGAGCTCATCAGAAGATTGAAGTCAAAAATTAATTTTGGCAAAGTTCAATATTAACTAATGATTTGTAGGCAAATGGTGATGCCAATCAAAAATATTTTACTCAGTAAAGTTAGTGAAACTATAAGTAAATTTTTTAATGCAAAATTTGTAAAAAACAAAAATCAATTATGGACAGGGTGAGCAAAAAACTGGTTCAAAGTTAGATTTTTTTCAAATTTCAAAAAATAGCCGTTACTCGAGAACCGCTATGATTCGGTATGGAAAAGTTACCAAATTCTGATAGTTCATCACCTGGCCTATCACCCATTTGAGTTTGGACCATTGTTAATGGGACACCCTGTATATAAATATATTATATACAATAACTTAAAATTTTGAAAAAAAAAATTAAAATGTTAAGTTTGAAAAATCTGTTTATTGAAACAAATTTATTTGAAAATAAAATAAAAGAAGGGATTTATGGCCTTCCAAAAAGCTATATGAAAACTGTGTAAGTGTTGCTTTTGTTTTTTAATAATTTGTTTTCTGTTTTTAGTCTATTTCTTACTTCACCCCCTTGAATAAATTGAGCATTCCAATGCAAATAATTATCCTCAAAATCTTGCAAACAAAATTAACACCAAACTGAAATCTTGTAAGAAAATTTAATACCCATACCTACACATAAAACCTACCCTTTATAATACACGAATATATATCTACCTTATACTACGTTTCCACCAACCACTAAACCGAGATTTAGGTAATGAGATTTGTTTGGTGTTTCCACTGCACAAAAAGATCAAAAAAAAGATTATGGCAAAACATTCAAATGGTGTTTCATTTTTTTGTTATGAAGTGAAAGGGAGATAGATAGTTTTTGTTTACATTTCCATCTGTCAATAAACGAAAATGGCGTTTAAATGGGTAGGCTCTCCGAAAAAAAAAATTGTTTGATATGACAAACTAATGTTTCCAAGTAGATTATTATGAGTTTTATTTGAAATCTTCATTTGAGAAGATTATAATTTGTATGGTAAATCTTCGAGATTTCAAGGAGATTTGTGATAAAAAAAAAAAATAAATCGGGTGGCACAACGGCTCATGAAGAACCAGGGCCTAGTGACTAACAACTCGCAACCATTCCTGTGTGCACCTATCGACAGGAATCGAAGGGACCTACAATTTTATGCCGAATCCGAACGGCTAGACGAGAAGCACTTATTCGTGACAAGTGATACTCTTGGAGAATTTGTCAATACGTCACAAGAGACAGTAGCCCTGAAAAAAACTTTTTAGTTTTTAGGTGGACGAGGATGGGAAGCGAACCCAGACCTCCAGCGTGACAGTTGAACGCACTAACCATTACGCTACGGGCTACTACGATAATCTTGCTAAATCTCGGTTTTGTGTCTGGTGGAAACGTAGTATTATATACATTATGAGCATAATTTTTTTCCCGCATCAACCATCAAGGAACAAATCCGTCTCATTGCAAATTTCACTTATACTTCACTGACAGAAAAACGTAAAAAAGTCTCCCTATCTTAATTTTTACTTGCGATTAACATACGTAGTATAGGACAAGTTTTGGATGCGTCAAACAAATCGAACTCGAGATAATAATTTTCGATCCAGTCGTACCCATTTTTTTCCTGCTCTAGTCTCTTGACAAACATAAACTTATTTACTTTTTACTTTAGATGGCGCTCACAGCCCAGGATGGGCTTCGGGCTCAACTAACAAGCCCCTCCAGCCAGCTCTGTCCTTAGCTAGCCGCTTCCAGTTGCGCACACTGAGTTGTTTAATTTCCTTCTCCACTTGTGTGCGCCAGGGGTTCTTCCTCTCCTGCGTACTCCATCGTGGTTAGATTCGAAGACTCGTCGGGCAGGTGCGTTCCTGTCCCTACGCTCTACGTGCTCCAGCCATCTCAGCCGCTGTATTTTCAGCTTTTTGACCAGGTCAACGTCGCTGTATAGCCCGTATAGCTCGTCTTTGAATCTTCTCCTCCACACTCCTTCGATACACACCGGACCGAAAACCACACGAAGAATCTTCCTCTCGAAGCACCCCATCAGATTTTTATCCAATTCTTTCAGTGTCCATGCTTCTAACCCATAGAGCAGGACCGGGATGATTACGGTCTTGTATAAAGTCTCCTAGGTTTTCTGAGAGAGGGCCTTACCTTCTAAGACCGAGGAAGGCGGTTGGCAATAGTAATTCTTCTCTTGGTCTCTGCACTGATGTCATGTTGCGACGAAATAGTGGAGCTTAGGTGTCCTTAACAACTTCGAAGTTATATCTATCCATCGTGACATTTTGCCCGAGTCGAAGATTTTGAGTTTCTTCTCTCGATGACAGCATATTCGTCTTGTCCTCTGTAATCGCCAATCCCATTTTAGCAGCCTCCGATTCAATGCTCGCAAATGCGTCTGCTACAGCTCGCTTCGTTCTGCCGACAATGTCTATGTCATCTGCATACACAAGCAATTGAACGGATTTTTGATAGACTGTACCGCTGGTGTTGACATGTGCGTTGCGTACAATTGCTTCAAGAACGATGTTGAGTAGGTTGCATGATAACGTGTCGCCTTGCCTTAATCCTTACTCAACATCAAAGGAATCGGTTGTGTTCTTACCAATTTTGATGGAGCAGCGAGATTTCTCAATCGTCATCCTGCACAAGCGGACGAGTTGGGAAGGGATCTATTTAATTCGTCCCTTTTCACGCTATTATACGCGACTTTAAAATCGATAAAGAGGTGGTGTGTATCGATCTGGAATGCCCGGGATTTTTCTAAAACCTTTCGGAGTGTGAAAATTCGATCGACGGTTGACTTTCCTGGCCTAAAACCACACTGATAAGGGCCGATCAGATCGTTGACAAAAGGTTTTAGGTGGTCACACAGGGTAGCCGACAAGATTTTATAAGCGAAGTTTAGGAGACTTATTCCTCTGTAGTTGGCATTTCAGAACATCTCCCTTTTTATGGATGGGGCACACTATACCGAGGCTCCATTCATCGGGCTTACTTTCATCCGACCAAATTTTGCAGATGAGCTGTTAAATGCTCTTAGCCAATTCATCTCCCGCTGATTTAAATATTTCGGCTGGTAAGCCATCCGCACCAGCAGCCTTGTACGACTTAAGTTTAGATATCGCCAGCCGTTTTTCGGTTAGGTCGGGTGGACAGAACTGTTGGCCATCATCCTCCAAGTTGAATGGAGCGTTCTGCCTACTAGCGGAATCTTGGCTGTCTTCGCCGTTAAGCAGTCTCGAGAAATGTTCTTTCCAGATGCTCAGAACTTACTGTGTGTCTACTTCCATATTCCCACTCTCATCTCGGCAGGCTTCCGTTCTAGCCTTGTATCCTTGGGTGGATCGTTTCACCCTCTGATGAAAATTTCGAACATCTCCCCTACCACTACAACCCTCAATAGAATCGACTGCCCGCTTCTCGTGCTCTCTCTTTTTCCTCCTGAGAAGTCGGCGTTCGTCTTTTTGTTTCAGCCCGTAGAGCTCCCGGGCTACTCTCTGAGCAGCTCTTGTTCGAGTCAGCAGCATTGCCTGGTCTCATGCACAGTTGCATGCGCCAGCCGGCACTCTTCATCGAACCAGGGGTTTCGTTCTGGTCGCCTAGTGAAACCCAGCACATCAGAGGCGGCACTTCTCATAGCTTGTTAACAGTGTTTCCACTGATCCTCTGCACTTGATGCTGGTGGCGGACTTCCTGAGAGGTTAAGAGTAACGTGATCTGCAAAAGTTCTGCGGTCTCTTGCGATTTAAGCTTCTCGACATCGTACCTTTTCACAGCATCTTTTCTGCGTTTTGGCGTCATGGATATCCGCATACGTAGTCTAGCTACCACCAGGAAGTGACCCGAGCCCCTCGGAACGTTCGGTTGTCCAAGACACTGGAAGCATGTCTCGCGTCTATCGCAACGTGGTTGATTTGGTTGACGGTTAATTCATCACGCGACCAAGTCCCCTCGTGTATAATGAGGTAAGGGAAACAGGAGATGATGACATTTCGCACCGCCGCAAAACCTGCCATCCTGTGTCCGTTACCGGAAGTTTCGTCGTGGAAGCTGTTTCCTCCGACTATCGAACCAAAGATGCCCTCCTTTCCCAATCTTTCGTTGAAGTCACCAAGGATGATCTTCACATCGTACTTCGGGCACATATCATACGTTCGCCAGGAGATCGTAGAATGCTTCTTTGGTTGAGTCATCTCTCTTTTCATGGGGGGCGTGAACACAGATCAGGCGCTCGCTTACACTTCGGAAGCCCAAGACTTCTTGCCGAAGTCTTCCCCTTATCACAAAACCGCAACCAAAAAGCCACTGACCCTGTTCCTTGAAGCACCCGCCGCCGTATTAGATGTCACACGATTTCAGTCTCCTTATGCCCTCTCCATCCCATCGTTAGGTTAGGTTAGTGGGCTGACAGTTGGTCACACTTAGATCAGTGTAGATCCATTGTGGTTCATCCCATCGTACTTCCTGTATGGCTGATACTTCAGCCTTAAGCCTGTCCAGGATCTCCACTAATTGTTCGGCTGCACGTGTTCTGTATAAGGACAGGACGTTCCACGTGCAGATCCGAAATTCATTGTCCTTGTTTCGTTTGCTGGGGATTAAAACAGCGTCGCTAGCTGAGGTACTAGACACCCGATGTTCACCACTAGGAAGTGAGAGTAGGAGTTGGTAGACAGAGTTGGGTTTTGAGAAAAACCTGTGGACGCTTGTGTCCTCTTGAATGCACATAACTACCCTTTTGAACATATAAGTCTAAAAAATATTAACAAACCTAAAAGTGAACCAAATTTTAGTTCTAGCTTACCTGACTTCGAGCAGCGCTAGATTAGGTCTTCATGATAGTACTTTTATAGGATAGTACTATAATAGGAGTATAGGAGGAGGTACATGTGGAAGTGGACACCGAACATTTCTTAATCGAAAATGCGCTGCTCTATTCCCTTTTTCGTCATTCAATTTCACCCGCAAAATATATCCTTCCCTACAAAATATTTGTATAGACTTTTGATTTTTGATTCTTGATTCTCGTGACACTCTTAACATTTCTACCAAGTTTCATGAGGGTAGCATTTTCACAAGTGTTACTTTTTACTTCCCCTCAAAAAAGCAACCTCTTACCATAAATATTTGTATGGACAATATTAACCTATCGTCCTTTTTTCGGGTAGTCGTATCATCTTAGTTTAAGTGCTCCTTAAAATCATGTGCCATATATTATTGTATTGTATATACAGGTACAGGGTGTCCCTCACTTCGTCCATAGTATTTTAAGGCATGATTATTGGGTATATTCTAGTAAAAAATCACTTTACAGTAAGGGCATATCTCCAATTTTGATATCATTTATCGAAGATTAAAGAAAAGTCTTAATTTGGTGTACCCTGACCCATGTTTACGGTAATTGCGTTGTTAGTACTAATGATAGAAACTTTTATGTAGACTGTTTTGATTCTTATGGTAAATGTAACGTTTTCATCAACTAGTAGGAATTTTTACGTTTTATGTATCCTATTTTGCTGTACTATTTCTTTCCGTTTTAAAATTAAATAATAAAATTTTCAATGATGAGTTTCGACAGAAAAAAATCAATAGGTGTTATATAAAGAATGGAAACCTTTATGAACCTGCAAGTTTTCACACAGAAAATCAATTGAGTTTCTGTGTCCACCCATTTATGAAGAGTTCATCAATAATTTTTGTTAGATTGTTTTTTTTTTTTTTGGGAAAGAAAAGAAAAATAACTTTATGGGAACGCACCCATTCGAAGTTATCTAAACTTAATATCAAGTATCTTTATAAAGCAATTAAAAGTTTGTATGTATTAATCTATGAAGTAGCTTTAATTGCAATTCAAAAAAATAAAACTATTTATCAGGCGCGAACGCAGGAAAAAATTTCGGGTGGGGGTTTTAAACTGAAAACTCCTAAATTAAGAGTGAAATTGTATGGCGAGGAAGTTAAATTCATACATTTCGGGGGGGAGGGGGGGTTTGAACCCCCAGAACCACCCCTGCGTTCGCGCCTGCTATTCATTATTAACGATATGATAATTTAAAAAATGCTATAAAGCCCAAATCTCTACAAATGAATTCTTTAGTGAAGCTCAATTTTGTAGGTATTTATCATGCACACGACTACACTTCGATCGAGTTCAAAGTTTATTCTCGACACAAATATTTTTTATGAACCTGTTTAGTAACATAAGTCCTAAAATAGAAGATTTTCTTCCGCCTGCATTGATAAATATTGGAAACAAAGCCACCAAAGTACTGGCTGTGTTCAGAGTTTTTTTTACTTTACACATGGCGGTTCTGTTTGTGGCGACTGAGTTTAACTCATTTTACTATGGTGAATTGGAAGAACTAACAGACGCTCTAACAATGCTTATTATTTACTCATTTGCGACATTTCCATGTTTATATTGGATAGTATATTCAAATGATTTGCAGAATTTTTTTGAAAAAGTAAACACAGACTATCAATACCGTTCAATGCCTGGTAGGTTTGTTTTTCAGTTAAAATCAATTGATTATGATTTATGTAAATGAAACTTATTTTAAGGGTTGACGTCCGCAACAGCATACTGCCCATACATCATTGCTTAATAAATGACAAAATATTGGCTATTTGCTTGTATATTGGGTGTGGTGTTTTGGGCATTGAGTCCTTTAATACTTCGCCGGCGGATTTTGCCAGTAAAGTGTTGGTATCCATTTGACACCAGTGTGAGTCAATTTGAACCTACAGAATGTAAACCTTCTTAATTAATTTTATGTACAGGGAGTTTATGTTTATGAAGCTATTTTTTTTGTTCAATTCTTGGCTCAATGTCAGATGGGTGCCACTTTTGGAAATGGATCTGCAGTTTACGCCTCAACTATAATAATCATGTTAGGACAATTTGATATTCTTTTCTGCAGTTTGAAGATGGGTAGGACTTGTAGTATTTTTTTATTATTGGTTCCAAGTATTTTATTTATTATTAATTCGTAACTGTATACACAATTAAGAATTAGATTCTTTTTTTGTTTTACAGGAAATTAAAGGATATAATATAATACTATTATACAGTATTCATAACGACAATTTATATAAAAAAAAGATATTTGAATAAGCAAAAACAGATGGTATAGAATTAAAGGCAGAAGAAGAAAAATAAGAAAAATAGAACTATTAAATGCTTGTATTCGAGCCATATGTTCCATCCGTGTGTGAACTTCGAAGACTTTGAAGGAGATTATTCCAAAAGTGAACTGCATGTACAAAGAACTGCCTACTGCTGACTAATGAACGATGTCTTGGTGGGACTATTTTAAGTGTTCTTTGAGAATTATTAAATGTTATGTTAGCAAAGAGAGATGTTTAAAAGGGTAGTTATGTGCATTCAAGAGGACACAAGCGTCCACAAGTTTTTCTCAAAACCCACCTCTGTCTACCAACTCCTACTCTCACCTCCTAGTGGTGAACATCGGGTGTCTAGTACCTCAGCTGGAGACGGGGTTTAGATCCCCGTGGAAAGCTGTTGGGGACAGCCAACGAGAGAGGGGGGGAGTAGTGTTCCCACTAAGTCACTTCTCCTTTCATCGAGGTGGCAGCGGACGAATTCTCTAGATGGAATCAACGGTGGCGTCTATAGTTCAAGTTAGGTTGAACTACTTAGTGAACACCTTATATGGGCTACTACGACATAATTGTAGCTCAGGCCTATAAGCGGTTTATCCAGCTCGCTACCCTTGGAGTTATACGAAGGGTCTGGTCCTCCGGGTCGGGGGTTGTGCGTCAGGGTAACTTCCCTACCACGTAAAAAAAAGTTGGTCCGAAACAACAACAAGCCTCGGATATGGATGATTTTAAAGTTGACGACCCCAGCAAACGAAAGAAGGACAATGAACTTCGGATCTGCACGTGGAACGTCCTGTCCTTATACAGAACACGTGCAGCCGAACAATTAGTGGAGATCCTGGACAGGCTAAAGGCTGACGTAACAGCCATCCAGGAAGTGCGATGGGATGGAGAGGGCATACGGAGACTGAAAACGTGTGACTTCTACTACGGCGAGTGCTTGAAGGAACAGGGTCAGCGAATCTTTGGTTGTGGTTTTGTGATAAGGGGAAGACTTAGGCAAGAAGTCTTGGGCTTCCGAAGTGTAAGCGAGCGCCTGGTCACAATCCGCATCAAATTTAAAAATTTAAGAACATTTCGCTGATCTGTGTTCACGCCCCCATGAAAGGAGAGAGGACTCAACCAAAGAAGCATTCTACGATCTTCTAGAGACAACGTATGATATGTGCCCGAAGTACGATGTGAAGATCATTCTTGGTGACTTCAACGCAAGATTCGGAAAGGAGCGCATCTTTGGTTCGATAGTCGGAGGACGCAGCCTACACGACAAAACTTCCGGCAACGGACACAGGCTGGCAGACTTTGCGGCGGGGCGAAATGTCATCATCTCAAGCACCTACTTCCCACACCACAATATCAACAAGGGGACTTGGCGGTCGCGCGATCAACTAACCTTCAACCAAATCGACCACGTTGCGATAGACGCGAGACATGCTTCCAGTATCTTGGACGTCCGAACGTTCCGAGGGGCCAACATTGACTCGGATCACTACCTGGTGGTAGCTAGACTACGTATGCGGATATCCATGACGCGACAACGCAGAGCAGATGCTGTGAAAAGATTCGATGTCGAGAAGCTTAAATCGCAAGTGACCACCAGAACTTTTGCAGACCACGTAACTCTTAATCTCTCAGGAGGTCCGCCACCAGCATCAAGTGCAGAGGACCAGTGGGAACACTGTCAACAAGCTATCAGAAGTGCCGCCTCTGATGTGCTGGGTTTCACTAGGCAAATATAACGAAACCCCTGGTTCGATGAAGAGTGCCGGCTAGCGCGTGCAGCTAAGGACGAGGCCTACCAGGCAATGCTGCAGACTCGAACAAGAGCTGCTGAGAGAGTGGCCTGGGAGCTTTACGGGCTGAAACGAAAAGAGGAACGCCGACTTCTCAAGAGGAAAAAGAGAGAGCACGAGAAGCGGGCGGTAGAGTCTATTGAGGGTTGTAGCGGTAGGGGAGATGTTCTAAAATTTTATCAGAGGGTGAAGCGATCCACCCAAGGATTCAAGGCTAGAACGGAAGCCTGCCGAGATGAGAGTGGGAATATGGTAGTAGACACACAATCAGTGCAGAGGATCTGGAAAGAACACTTCTCTAGACTGCTTAATGGCGAAGACAGCCAAGATGCCGCTAATAGGCAGAACGCTCCATTCAACTTGGACGATGATGGCCAAGAGTTCCGTCCACCCGACCTAACCGAAGTGCGGCTGGCTATATCCAAACTTAAGTCGTACAAGGCTGCTGGTGCGGATGGCTTACAAGCCGAACTATTTAAATCAGCGGGAGATGAATTGGCTAGGAGCATACACCAGCTCATCTGCAAAATTTGGTCGGAGGAAAGTATGCCCGATAAATGGAACCTCGGTATAGTGTGCCCCATCCATAAAAAGGGAGATGTTCTGAAATGCACCAACTACAGAGGAATAAGTCTCCTAAACGTCGCTTATAAAATCTTGTCGGCCATCCTGTGTGACCGCTTAAAACCTTTTGTCAACGATCTGATCGGCCCCTATCAGTGCGGTTTTAGGCCAGGCAAGTCAACCGTCGATCAAATATTCACACTCCGACAGATTTTAGAAAAATCCCGGGCATTCCAGATCGATACACATAACCTTTTTATCGATTTTAAAGTCGCGTATGATAGCGTTAAAAGGGACCAATTATACAGAGCCATGTCGAGTCTCGGCATCCCTGCCAAACTCGTCCGCTTGTGCAGGATGACGATGGAGAAATCTCGCTGCTCCGTCGAAATTGGTAAGAACACCACCGATTCCTTTGATGTTGAGAAAGGATTGAGGCAAGGCGACGCGTTATCATGCAACCTATTCAACATCGTTCTTCAAGCCATTGCACGCAACGCACATGTCAACACCAGCGGTACAATCTATCAAAAGTCCGTTCAATTGCTTGCATATGCGGATGACATAGACATTGTCGGCAGAACGAAGCGAGCTGTGGCAGGGGCATTTGCGAGCATTGAATCGGAGGCGGCTAAAATGGGATTGGCGGTTAATGAGGACAAGACGAAGTATATGCTGTCATCGAGAGAGGAATCTCAACATCGTCGACTCGGGCAAAATATCACGATGGACAGATATAACTTCGAAGTTGCCAAGGACTTTGTCTGCCTGGGCTCCACTATTACATCGCAGAATGACATCAGTGCAGAGATCAAGCGAAGAATTACTCTTGCCAACCGCTGTTTCTTCGGTCTAAGAAGGCATTTAAGTAGTAAGGCCCTCTCTCAGAGAACCAAGGAGACTTTATACAAGACCCTAATCATCTCGGTCCTGCTTTATGGGTCAGAAGCATGGACACTGAAAGATTCGGATAAAAATCTGCTAGGGTGCTTTGAGAGGAAGATTCTTCGTGTGATTTTCGGTCCGGTGTGTATCGAAGGAGTATGGAGGAGAAGATTCAACAACGAGCTATACGGGCTATACAGCTACGTTGACCTGGTCAAAAAGCTGAAAATACAGCGGCTGAGATGGCTGGGGAACGTGGAGCGTATGGACAGCAACGCACCTGCCCGACGAGTCTTCGAATCCGACGCCGATGGGGTACGCAGCAGAGGAAGAACCCGTAACAGGTGGCGCAATCAAGTGAATGGCGACATCAAAGCACTCGGTGTGCGCAACTGGAAGCGGCTAGCTAGGGAAAGAGCTGGCTGGAGGGGCTTGTTAGTTGAGGCCGAAGCCCATCCTGGGCTGTGAGCGCCATCAAAAGTAAAAGTAAAGTAAGTTAGTGATGTGTGTTGTTGATTAATAAAGCTGCTAGAGGTATTGAATGTGAATGTTGTGAATTTCTGTTGACAGTATGGTTTGTTGGAGGATTTGGTGTATCGGGATATTGATGATGATATGCTTGTGATGCCTGTTTAAGGCTATTGAGCACGCGCTATTTTTGCTTGTCTTGGCTTGGCCCAGGTGAAGCAGTGCTGTACCTGGGCTTGTGCTTTCCACGGTAGCCAAATGACCCCGGTGATGGAGACTTATCTCCAACGTGTTGATGGACCTTGATAGCCTTTCAAGGTGACTTTTTGAAGTGGGGTAAAGATGCGTTGGTTTCTGAAGATTGACTTTTTTGTGGCGCGGCTTAAGTCTATGTCTTAACAAACTAAATTTTGTCCATGAACGAGAATTTAATTGGGTTATTTTACGCTTTTATTTACCTTAATTATTTAAGACTTTTTTTCCTTGATTTATTTTTAAATAAGGAAAAAATCCTTCGTTCCTTTTTTTTTTTTCTTTTTTAAGGTTTAATAAAAATTTTGGCTTTAATTAATTTCTCAAAAAAAAAAAAAACTCTCGGACTGATTCACGCACCACTTATAATTACACGCACCAGAAAGCAACTGACCAACCTTTCTATTTCATTCTAAAGTCAACGAAGTAGATCCGGTTTCATTTTTTCTTTAAGTATAAATAGAATTTAATCTACAAAAATCCACTTCTAATTTCTAATTTAGAATTCATTTTTCGAATTTTTCACATATTAATGTTAAAGAAAATTGGGTTTTTGGTTAAAATTCCAGAAAATAAAAAAGGCGGGAAATAATAATTTAGCCATACTATTATTTTTCTTCGTATTAGTTAACCAATCTTAATTTTCTTATATTTCTATTTTTTTTTCTTTACTTCTTATTTTCTTTCCGAGCTTCTGCTCAAATTTGTCAGAGGAATAAGTCTCCTAAACGTCGCTTATAAAATCTTGTCGGCCATCCTGTGTGACCGCTTAAAACCTTTTGTCAACGATCTGATCGGCCCCTATCAGTGCGGTTTTAGGCCAGGCAAGTCAACCGTCGATCAAATATTCACACTCCGACAGATTTTAGAAAAATCCCGGGCATTCCAGATCGATACACATAACCTTTTTATCGATTTTAAAGTCGCGTATGATAGCGTTAAAAGGGACCAATTATACAGAGCCATGTCGAGTCTCGGCATCCCTGCCAAACTCGTCCGCTTGTGCAGGATGACGATGGAGAAATCTCGCTGCTCCGTCGAAATTGGTAAGAACACCACCGATTCCTTTGATGTTGAGAAAGGATTGAGGCAAGGCGACGCGTTATCATGCAACCTATTCAACATCGTTCTTCAAGCCATTGCACGCAACGCACATGTCAACACCAGCGGTACAATCTATCAAAAGTCCGTTCAATTGCTTGCATATGCGGATGACATAGACATTGTCGGCAGAACGAAGCGAGCTGTGGCAGGGGCATTTGCGAGCATTGAATCGGAGGCGGCTAAAATGGGATTGGCGGTTAATGAGGACAAGACGAAGTATATGCTGTCATCGAGAGAGGAATCTCAACATCGTCGACTCGGGCAAAATATCACGATGGACAGATATAACTTCGAAGTTGCCAAGGACTTTGTCTGCCTGGGCTCCACTATTACATCGCAGAATGACATCAGTGCAGAGATCAAGCGAAGAATTACTCTTGCCAACCGCTGTTTCTTCGGTCTAAGAAGGCATTTAAGTAGTAAGGCCCTCTCTCAGAGAACCAAGGAGACTTTATACAAGACCCTAATCATCTCGGTCCTGCTTTATGGGTCAGAAGCATGGACACTGAAAGATTCGGATAAAAATCTGCTAGGGTGCTTTGAGAGGAAGATTCTTCGTGTGATTTTCGGTCCGGTGTGTATCGAAGGAGTATGGAGGAGAAGATTCAACAACGAGCTATACGGGCTATACAGCTACGTTGACCTGGTCAAAAAGCTGAAAATACAGCGGCTGAGATGGCTGGGGAACGTGGAGCGTATGGACAGCAACGCACCTGCCCGACGAGTCTTCGAATCCGACGCCGATGGGGTACGCAGCAGAGGAAGAACCCGTAACAGGTGGCGCAATCAAGTGAATGGCGACATCAAAGCACTCGGTGTGCGCAACTGGAAGCGGCTAGCTAGGGAAAGAGCTGGCTGGAGGGGCTTGTTAGTTGAGGCCGAAGCCCATCCTGGGCTGTGAGCGCCATCAAAAGTAAAAGTAAAGTAAGTTAGTGATGTGTGTTGTTGATTAATAAAGCTGCTAGAGGTATTGAATGTGAATGTTGTGAATTTCTGTTGACAGTATGGTTTGTTGGAGGATTTGGTGTATCGGGATATTGATGATGATATGCTTGTGATGCCTGTTTAAGGCTATTGAGCACGCGCTATTTTTGCTTGTCTTGGCTTGGCCCAGGTGAAGCAGTGCTGTACCTGGGCTTGTGCTTTCCACGGTAGCCAAATGACCCCGGTGATGGAGACTTATCTCCAACGTGTTGATGGACCTTGATAGCCTTTCAAGGTGACTTTTTGAAGTGGGGTAAAGATGCGTTGGTTTCTGAAGATTGACTTTTTTGTGGCGCGGCTTAAGTCTATGTCTTAACAAACTAAATTTTGTCCATGAACGAGAATTTAATTGGGTTATTTTACGCTTTTATTTACCTTAATTATTTAAGACTTTTTTTCCTTGATTTATTTTTAAATAAGGAAAAAATCCTTCGTTACTTTTTTTTTTTCTTTTTTAAGGTTTAATAAAAATTTTGGCTTTAATTAATTTCTCAAAAAAAAAAAAAACCTTTCTATTTCATTCTAAAGTCAACGAAGTAGATCCGGTTTCATTTTTTCTTTAAGTATAAATAGAATTTAATCTACAAAAATCCACTTCTAATTTCTAATTTAGAATTCATTTTTCGAATTTTTCACATATTAATGTTAAAGAAAATTGGGTTTTTGGTTAAAATTCCAGAAAATAAAAAAGGCGGGAAATAATAATTTAGCCATACTATTATTCTTCTTCGTATTAGTTAACCAATCTTAATTTTCTTATATTTCTATTTTTTTTTCTTTACTTCTTATTTTCTTTCCGAGCTTCTGCTCAAATTTGTCCAAATCCTCCTATACTTAAGCGTAGTCCAGTAGTCTTGTTGCTGGCTCCACCATTCTTTTTGTCAGGTTCGAATCTCACAATTGTCCATATCCTTTTTTTTTATTTTATTTACCTTTTTTTTTTTTTTGTTAACAACTATATGATTTTATTTATATTATTTTTTTTTTTTTTTTATTTTCCTCTAACTAAAACAAGAATTACGACTGTAACTTGCATATCTCAACAAATTCATTGTGAATTCTCTATATTTATCATTATACTATAGGTTTCTGATAAAGAACATTAAATCCGGTTGCACATTCAAATCTGAACCGATTCTAACCGTTTTACTCGATAACTACACCTATCCTACCGGAATGCCATCTATTCGCACTGCCTAAAACTATTCTGCCTGCCGACATTTTCATATTCCATAATTAAAGACCCAAACCTTGCTCCTGCTCAAATTCTGAACAAATCGTTTGCCCAATTCACATTCCCTGTTTGAATCTCTAACCGTCGCTTAGGTCATTTAACACAGATTCGAGTTTTGGTGTGTTATAAGCATATTTTTTTTTTTTTTTTTTCATTTTATTTGTGGTTTGTATGTAATAGGGTTGCATCATGAAGTGAGTAAAAAGATCTTTGAATTGAACTATTGAAATTTGCAATAGTTCTTGGTCGATGTTTGGGAGGCATATTGATGTTTGGGAGTCATATTGACGTTATTGTCTTTGGTATATTGTGAATCTAGTTAGCTTCTTCTAGCTTCAAGGGGAGAGGTTGTTTTGGTATTTTAGGTTATGTTGGAAGCTGAAGTGACGGCTCACGTAACATATTGGATAATGATAGAGTGGTTTAGGTATTGGGTAACATTAGTTAATCATTTGTTCATAGATTGCGCGGAACTCATTACTAATTTATTCTGTTATAGAAGAATAAGAGATGTCGTTGTTTGCACAAATGGGCATATTCACCACATTGCCCCCCTCTTAGGATTGATCGTCACGATTAAATCCATTACTCTCGTCACCACCGTTATAGCGATGTAAACGGTCACCAGTAAACTACCTTAAGCTTGCATCTTAACCCTCTTGCTGAAGTAATCCATGATTACAAGGATGTATCGGTTTCCGCTATTGGTCTCCGGAAACGGACCTGCTACATTTTCTGCTATTCTCTCGAAAGGTGTGTCCACATTGTACTGCTGCATTTTACTTTCAAGCCTTCTACCTAGTGCCTTGGTAGCAGCACAAGTATGACATTTTCTGCACCACTTTTCAACATCCTCTCTTGCATGTAGCCAGAAGAACCGTAGTCGTATCTTTTCCAGCGTTTTGTTGACTCCCATCATGCATCTCTCGAAGAACGTCATTAACCTTTGACCTAGGCACGATTAACTGCATCCCATAAGACTTGCCATCTGTAGACTCCAATTTGAGTTCCTGGAAACTTTTCTCGCACTCTCCTGACCATTTGAATGGCTTCCCTTTTTCAGTAAGTTGATGCAAGCTCTTTGCGATTTTAGCAAAGTCTTTCACAAAGCGCCAGTAATATGTGACTAGACCAAGAGAGCTACGGAGTTGTCGTTTATCCTGTGGTGATGGCCAATTCTTCAAAGTGTCAACTTTTTCAGGATCAGTCTTTACTCCTTGGGTTGAGATGATATGTCCCAGGTATTTAACTTCGGTCTTGAAAAGCGCACATTTCTCTGGATTTGATTTTAAGTGTGCTTCTCGAAGACTTTGACATACATCCTTTGGCGTACAGCCTTAAGGTTTTTACAATGTTCGTCAAAAGTTTTTCCATAAACGATAACATCGTCCAAATATACAAGGCATGTTTTGCAAGTAAGTACTTGAAGAACACACTCCATCAGACGCTCAAATGTTGCCGTAGCGTCAGATAATCCGAATGGCAAAACTTTAAACTGCCACAGACCATTCCCTGTGGAGAAAGCTGTCTTCTCTCAATCATATGGATGGATTTCTAACTGCCAGTAGCCACTCTTTAAGTCCAGCGTCGAGAACCATTGAGTTCCTTCCATTGCATCCAATGTATCGCTGATTCTGGGCAGAGGGTAGCCATCTTCTTTTGTCACATCGTTCAGCCTACGGTAATCTACACAAAATTGGGTGCTTCCATCCTTCTTTTTGACAAGAACTACTAGTGGTGCCCAAGGGCTTTTGGAGTTTTCGATTAGTCTATCTTTCTTCTTTGTCAATATCATCTCTTCAACTTCGGCTTGTTTGGCTAATGGGAGACGTCTTGCCGGTTGTCGAATTGGTCTTGCGTCTCCTGTGTCAATTCGATGCTGCACCAATTGTGTTCGTCCATACTGCCCACTCGTCGAAGAAAATATATCAGCGTACTCATGAAGAAAGCTTCAAGCAACACTTAGCTGATGTTGACTTAGATTGGATGGCTTCAGAATTTTGGCTTTCATGGAGATGAATTTTTCGGAGTCCATAGATTTGTTTGCGTTCATTTTTGTGATCTTGGTTATTGCGAACACAGATTCGCATCTTCCAACTATTTCTCCTCTCCTGACTTCGTACGGTTTGATGTTTAGTATCCGTACGGGTACCATGTTGTTCTATGGTTCCACAAGAGTCTTCTTTAAGATGATGTTTTGGGAAGATTGCTCAGACGCTGGTTCCACCATGAGGTTTCAATGGCTACCTAAATCGCCCTCTATTTTTCCGAAGAGGAGTTCTTAGAGTTGATGAGTTACCGTTGCCACAAACTGTAGGAATCTGTACATTTTGGTACTTCAGCACTTGCTTACCGATATCCGGAATCAATCCGTGCTTTTTCATAAAATCGATTCCAATTATGCACTCGTCACATATATCTGCTACCAAAAATGGTGACGTGAAATAAGTCCCAACAAAATAAAAAATTTGGCCTTATTTCGCTTTTAAAATGGAAATAACGCCAAATTTTAGGTTTGGCTTTATTTCGCTTGAGAAAACGAAATAAGGCCAATTTGGCTTTATTTCGTTTTCATGATTTTTATCAGAAAACTGCAAAACAAATCGCCGTTATGTTGTTTTCATTAGGTGCAGTGGATAAACGCCCACGAATATAGCCACCGCGGTTGTTATTTCCCAAAAAAGAACCCGCGTGGGTTAATTCCACCACAAAGAAGAACAAAGTACTGTTTAGTACAAAAAACTTTGATTACAGATCGCGTGACAACATAGGCGCCTGCCAGATTCCCTAAGCGAAGCGACGGAATCGCGTGAGCGGAACAGGGACCCGAAAAGGGAGTTAAAATCCTTGATCCCGCGACTTTTAAAGCAGACTGACTGATAACAGCTATTTTTTGGGGAACTAATCCCCCAACTGGCAGGCGGCTATACTTCAAAGTTTTTGAACTAAACCGTACTTTGGGTGGCCCGCTTCGCGGGTTCAAGCACTCCGTCGATCCGCTTAGGGTATGCTCAGTCGCCTGGCAGGCGCCTATGTTGTCAGTTGGTCTGCTTTCAAAGCTTCTGTTATCACTAAATGTTTTCGTAAAAACAAATTTGGTCTTATTTCTATATGATATTTGGCCTTATTTCGTTTTGGAAATAGAAATAAAGCCAATTTGGCCTTATTTCCATTTTCAAAGCGAAATTAGGCCAAATTTGAGATTTGGTTCTATTCCGTTGGGCCTTATTTTACGTCATCACCAAAAATAGATGCGAAAACTCTAGTTCTCCTAAACGCATCTTTAGACGAACTTCTCCATACACTCTTGTTGCCTCGTCTTGACCAAGTCTCTTCATACAATGGCTGTTGAACAGGTGTCAATTGTAGCCACGTGTTTCTTGCCATTTAATGTTGCGGCCACTGTCAGACTTTTATTGTTTCGTTTAGTCTGCGAGACTTGGATGGTGGTTCTGGGGCCATCGATACCAGAAACCAGCTTCTGCCCCTCGAAGTTGGTTCTTACTCGTTTCCCGGCAGGGCGAGCAGGAGCGTTGCTGTTATTGCTTACCTGTTCGCGGGTTTTATTTTTGCTTCCACAATGTTGACAGGTGGCTCTTCTTGGTGGCAATCTGCACTGGCGCTAGAGATGTCCGGTTTTATTGCAATTCCAGCATCGAACCGGTCCTTCTCGCTGCCTTCTTTGGAATTCAGCTGTCTGGCAAGAATATTCCTCAACTTCCAGTTCTCTTACCCGATGAATTCCCAAAGAAGCCTGTTCCGATGCTTCCATAGTGAGCGCGAAGGCTAATGCTTCAGAAAGCGTGTGTTTTCCAGCAGTTCGAATTGCTCGATGGAGATTGATGTCGGAAACTGCACGGACAAAAGCCTCCGTTGCTAGCTGGTTGGTAATTTCATCTCCTGTAGTCGAGTATGCTAGGTGCGCCAACCTGCTTAGAGTTGTTGCAGACTTTCTGCTCTTTTCTGTATTGAGTTGGACGCGGAAGACTTCTTGCAAATGGCCCTCACCAAAACGCTTATCAATGGCCTGAACATTACGCCCGTCTAGCCGTTCGGATTCGGCATAAAATTGTAGGTCTCTTCCATTCCTGTCGACAGGCGCACACATGAATGGTTGCGAGTTGTAAGTCACTAGGCCCTGGTTCTTCATGAGCCGTTGTGCCACCCGATTTATTTCTTTTTTTTGAACAAGAGCACTGAAGTTGCCGTTCTGGTCTGCTGGTATGGTTTGCAATAATTCAGCAGCAAAACCTCTAAGGGCAAGTGTCAGGGCAATAAACTTGTCTTCGTCATCCCTGCCGTTTGTTGCTGCAGCTGCCTCAAATTGCTTCTTGAAGATCGACCAAGAAGTTTGTCCATCAAAAGTTGGTGGATGCATTTCTTTTCTCTTTGGAAAATCGGCTTTACCTTCTCGAACCTTCTCATTTTTCTAACTTTTTCCAGCTCATCGGTAATGCTCTGAATTTTATCTTCGACCTTTTTGAAAAACTGAGGTCTTCGGAATGGTGGCGGTGTATTTATATCCGAGAAAAAGCTACTAGAATCTTCTAGGGGTTCTGGAATGTGCTGGAATGTACTTCTCCTCCACAAGTCTCCACATGTAGCTCAAAAGCTTCCGACCGATTACAAATTATAGCAGTTCCATGGTTTGGGTATTGGATAACGATGTGAGTGGTTTAGGTATTGGATAATGATAGCGTTGTTTAGGTATTGGGCCTTGTATATGAAGTCCATAGTACTATCATGGTGAATGTCGAATGGACTGACATCTTCATTCAGTGGGCAAAAGAATTTCATCAAATTCCACAACCCTATCTCACGGAGACATTTGAATTTTGTGGAGAATTATTTGCAAGAATAGGAAAGGAATAGCCTAATTGATAACAGTTAGAGTGAAATAGGTAGAAGGGATGTTTTTTGTTGGTTTACATTTTTTTGTCGGTTACTTTTCTACGCAAAGAATTAAAAAGTGTGAAATAAAATTTTGGGTGTTCTCCTTGGTCTGTTGGGTTTTGTGCGGTTAAAGAGGAAGGGGTGGTTTTTTCTTACAGTTTTGGGTGTCTTGTGTGCAAGAAGACTTTCTAGATGTTTAGGTCTGTTGGTAAGAATATGAGTGATGCGATAATTTATGAGTTTGATGGTGATGTTGTTTTTTGATGAGTATGGCCGTTGTAGGTAGTTAGCTATGTATATCGCTTTTTTATTTTAACCTAGAAAAGTAGGTATGGTTGTATATAATTTGTAGGTAGGTAGGTACCTAGACCTACCCAAATTTTAATTGAATGTTTATGATTATTTTTCGCTGATTATTGTCTTTTTAATGTGTTAGTTTAGAAATTTGAAATTAATAGGAATGATGGCTACCATTATTAGGATTTGCAGGAGAAATTTGAACTTATAACTTACCACTATGTGACCATGTTGTTGAGACTTAAGGGCATCTAGGTATTACCTAAATCGTTACTCTTGGTAATTAAAAATTGGTGAAATTTCTTTGAAATTCTCTGTTTGGTTCATGGTCGACAATCGCCAAACAATTTTCTAATTGGAGTTTTAAAAAATCCTAACTTCATTTCTGCTGGAAAGAATTTTCAAATTAAGGTACCTATTAAAATAAGCCTTTAAATGTGCCTTAATTTTTGTTTAAAATTTATTGAGGAAAAAAATTAACTTTTGTACAAAAAAAATTAACTTTTTTACAAAAAAAAAAATAAACTTTTTTACAAACAAAAATTAACTTTTTTACAAAAAAAAATTAACTTTTTACAAAAAAAAAACTTTTTTACAAAAAAAAAAAAATTAACGTTATTAAAATAATTAAATTTTGTACAAGGAAAAAATTAACTTTTTACAAAAAAAAAACTAACTTTAATAAGCCTAAATTGAGTAAAATTTTAAGGATTGCCACATCTTTAAAATAACTTCTTTTTTTTAAGTGAAGCGTGAGGTAGTCAACTAATTTATATACATATATAGGTATTTATGCTCAGCCCTGACTCACATTAAATAACATAGCGCCTTTGGCGACCTGCTACCTACTAGTAAGTATGTAAATAATTTTCTATTTGTTAATCTAACGGGATCGAAGTGGGGGTGTTTGAATAAAAAAATCAAAATTTGATTTTTATCGCTTTAAAAAAATTTAAAAAAAAAACTAGTGATACACAATTATATACCTATACATAAAATAATCGTAAATGGCCATAACTTGGGCAATTATTTTTTGAAATTTATAAAGGAAGTATCAAATGAATGGTTATAAAATACAAAAATTATATACAGTGTTTTTGTTTTTGAATCAGCTTTTTTATTGTGTTATGAATTTTTGAGTAGAAGTCCCCATCGATCCTAAATCCGCGTCTATTAAAAAGAGGGGGTCAAAGGTCACGAAGCATGGTATTTCGCTGATTTTGATCAAACAAAAATCGTCGACTAATGAAACATGACGTAAATATTTCAGTTTATCATTGAAATATAGAATCAACAGCATGCTTACAAATAGCTGGGGTGAAAGGTTGTTTTTATATTAGGGGCGGGAGGGGGGCGGGGTTGTAGATTGAAGAATGGGGTGTGGACTTATAACGAAAAAGTATATAAAATAGTGTCAGTGAAATTGCGCAAAAAAGTGGACAAGCGATGTGCCATATGCGTAGGTTACCTCAAAATAATTTTTTGTGGTTTGAATACCCCCTGACCCCTCCTCAAAAACAACCCGTCTACCCTCTTCATGACTTCGTTATCATGACAAATATCACATTTTTTCACAATTTCATTGACACTATTTTATAAACTTTTTACAATATAAATCCGCACCCCATTCTTCATTCTGCAACTCCCCCCCCCTCTACCTTTAAAACACCCTTTCACCCCAGATATTTGTAGGCACGCTTTTGATCCTAATTTTCAATGATAAATTGAAATATTAACGTCATGTTTCATTGGTCGACGATTTTTGTTTGATCAAAATCAGCGAAATACCATGCTCTGTGACATTTTACCCCCTCTTTTCAATAGACGCGGAGCTAGGATCGATGGGGACTCAAAAATTCATAACACCATAAAAAAGCTGATTCAAAAACAAAATCCCTGTATATAATTTTTCCGAACATTGTAGGAATTTATGTCTAATTTTCCTGGATTATAATGTTTAAATGATCTTCTAGTTTTAAGTGTTTGACTAAAAATTAATTGAAGCAGTTTATAAAGAAAAAAATAGTATTTAGTCAAGTAAAATTTTGAAAAAAAAATTAATACAATTTTTTTCCAATTTTTGTTTTTTAGTTTAAGGTAATTGTTAAATAAAAAGTATTTTTAAAATTGATTCAATATAGCTTTTAACGGCCTTTAGTCCATAACAATTGGCTTTTCGTCCCGGCGTTCTCACTTGGACACTTCAGTTGACAGTGAGGGCCTTGTCAAGACGCAATTTGTATTAAGTTCAGTCCAGCTTACAACAATTTTATAGCGAAAATCAATTGTGAACTATATCCAACCCAATTAGAATTTCTAATCAAGAATTGTTGGAATTTTAGTTACCCGTGACCTGGCATTGCTTACATGTGAGTGTTTTTTATAATACAAGTTCTATATACTATTGAAATACATCAGCCAAGTAGAAGACTTAGCATTGTTTAATTGGACTTGTTGAATTATTGATTCAATATAGCTTTTAACGGCCTTTAGTCCATACAAATTGGCGTTTCGTCCCGGCGTTCTCACTTGGACTCTTCAGTTGACAGTGAGGGCCTTGTCAAGACGCAATTTTTATTAAGTTCAGTCCAGCTTACATCAATTTTACAGCGAAAATCAATTGTGAACTATATCCAACCCAATTAGAATTTCTAATCAAGAATTGTTGGAATTTTTAATCAAGTTAAAAAAATAAAAACAATTTGACTGCGAGACCGGAAATGGGCGAACCATTCAATCCGGAGGCAACACGATAGTCAGCAACCTTGGACCAGAGTATGGACCAAGGCTCAACGAGACGTTCCACAAAATTGTCTCACCACCTATGGCAAACGACAACGATAATCACATGGAAACAGAAGCCATGGATAGCGATGAGGATTCCTGCAGCAGCAGTGTGGAGCAATCAACAGAGGAATCGACGGACGAGAGCACTGAAGAAGAGGAGGACTACAGTGATTTAACGCCAGAACAAACCATCAGCTCAGAGGAAGAATTCAGCGATTCACCTCTACCAGGCCAAAAAAGGCACAGAAAAAAAGAAAAGGGAAAGGCCGAGGAAAAGGTCAACGCTACTAAGCGACCTCAACTGGAGGAGTCACCGACAACGCTGGACAAAGATAATTCTCCGTCAACATCGATATCAGCCAGAGTCCTCGCAGCCCCCAAACCTGCTCCAGTCCAGCAGTAAAAATCCAATTCACGACTTTCACGCCTAAGGAAGACCGGAAGAACCTCCTGCTGCTCAAAGGAATCCACCACACATATACCGCCATTGAAGTGGAAGATGAACTCCGCATCGAGGGAATCCCAATCCTGAAGGTGACGCAGTTTCGGTCAAAAAAGGAACGAGGAAAAGTGTACAATAACTTTGTCATCGAGGTACCGAAGACCTGTGACATCAACGAATGCTATACCAAGATACTGATAATGAACCAGAGGGTGCACTGGGAACGACTAAAGTCTAATGACGTCGTTCAGTGCCGGAACTGCCAAGGCTTCGGACATGTAGCCACCACTTGCGGACGTAAATATGTGTGCGTCAAGTGCAAGGAGGACCATAAATCCGGAGAGTGCAAAAGGGCAGTGAGCACAGGAATCGACGTATGGTGCACCAACTGTAAGAAAGAGGGTCATCCTGACAGCTTCAAGGTATGCCCAACTCTAAAGGCTTGACTAACTGAGCAGAACAAGAAGATAGCTGATACAAAAGCACATAAGGAGTTCGTCGCAAAATCAGCGTGTGTGGTTACTCGCCTAACGATCAGCTACGCAGCAATGGCCAAAGAAAACACAACACCCAGACAAGCAACAGCAATGAGCCAGCACCAACAGCAGCCGAGAATTTCAGTCAAAACTATTCCTTTGAAGACAGCACCTACGAAAGTAACCAGGCCATCATCAACGAACCAACCTATGAACCTCAACAATGAAGTCCAGCGTATCTTCGGATCCAATCTCCTGTCCGTCATGGAGAATGCCCGAAGTGCCGAACGAGCCAACTATAGTCAACTGACCGAGGGAGAGAAGTCCGTGGCATTGGCCACTTTCATATTCCAAATATGCAACTAAAGAAGATCCGCATCCTGACGTTTAATATGAATTCATTATACAGCCTGGACAACAGGACGTCATTTAATATTTTTCTAAAAAATAATACCACGGATATTGCCCTCATCAGCAAGACGAACGTTACTTAACGGAACAACATCAACATGAAGGGATTTAAAACCTTCCGCCAGAACAAAAATGAATATCGCAGAGGGACGGCAATCTACGTAAAAGATAAACTCTCCTCAAACAAAGGCGAAGTCATCATTCCAGAACTACGGACCAGTGAAGCCACCGCCGTCATTATAAACTTAGGAAGAGGCGAGACCCTTACAATCATCAGTGTCTATTTCAAGTGGGCATCCTCTGCTACCAACATACAAAGTGACCTACATGTCCTTAACGGCATCCTGAATCATAGCACCTTTGGCATCATTGGCGGTGATTCTTACGCGAGGCATCACCTATGGCAGGACACAACAACCAACAATGAAGGCAAGGCAATAGTGGACTGGTTGGATCTCAACAGCAATGAACATTCACTGGTGGTTATATCCCAACCCAAACCAACCTATCCCAGAACACCATCGACATTGGACTTCTTCCTGGCTTCTTCAAACCTGTTGAATATTCTACCGGAATTGCAGAACTATATCTGCACAACAGTAAACAGTGACTCGGACCACGAAGCTGTTCAACTGTCGATCAACCTCAACCAACCAATGCTCCTAACAACAGAAGCACCAGCGAACTTCATCAACTACAGGCGGCTGGACATTGAAAAACTTCATAGCGACATTGATGACAACCTAACACTTCCCCCTCCAAACAGGAATTTGATGGATAGCGAAATCAACGCAGCAATAGACAACCTGGAACATGTTGTATCTGAAGCACTGGACAAGCAAAAACGGCCTAAGACATCCAAGGATAGGTACCAGCACCTTCCCGAGTACGTCCAGAACCTGTATGAACACAGGCAGTGACTAAGGAAACGACTCCAAAGGATTCACCAAAGCGAGCTAAATACAACCAATAGCAACTACCGCATACTTTGGAATGAGATGCAGCAGACCAACAGCATGTTCCGGAACTCCATTCAGCACCACAACAATGATCAATACCGATAACAAGCGATTGAGCCAGGCACTGATGCCTTCAAAAACATCAATAGGCCATCATCTGCAATAACATAGAAGCAACCTCAACCCATGACAAAGTAGAAGCATTCGCCAACTACTTCGAAGGAAACTTCATACCCAATCCACCTGCTGACCCGACGTTTCTACAAGAGTTTGAGTCATCCATCCAGTGGACCCTGCAACCAAATCCGGATGAAGTCAACTTCAATGACACCAATCCCTCAAATGATCCAGTTTATAGCCCACATCTTTGCAGTCCTAAGGAAGTAGCTATTCCAAGCCAAAAAAATCAGCTGGACCAGATGGAGTATCCAACTATATCCTGAAGAGGCTTCCACAAGCAGTAATAATCTTCCTCACAATCATCTTGAATAATTGCGTCAACAACTGTGACTTCCCCCAGAAGTGGAAAACAGCAAAGATCGTTGCAATTCCGAAGAAAGGTGCTTCCAACCAAGTGTCCAACTACAGGCCGAAATCGCTTCTCAACAATTTAAGCAAAACTCTGGAAGAAGTAATCCTGCGAAGACTAAAAAGATCATGCTGTGAAAATTCAATCACCCCTGACATGCAGTTCGGCTTTCGGGAAAAGCACTCAACACTGCATCCGCTGCTGAAGATCCAAAATGACATCACGACCTCTCTCAACAATCATCGTGTCACCGTCCGTCGGATGCTTTCTGTATGTCGAGAAAGCATTTGACAGCGTTTGGATAGACGCCCTAATCCACAAACTTAATTTACTACAGTTACCTACACCACTAATAAAAATTGTTTCTTCTTTTCTTTCTTTCAGAAAATTTTTCGTACAACTGGACACTTGTAAATCGGACATAAAGAACATCAGAGCCGGAGTCGCCCAAGGCTCAAAACTAGGCTTGATGACATCAGACCAGCCCTACCCATTGGGGTGCGAGAACCTTCTGTATGCGGATGACTCACTCACCTACGCCACATCGCCTGTCGCCACTAGTCGCAGTCCGAAAAGTAGAGGCCCACATCCAAAGACTCTTCCAGTTCTACAAGAAATGGGGTATCCGGATCAACCCTTCCAAATCAGAACTCGTCTGCTTCAGGAGACCTTCAATTGGTAGAGGTAGTTGGCCCACAGCCAATTGCAGAAACCTGGTTCTTAAACTCTCAGATGGTTCCACCATAACAGCCAAGCGGAACGTGAAATACTAAGGTTCAACCCGCACTCAAGAAATGCCCTCAAAAAAGCCAACTGGGCCTTCCACCGTTTACACCAGTTGATGAAAAGAAGAACAGGACTTAGTCAACAGACGAAGTCCTATTCTACAAGCAGCTCCTACAAGCAGCTCCTGCGACCAGTTATCAGCTATTCTTTCCCAGTCTGGTTCACTATCTCAAAGACAGCCATGAAGGAACTTCAAGTATTCGAAAGGAGATACTCAGGATCTGCACCGGATTGTATTTCGACAAGCAGCGACGAAAACACTACAGGAACCCGCTGGACAAATACCTAGTGCTTTCAACAAAGAAACTAGTACGGAACATCGTCAATCACCGAGCAACGACATCCTGAGCCGAGGTACCTCAGTGTAATGCACACCCTGGATGACAACATACTCATGGACAACGAGGAGGCAATTCCGTTCTACGCTGACACTGCCACTGACACAGCCTACCACCGTGGCTAAAAACCAACCCCATTACAAAACCACACGAAAATCATCACTGACAACCGGGAATGAACACCCTGAGGACGATAGTCAACCGACTTTTACTTTTAATTTTAATTTTTGGCATGTAATTTATATAACTATTCCTGTTTACGTGACGTTTTTAATTAATTAAAATTATATGACTGCTACGTGGGCTTGTTTATTTTTATTTGTTTAAAATTGAACCAAATGCGACGTTTCAACTGTGATTACAGTCTTCTTTAGGCCTGATAAAATTTAATTTTTAATACAAAAATCTGTTATATAATTTAAGATTAATACTTGCAAATGACGTTAACCAAATATTAAATAATATATGTTATATATTTATCTGTTTTTTAATCTATTAATTTGCTTTTTTATTTTCTATAAATTCTCTCAATGTCTTCAAAAAGATGTTTAAGAATTAATAATTTTTTAATATTTTAATTTCAATCATGATAATAATTTCAAAATTTTAATATTAAAAGCTAGTTCGAGTTCCGATCTGCAACCCCTCGCGAGTGAACGTGTGCGAGAGAAATACCGTGCCTAATACCCCCAACAATAATATTAACAATACAATTTATTCAAGTGCTATCCAATATTTATCCCTCACCAAAATAAAATTAAAAAAAAAATAGCCCATGACTCAATTCCCAAATAAAAATAATAAAACAAAAATAACTAAATTGCCCATACAAACCGCGCCGCGAATAATAAAATCAATAGCCCAACTCATCTATTCAATAACGAACAAAATAAAAAAAAAAAAAATTAGTGCAAGTGCCAGTGCGTGCAAAAAACAACAACAAAAAGTGCACCCAAGCTTGAAGATGATGATGTACAAACCACAAACAGCACAGCGGTAAATTTCCCTATCTCTCCTTCCCACATCACTCACAGTGCTTTGGCTTCGTCATTATATGTAGTGTGTGCAACATTCATACAATGCTCGTAATCGACTAAGCCAAAGCATATCAGATAAATTGCTGTTATTGATTTTGTGTATCCAGGGGCGGATCAGTACACTGCTTTTTTAGGCATAACACTAGTAGTATTGTACTGTGAAGTCATTGGGGGCCCAAACTTGATATCAGCATAGATAACTGTCTGATTTGTTTTTTGTATGTCTGTTTATTGTAATGGTGGGTGAATTTAGGGTTGACTACAGCAACATTCGGGGACTGAGGCAGAATTTTTGTGCTGCATATGTCCATACTGTGAATAACAGGCCAGCTGTTTTGGCACTAAGTGAAACCCAGGTAGGGGAAAATACCGATCACTCGGAATTCAGCCTACATGGTTGTAGCTTAGTGCCTCTATTTTTTCCACATCATGGTCTCGCCGCGTATGTTCGAAATGATGTTGCTTATCAGCTTCAACCACAATATGGTTCATGTTTGAATACGAACTTTAATTTCATGTGGTTTAAATTCACCATCCATAAGCGCATCATCCATACTTGTTTTATTTATCGTAGTCCTAGTTTGGATAGTAATTCCAATTCCAACGAATTCGATGCACTATCCGACTCCATCCAGAGAATTATTTCCCATTTTACGCACAGTGAAATCGTTGTTACGGGCGATTTCAATGTACATAATTCTTCGTGGCTACGCTATTCGGGTCAGACAACACCCGAAGGAAGGTATGTCGAGATTTTTGCTGAGATAAACAACCTAACTCAGCTGGTCGACGAGCCTACTCGGATTCCTGACGTTGCAGGTCAATCCGCCAACACTCTAGATTTGTGTCTTACCTCTGACCCTGATAAATACACTATAAGTGTATTATCGCCTCTAGGCACATCAGACCATTGTGTCATATCTGCGAATTTCTTGTGCCACCAAAACACAGTTAAAGAAAAAACTCCCAAGAGAACCGTTTGGCAGTACGAGAAAGCCAACTGGGACGGTCTCAATGTTTTCTTCAGGAAATTTAACTGGTCACTATGCTTCCTCGATAGTGACGTAGATTCCAGTGCAGATATGATTACAAACTTAATTCTTTGTGGAATGAGAAAATTTATCCCGAATAGGGTGAAATCTATCAAACCCAAAGAAAACTCATGGTTTGATTCGAGCTGTAAGGAGGTTATTAGGGTTAGAGAAGTAAGCTGCCGAAGTTATAAAGCCAACCCTACTGAGGAAAACCGGAAAAAGTTTCAACAAGCTAGAAAGACCTGTAACGTTCATATTCGACGAACGAAATACCACCTCGTCCTCGGTTCCAACACTCGTCTTCAACGATACTCCTTTTGTCAGCTCAACCGATAAAGCCAATTTGCTTGCAGCACAGTTTGCTGTTAATTCGTCGCTGCCTGAAAGTGTTATGACTCCTCCTGTGCTTGAGAGCGCAAATGATTCTATGGGACAAATCTTCTTCCGCACTCGTGCAGTTGCCAGAGTTCTGAAAGATCTCGATATACACAAATCCGCTGGCCCGGATAGTATCCCTCCCATTGTTCTGAAGAGGTGTTCTTCAACACTGGCAAAACCACTGCGTAAGCTTAAAAGAGGCGTGTCTTCTTCCCCCTCCAACTATTGTCCAATTGCGCTGACGTCTCTTCTTTCCAAGGTCATAGAAACGCTGATTAATTTTCAGCTAAAGAAATATCTCGAAGAACGAAAGCTTCTTAATGACCGGCAGTACGGCTTTCGTAGCAATAGGTCCACTGGTGATCTGATGGTATATCTCACCGAACAGTGGCACAAATCTTTACATCGTTTTGGAGAAAGTAAGATTATTGCGCTTGATATTTCTAAAGCAGTTGATAGAGTTTGGCATCAAGCTATCTTATCGAAAATGCGTGCATTTGGTATCGATGAATCTCTTCTTCGTTGGATTAGAAATTACCTTTTGGACCGTTCAATACAAGTTGTATTGGATGGTTTCAAGTCTGAAATTCACAAAATAAATGCTGGTGTGCCCCAGGGCTCCGTTGTGTCTCCGACTCTCTTCCTTATATTCATAAACGATCTTTTATCTGAAATTTCTAATCCACTAAATTGTTTCGCTGACGACAGTACCCTCAGCTTTTCATATTCGTTCTTAGATTCACATCCATGTCCTTCGGATGTGGAACTTGAACGGCAGCGTATGATAAGCTCATTGAATTCTGGTCTCGGCAGCATTGTCCAATGGGGAATAAAAAATCGTGTAGAATTTAATGCTTCAAAAACTCAATGCTGGTTTCTGTCTTTAAAACAAAACCCACCCCCCATGCCACTTTCCATGAGTGGCACTTGCATTGAGGAAACCGAAAAGCTTTCAGTCCTCGGTATGTGTGTCACAGACCACCTTTTATGGAACGACCACATATTCGACATCGCCAAAAATGCTGCTAAGTGCTTAGGTTTTCTCCGTCGATGCAAGAAATTTTTCTCCCCTTCTGATCTGGCTGTGATCTACAAAGCCTTTATTCGTCCAAAACTTGAGTATAACTCTCACATTTGGGCAGGTGCTCCAATAACCCACTTGAGTTTATTGGATAGAATTGAAAAGAGAGCTCTTAAAATGATAGGTGAAAGAACTATAACGGAAACATTCTCATCTCTTGAGCACCGTCGAAATGTTTCATGTCTTTCGTTATTTTACCGTTATTTCCATAAACAATGCTCTAGTGAAATAGCCAGTTGCATTCCTCCCCTTAAACAATTCAACCGTAATACTCGCGGTTCTAGGAATGCCCATCAGTTTACCCTTGAGCCCAATTTCGGACGTACTGTTAAGTACATAGATTCTTTCTTTAGTCGCACTACTCGAATGTGGATTGCTCTACCCAGCTCAATTTTCCCCTCCCATTGTGATCTACAGACGTTCAAAACCGTGCATCGGTATCTCCTTTTAAATCCCCTCCAATCTACCTAATCGCTCGTGCTGTGTATATCATCTTAAGGGTAGTCACAACCCCTTTTGCACGCGCTTAATATAAAAAAAAAAAAAAAAAAAAAGCTAAAGCAAGTTATACATTAACAATCGTTTCTATAAACTATATGTCTATCTAATAAGAGATATTCACCTCAATAAACGCTATTACAAAAATATATACTTACCTAAATATGTAAGAAAATCTACATATGATTGAAAATCTGATCAAAAACTTTTTTATATTCTTGTAATAAATTGACCATAAATATTTCTTAATCTTTCACAATCTGAGCGTCTATTTACTGTGTTTTCTGTATTTAACAACATTTCTATTAACATTCTTTTTTTGTAATTAGATTCTGTCTGTAAATTATCAACGATATTATAGACCTTCATCTGTGCAATGAAGAGCTAAAGCTGTTTTATGTGAACTGCCACTATTTATGTCAGATTTATGACCTGATATACGATTTTTTAACTTTTGCATAGATGTTCCTACATAAACTGGAGGACAACCTATTGTTCCATCACCTAAACATTTTATTTTATATACTATATCAGATTTATCCTCCTTTGATAATTTGCTTTTAAGATTAGAAAATAAGGATGTTCTTAAGGTGTTTGCTGATTTAAATGCTATACGAACAGTTTCTTTATTCCTTATAGGAGCGTCTAATAAACGATTCGAAACATTAGGAATATATAAAATGCTTTTATATGAAAACTGTTGTAAATTTGTTTGTAAATTCGTTTGCATCAAAGGATTATAATATCGATTTAATAAAGTTTTTTTTATATTTATAGGAAATGAATTCGAAGATAATGTATACATAATAATTTTAATGTTTTTTTTTTTACGAAAGGTAATATCACTGATATCTAATACTTTGCTAATGAAATTTTTTGCTGTATTTATAATAATCTGTTTTGGTTGTTTAGAATTATAGTTTATGAGGCGACCTGATGAAGTTGGTTTCTTATACCAATCGAAAATTAATTTATTGTTTTTTCTTACTACTAAGACATCAAGGTAAGGAAGTGTACCATTAGTTTCAATTTCTACCGTGAATAGAATACTTGGGTGAAAAGCATTAAGTGCATCCAGAGTGGAATTTACTTCATTTGATTTTAAAATAATAAACATGTCATCAACATATTTAGTTACTTTTTTGGGATTATAAGGAAGTTTATCAAAAACACTATCTAATAAAGTTTTCATAACTATATCTGCTAAAATAGGTGAAGCAGGATTGCCCATCGGAACTCCTTGTTTTTGTTGATATTAATGTATACATAATAATTTTAATGTTTTTTTTTTTTACGAAAGGTAATATCACTGATATCTTATACTTTGCTAATGAAATTTTTTGCTGTATTTATAATAATCTGTTTTGGTTGTTTAGAATTATAGTTTATGAGGCGACCTGATGAAGTTGGTTTTTTATACCAATCGAAAATTAATTTATTATTTTTTCTTACTACTAAGACATCAAGGTAAGGAAGTGTACCATTAGTTTCAATTTCTACCGTGAATTGAATACTTGGGTGAAAAGCATTAAGTGCATCCAGAGTGGAATTTACTTCATTTGATTTTAAAATAATAAACATGTCATCAACATATTTAGTTACTATTTTGGGTTTATAAGGAAGTTTATCAAAAACACTATCTAATAAAGTTTTCATAACTATATCTGCTAAAATAGGTGAAGCAGGATTGCCCATCGGAACCCCTTGTTTTTGTTGATAAAATATTTTATCAAATTCTAAATAATTATTATCTATTATACAAAATCTTAAAATTTCTAAGAATTTCAACTTTGGAATTCTAGTGTGCTCCTTAACGGTATTCCAACTTTTTTCAACAAGTTCTAACGCAAGTTGAATTGGCACATTAGTAAATAATGAAACTACGTCAAAAGATACTAAAATACTATCTTCATCTAAAATAATTGGTGTGATTTTTGAAATAAACGTTGAAGCATTTTTAACGTTGTATTTAGAGTTTTCAGTTATACTTTTTAAAATTTTAGCAATATATTTTGAAAGCTCATAGCATGGGACTGTTAAAGAAGAACATATTGGTCTTAGTGGAATATTCAGCTTATGTATTTTAGGTAAGCCATAAATCTTTGGACTGTTTCCAGTGTATGTGGTCATACACTTTTTTTCTATCTCATTTATAAACTTTTTTTGAAAAAGATCTTTAACTTAATTATTATTACGAGTTTGTAATAATAATTCTGCTATAGCTGAATCGGGGTAAGCAATATGAAATACAAAAATACATTAGTTTTCCTCCTTAAATGTAGAGAATATGGATTAATTCCTGAATTCGTTCAGAATTCTACAAAAAATGTGTCAATGATTTTTGATTTTGAAGTTGAAGGTTTTGAAAGGGGTTTAATAAGTAAACTATCTTCAACAACGCGAAATTTTCATTTAAAACTACTAAATATTTCAATATCATTGAAACAATGTCAGTTAAGGAAACAGAAAAACGATATAGATTTTTTAATAAATAAAATAGTAAACAGATTAGAAGTAGATGAATACATAAATTTCTTTAGAACACAAGAACTAACCCAAAATAAGATCAAAGAGAGTACAAAATTTTCACAAAACAAGAAAACTTGAACAATTAAAATGTAATCTTAAAACGAAATGAGAATACATTTCCAAGAAAAGTGGTTTGTTAACAAAACCTTAATAGAAATTACAGAAGACATAAAATGGCTTCTATCATAAGGTCCAAAATATTCTTTACCAGTCAACAAAGCATATTTTCCAGAAGATGGAGAGGAACTTAGGTAAGGTAAGGTTGAAGTGGCTGCCAGCAAGGGACTGACACACTAAGACCATAAGTTGGTCCGTTGTGATACCACGTGAATCTAGAGAGATTTTCTCCCCGCTCGTTAAAACCAGTTGGAGCTTCTAATGAAGCGTGCGAGACTACTTATGTCTATGTTTGTCAGATCACTAGGATCATTGAAGAAGAAGTCTCCGAGATGGAGCCTACGTCTTTTAGATAGGGCAGGGCATGTGCAGAGAAGATGAGAAACAGATTCTTCCTCCTCTTCATCCATACACCTCCTACAAAAATCGTTTGCGAAAACTCCAAGCCGCTTTGCGTGCTTGCCTATAAGACAGTGCCCGGTTATGCCACCAATTACGGAGCTGATATGCAATCTGTTCAAAGATATCAAACACTTAGAGCGCCTCACATCTAGCGTTGGCCAGATCTGTTTTGTCGCCAGGCAAGTGGTTACGTTGTTCCACCAAAGGTTTGTTCTCCTTAAAGCATCTTGCTTCAGCAAAAATTTGCATGTAGCTATAGGCATACCGGTGTCTACCTTTTCAGGTAAAATAGGTAGTCTTGTTCCAACTTTGGCGAGTTCATCAGCTTTACAATTACCCGGAATGTCCCTATGGCCCGGCACCCAACAAAGGAGAATTTGGAACTGCTGCGCCATCTCTATAAGAGATGATCGACAGTTAAGGGCTGTTTTAGAGTTTGTAGAGACACAGTCGAGAGATTTTATGGCAGCTTGGCTGTCTGAGAAGATGCGGATATCAGAAGTCAATATCACGTTTTCCTTAAGCCAAGATAAAACTTCTTTTATCGCTAAAAGTTCCGCCTGAAACACGCTACAATGGTCTGGAAGACGAAATGCGAAACTTAAATTTAATCTTTCTGAGTACACGCCTCCACCAACCCCATCATCGGTTTTTGAACCGTTCCATTAAAAGTGAATCGAGTCGTCTTCCAAGAATGTCACGTCCTCCCATGTGGATCGGGAGGGTATGGCAACTTGAAAATTTTTATCGAAACGGAATTGTGGGATGGTGTAGTCAATTATACTTGGAAGTGATCTGTATGAGTTCAGAATAGCTGAGTGGCCTATTTCATTATTGGTCCACTGTGAAGAGGCTTTAAGACGGATTGCCGAACTCGCTGCCGTTTATTTACTAAATATATCGAGGGGTGTCAGATGAAGAAGGGTATCCAGTGCCGCGGAGGGAGTAGAACGAAGTGCTCCACTTATACACATGCAAGCTGATCTTTGCACTTTACTAAGTTTATCGCGGTTAACCGCTATATCTAGAGCTGTCCACCATACTGCCTCCCTATATGTTAGCATCGGTCTAATTACCGAGATGTATAGCCAGTGAGTAATACGGGGTTGGAGTCCCCATTTACTTCCAATGGCTTTCTTACAAGAGAAGGGTGCTACTGTGGCCTTCCGGACTCTTTCTTCTATATAAGGTTTCCAACTTAACTTCTTATCTAAAATAAGACCCAGATATTTAGCTTTGTCGGAGAATGTTAGTGGAATTCCTTAATTGGTGGGAGGATCTATGTGTGGAATTTTATATTTCCTAGAGAAGAGGACAAGATCAGTTTTGTAGGGGTTGACACTCAGTCCACACCGTTCTGCCCAGCCTATTAGCTTGTTTAAGGCATTTTCCTTTAAGACAATAGGATACTTACCTGATACGGCGATAGCAACATCGTCCGCATAGGCAATCACTCTGTAGCCCTCCTCTTCCAGGCTTGTAAGCAGTTCGTTTACTACAAGGTTCCAGAGAAGGGGAGATAGAACACCACCTTGTGGCGTACCTCTACTGACTGATCTTTTTGCAGAGAAATCGCCCAGTTTTGAATTGATAATCCTGCTTGTCAGCATTTGATTGATCAGTTCACCAAGCGAACTTTCTACCTTCAGACATGACAGTGCAGATGCGATTGCAGGTGTGTCGACATTGTTAAAAGCGCCTTCTATATCTAGGAAAGCAACCATTGTATATTCTTTATGGTAGAGGGAATATTCGATGGTGCGTACCAAAGTATGTAGTGCCGTTTCCACCGATTTCCCTTTGCAGTACGCGTGTTGAGAAGGAATGATGATAGACTAATAGGTCTGAGATCTTTCGGATTAACATGGGAGCATTTACCTGTTTTGGGTATAAAAACAACTTTTACTTCTCTCCATGAACTAGGAATATGAGCCAAGTTCAAGCAGCTATTAAAGATTATTTCTAAAATAGGCGGCATTATACATGAGCTCATTTGAAGATCAGTACTGTTTAAAGTTTGGGAGCTACCTGGAAAATGAGTATCTAATAGCAGGTTGAGTGATTCTCCGCAAGTATTTGTCCAAGAGCCGTCAGCATTTTTCAAACAGCTGGGCATTGCTGGACTGGTTGAGAGGATTTTTCTAAGTCTTGATGCTTCGGAGGTTTCTTCTACTCTGCCACAGAAGGCTCTCCAAGAAGCGCGTTTAGATTTCCTCAATTCTTTTTTATATGATTTTAGGGCCTCTTTATAGGATTCCCAGTCTGAAACTGCTCTTGTGTTTTTTGCTCTATTGAAGAGCTTCCTACAGTTTTTTCTGAGAGGCTCAAGCCCTGAGGTCCACTAACGTGGTTTTCCTTTTCCCCTTATTTGAATAAGTGGACAGGAAATGGCCATTGACTTATTTAAAGCTAACGTGAGGTCATTGACTTTGGTGTCAAGTTCAGTCGTACTAGAGGGAGGACTTAGAAGTTCAGGTTTAATTAAACTATCAAGTGTTTTCCTGTATTTGGACCAATCAGTTTTCCTGAAATTTCGAAATTCTGGTCGGGTAGTGGGAACTTCAACATTCAGACTAAACTGAATGTATCTGTGATCGGAGAACGAATGTTCTTTTGAAACTTTCCAATTCATAATAGATTGATGAATAGTGTCTGAGACTAGAATTATGTCTAGTACCTCTTGTCGGTTTTTAGTAACAAATGTGGGTTCGTTCCCAACGTTACTTACTATTAGGTTAGTACTTAAGATATAATCGAAAAGAGACTCACCTCTATCATTGATGTCAGTGCTGCACCATACTGTATGATGGGCGTTAGCGTCACTTCCAATTATTAGGCGGATTTTCTGCCGTTCTGCTTCAGTGACTATACTTTCCAGTGTATTATTGGAAAGAGGACCAAGGTGGTCATGGCCGAGATAAGCTGACACTAGCCAGTACATGCCGTTTGCCGTTTTTAGCCTGGCTGCGGTTATATCTCTGTCGCTGAAATGAGGGAGTAAATATACATTAATGCTACTTTGAACGAGTATGCAAGATCTAGGTTCACCTTTATCTGACGCATACAGTAAGTAGTATCCAGGAGTTCCGAGTCCCTTAACCAAGGATTTGACAATCCATGGTTCTTGGATCAGAACGATATCTTCATTCCCCCTGGATAGACGGAGAAGAAGAGAGGCCGAAGCCCTAATGGAGTGTTGGAGGTTAATCTGGACTAACTGCAGCATTTTGGCTACATTTAGGCAGACCAGCCTCCACCACCGTTTTATTAACATCCTCCGAGTCAGAAGAAGAGCCCAAGTGCTCATCCTCACTCAGAAGAACCATGTTTAGGTAGTCTTCAGTCTCCATTTCGGTCTGACTGTCAACGTGTGTAGAGGAATGAGCTGTAATAGAGGATGCATCCTCTTCCAAACTAGGGAAGGTAATAGATGTAGCCGGGTCCCCAACCACAGGTTCAGCCTCAAGAGGGTGTGGAGGCTCGCATTCCGCGATCACCTTATCTTTTTTATATATTCGTAAGGTAATCGTCTCAAAACCAAACCGAATCACACCTTGAGTCTGCGCCAAGGGGGCAAGGGATTCCTTATTGACCACGACGATCGCGCTCCTATAAAGACCCCTCGCCTCCTCCAGCTTTTCAACTTTCCAGTTATGAGGATTCAGGGATGGATTGCTGAGTTTGATTACCTGGAGAATATCATCCATGCAGGAAGGTTCAGCTGGAATCCAAGTGCGAGCTCTTGGTCTGCATGGGATGTCCTCCATAGCAACAACCTCGAGTTTCGCACCTGGCCAGATTTCACCTAGCCTACTAACAGCAAGCTTGTACAGATCACAAGATCTCTGATCGTCACAAACGATGAGTTTGACATGTCCTTGATGCCAACCGCCATCGCTTGTGATCGGAGGTGGTCCCGGGTTCTCCTTCATAACACTTAAGAAGCCAGCCGAGAGCTTCAATTTTGCCACCTGCCACCGATCAGAAGAAATCGTGCCATCTATATCCGCTCTTGTCGATAACCGCAATCACGATTTTTCCCTTTAAAATGTCCCTATAAGAATTAGCGGGTCCGCTACTTGGATTGAGGGGAGTGCTGGTGTTATGCACTCTGGGCCGTTTGGGTACCGGTGTGGCACCCTCCATAGACCTTTCTGGCTTTGACGTAGAGTCGCCGCTGGTCTGTGCATTAGCAAGAATGCGCTTTGCCCACTCAATTCTAACGTCATGCTGCGACGTACCTCCGGGCTCATCAGAGCTCTTCAGTATCCTCGAAGCATTACGTTTATCCTTATACAGATTTTTAGATGGTCTGTACCGTGTTTTTCGTTTTGCCGTACCCGGAAGAGAACCCCCCCAGCACTGGAAGGGCCATGCTTCACAACCACAGCAGCACTTGGTTGGATTTCCTTTCGGGACGGTTGCCGAGGTTCACTCGCAATAGTAGTAGCGGGACCATTATTCACAACCCCACTACTACTGGATTTAGGTACAGCTACCTTTTCACTTCCCTCGCTGCGAGGTGCATCATATGAGGGATCACGATTAGCCACAACCTCCCCACTGATACACAACACAGGAGAAACCACAAACAGCGCTGGCGCCGTGCTGTCGCCCGGTTTAGAAGAAGAACCGGTCTCACAACTATCTATCCTTTTGTTTTTTTGTTTGTTTTTGTTCATTTTGTTCCCACGAGAGGCGAAGAAAGGGTGGTCCATCTGTACAGAGATTTGCATATACAGATAAGGCTAGTTAATCCGGAGGTCGCCAGGTATCCGGATACTCCGTTAACGACTGAGCTAGTATTTTTAATTGGGCCCTCAGCCAGGCTGATCCTCGGCACGGTACGTATAACACCATTGATCCAGCCCAAAAGGAAAGGTAGGGGTAGGGTAGGATTTAGAAGGGGGAAGGATTTCAGACAGCGTCATCGCCATACTGAAGAGGAAGGAATGGTTGCAGGATTCCGGACAGCTTTTTCACCGTACCGTCAGTGGGAGAGAACGACAGACAGCTTCATCGCCGTACTGTCGAGAGAAGGATGATATCGGGTGAGGGAAAGCCGAACAGCGTCATCGCCGTACCGTTGTGGAAGCTTTAGGAGAGGAGGGGTAGTAGCGCCGGACAGCGTCAACGCCGTACCGTCGAGGGAGGGGAGGGAGGGGTAGAAAAGGAGAGTAAGGGTACGAGGAAATTGAAGCACCCTTTGGTTTCAGGACTCATCTGGAGAGTTAATCTCGAGACTCATTGACCTTTCTCAGCTTCTACAACTCGACAAGTTTGACGCTCGGGTAGAAGGAAGAAGGAGAGGAACTTACTAAAACAAAAGAATTTAGAGAACATGAACCAGCACGATCATGTTTTACACAAATACTACAAAATTATTTGAGATCAGAATCAGTCCCTTTATTTGATAAATTTTTGAATAAAATATTTGCTGAAACAAACAAATTTTTGAGGCGACATCCTGAAATTTATATTGTTCCAGCAGACAAAGGTAATATCACTGTAGCATTATTAAAACAAGATTATATAACTAAAATGAGAGAAATGATGGCAGACAGGAATACATATTGCATTTTAAGGAACGACCCAACTTATAAACTACAAACTCGTAATAATAATTTGGTTAAAGATCTTTTTCAAAAAAAGTTTATAAATGAGATAGAAAAAAAGTGTATGACCACATATACTGGAAACAGTCCAAAGTTTTATGGTTTACCTAAAAAAAAAAACTGAATATTCCACTAAGACCAATATGTTCTTCTTTAATAGACCCATGTTATGAGCCTTCAAAATATATTGTTAAAATTTTAAAAAGTATAACTGAAAACTCTAAATACAACGTTAAAAATGCTTCAACGTTTATTTCAAAAATCACACCATTTATTTTAGATGAAGATAGTATTTTAGTATCTTTTGACGTAGTTTCATTATTTACTAATGTTCCAATTCAACTTGCGTTAGAACTTGTTAGAAAAAAAGAATACCGTTAAGGAGCACACTAGAATTCAAAAGTTAAAATTCTTAGAAATTTTAAGATTTTGTATAATAGATAATAATTATTTAGGTAGGTAGGTAGGTAGAGATGGCGGTCACAAGCATCCTTGCTCGATGACCCAATTAACGCGGTAATGCGCCGTTTTGATACCATAACTCGTTTGACCTGTGGGTTAAAAGAACATTTTTAAAGAAAAAGAGGGTATTTGGTGATAGATCTCCCAACGGATCATCGCCTACGCCCGAGTTCAGCTGCAGTATGCTACGCTAAGCAATTTGCTGATTTGCCCGGGACGCATACGATCTGATCCCTTAGGGTGATCGTCTAGTCGCACACTCGGATATGGTAATCTCTGTACACCTCCGTCTGTTTGCACAACATGAGTTGTGGTTACCAGAGAAAGTACCACCCGCCTGTATGACCAGACGCTTTTATTGGATTTAGACATGTGATGAAACTTATTAAGGATTGGGACATAGGAAAAACACCCGATAGGACCAAAGTTCGCAACTAAAAACCATCTACGCTGTGTCAACTAGGCAACTTGTTGACTGGTATTGAAGCGAAGGTTGGCACAACCGTGTGATCCTCCGGTCCTCGTGCACCATGAGCCACCTTCAAAAACCAGTAGTCTGCTAGCTCACAGTCATAGGAGTTTGGGGAAGAAAATGGTGCAAAAGGAAACCGAAGTTAATTCTAGATCCATTGAAACATTCTTGAACTTGAAAATAGGAAAACACTCAAAAGGGTCGAAGTCCGCAACTAAGACCCATCTACACTGTGCCACCTAGGCACTTGTTGGCTGGTATTGAAGCGGGGATCGGCCCAATTGTGTGATCGTCCGGTCCTCGTGCACCATGGGCCACCTTCAAAAACCTTTAGTCTGCTAGCTCGCAGTCATAGGAGTTTGGGGAAGAAGACGGTGCAAGAGGAACCGAAGTAAATCCTAGATCCATTTCGTCGCGTTGAGGAAAGAAGTCAAATCTTTGATCTTCGTTCCGGAGAGTTCGTGAAGGTCGTCAAAAAAGGGCTTCCCAAAAGATTGTTGCCTCATTCTGGCCAAAGCGGGACATTTACAGAGGAAATGAAAGACTGTTTCCTTTTCCTGCTGGTCCCCACAACTACGACAGTGAGTATTGTAGGGGATGCCAAGCTTCGCCGCATGTTCTCCTATTGGCCAGTGTCCAGTGCATGTTGCAACAATCCTTGCTATGTCTTGCCTGGGTCTGCACATTTGGTTAATAGTTCGGGATTTATTATAGGTAGGCCAGATTTTTCTAGCAATAATGCAGTTAGTTAAACTATTCCACCTACGATTAGATTCTGAGAGAAAAATTGAGAATATATTGCCCTTCATAACTCCAAGAGGAATACTGACTCTTTCCGCAAGTGAGTTATGAAGGGCTGAACCTTGCCTGGCCAACTCGTCAGCCCGCTCATTCCCCTCAATGCCACTGTGATCCGGAACCCAGATAAGAGTGACCCTGAGGTTAGTGTTCAGACTCAGAAGCTCTTCCTGGCATTGTCGTACTAATTTTGAGGATGATGTAGCCGAATTAATGGTTTTGACAGCCGCTTGACTGTCTGAGAAAATAGCTGTATTTCGGTTTTGGTTTGGATTTTGTTTAAGTAGTTTGCATGCTTCCCTGATCGCCAGTACTTCAGCCTGAAAGACACTAGCAAAGTCAGGTAGCCGAAAAGACCTGGATATATTTAGGGACTCTGAGAAAATACCCGCACCAACACCGCACTCCATCTTTGACCCATCAGTAAAGATAGTTGTGTCGAAGTCTTTCGTCACGATGTTATCATTCCAATCATTTCTGGATGGGAATATAACTTTAAAATCTTTACCGAGGCTCATTGAAGGGGTGCAGTAATCAGTCGGAGTCGAAAACATTTCGGTAGGAATTAATTCCGTGATGTTGCTGTGCCCATAGGGTTTGGCAAACCAGGAGTTCGATTCTTTTAGTCTTATCGCGCTGCAAGATACTAGGTATTTAATGTGCAAATCTAGTGGTAAAAGGTGTAGAAAAACTCCTAAAGCATCTGCTTGACAGGATCGAATAGCCCCTGTGGTGCCAATGCTAGCTGTTCTTTGAACCTTCCTAAGTTTGTTGATATTATACAAATTCTTTAATGCTGGCCACCACACAATCGAACCATACGTGAGAATAGGTCGCACCACGGCTGTGTATGTCCATAAAATCATTTTTGCCCGGAGGCCCCACCTCTTACCAAAAGTTTTGCTACAGGCATAGAAAGCTATACAGGCCTTCTTAACCCGTTCTTCAATGTTTAATTTCCAGTTTAATTTAGGGTCGAGAATTACACCCAGATATTTTGCACTGGAGGAGAGCGAAAGTGTTTGCCCGTTGAGTCGAGGGTCTATCTTTGTTTTGGTAGTAAAAAGTATAAGTTCAGTTTTGCTTTGATTAATACCCAGTCCGCAGCTCGCAGCCCAGTTACTAACCTTCCTTAAAGCCACCTCCGTGATCTTACTTATCACAGGGGTAAACTTACCCGACACTAGTAGCACCAAATCATCGGCATACGCGACCGCCTTCACTCCACCCCTCTCCAACTTAGCGAGAATTTTATTCATGACTAAAAGCCAAAGAAGAGGAGACAGAACACCACCCTGGGGTGTTCCTCTACTGACGTATTTGGTTAATATTGTATTTCCTAACGTATATTGAATCCTTCTATCCCTGAGCATGGAAACTATCCACTCCCGGATGTAGAGCTCTACACCAAAGTCAATAAGGGCTTCTAGAATGGACTCAGTTAGGACGTTGTTGAAAGCCCCTTCTACATCTAAGAAGGTGGCAAGTGTATATTCTTTGAAGTTAATACTTTTCCCAATTGTACGAACTACCTCGTGAAGGGCCGTCTCCGTGGACTTACCCTTTAGGTATGCGTGTTGAGAGTTTTCAAGAGGGCATCCAACTAGGATGTCCCTAATGTGTTTGTCTAGGATGCGCTCCATCGTTTTAAGCACGAAAGAGGTCAGACTAATTGGTCGAAAATCCTTCGCGGATTCATGGCCCCTTCTACCGACCTTCGGGATGAAAACTACGGTGCCGTGACATTTGGCCATGTGTCATATGGCCATATTCCAAAATATGGCCATATGTCACATTGCGCAAGTGTCAAATGGCCATATTCGAAAACATGGCAATTTGACGCTTTTTCAAAAGGTCATATGGCCATATTTCTTTGTGACTTTTGGGCATATGGTTTAATGCTCGAATAACCACTTATGTGGGTCAAAACCCAATAAATAAATAGTGGAGCTTTGGCCCACCCTGATGTGCCAAATGGAAATTTTATGTAAATTATACCATAAAACATTATTTAAGAACAAAATTAAAATTTTTCAAAACAACTTTTTGAAAACGTATACAAGTATTTTTCAAAAATTCGCGCGAATCTAATTTAAAATTTAAAATACAAAATTAAAATTTTTCAAAACAACTTTTTGAAAACGTATACAAGTATTTTAAAAAAATTCGCGCGAATTTTTTAAAAATACTTGTATACGTTTTCAAAAACTTGTTTAGAAAAACTTTAATTTTATTTTTTAAATTTTATGTTATGTAATTTTTAAAATCTTAAGGAGATCTTTGAAAAGAAAATTAAAATCTTTCAAAATAACTTTTTGAAAACGCGCGAATTTTTAAAAAATACTTGTATACGTTTTCAAAAACTTGTTTAGAAAAACTTTAATTTTATTTTTTAAATTTTATGTTATGTAATTTTTAAAATTTTAAGGAGATCTTTGAAAACAAAATTAAAATCTTACAAAATAACTTTTTGAAAACGTATACAAGTATTTTTTAAAAATTCGCGCGAATTTTTTAAAAATACTTGTATACGTTTTCAAAAAGTTGTTTTTAAATACTTTAATTTTGCTTTTTAAATTTTATGTAAAATAATTTTTAAAATATTCAGGAGAATATCTTAAAAACTAAACTAAAAATTTTTGAAAACGCTTACAAATTTTTTGTAAACACGTTCTTCTGGCAAAAGAATAATTTGAAAGTGTCATATGGCCATATGACACTTTGTAAAAGCGACAAATGGCCAAATCTTGAAATATGGCCATTTGACGCTTTCACAATGTGTTACATTTTTCAAAACAACTTTTTGAAAACGTATACAAGTATTTTAAAAAAATTCGCGCGAATTTTTTAAAAATACTTGTATACGTTTTCAAAAACTTGTTTAGAAAAACTTTAATTTTATTTTTTAAATTTTATGTTATGTAATTTTTAAAATTTTAAGGAGATCTTTGAAAAGAAAATTAAAATCTTTCAAAATAACTTTTTGAAAACGTATACAAGTATTTTTAAAAAATTCGCGCGAATTTTTAAAAAAATACTTGTATACGTTTTCAAAAAGTTATTTTGAAAGATTTTAATTTTCTTTTCAAAGATCTCCTTAAAATTTTAAAAATTACATAACATAAAATTTAAAAAATAAAATTAAAGTTTTTCTAAACAAGTTTTTGAAAACGTATACAAGTATTTTTAAAAAATTCGCGCGAATTTTTTTAAAATACTTGTATACGTTTTCAAAAAGTTGTTTTGAAAAATGTAACACATTGTGAAAGCGTCAAATGGCCATATTTCAAGATTTGGCCATTTGTCGCTTTTACAAAGTGTCATATGGCCATATGACACTTTCAAATTATTCTTTTGCCAGAAGAACGTGTTTACAAAAAACTTGTAAGCGTTTTCAAAAATTTTTAGTTTAGTTTTTAAGATATTCTCCTGAATATTTTAAAAATTATTTAACATAAAATTTAAAAAGCAAAATTAAAGTATTTAAAAACAACTTTTTGAAAACGTATACAAATATTTTTAAAAAATTCGCGCGAATTTTTAAAAAATACTTGTATACGTTTTCAAAAAATTATTTTGTAAGATTTTAATTTTGTTTTCAAAGATCTCCTTAAAATTTTAAAAATTACATAACATAAAATTTAAAAAATAAAATTAAAGTTTTTCTAAACAAGTTTTTGAAAACGTATACAAGTATTTTTTAAAAATTCGCGCGAATTTTTTAAAAATACTTGTATACGTTTTCAAAAAGTTATTTTGAAAGATTTTAATTTTCTTTTCAAAGATCTCCTTAAAATTTTAAAAATTACATAACATAAAATTTAAAAAATAAAATTAAAGTTTTTCTAAACAAGTTTTTGAAAACGTATACAAGTATTTTTAAAAAATTCGCGCGAATTTTTTTAAAATACTTGTATACGTTTTCAAAAAGTTGTTTTGAAAAATTTTAATTTTGTATTTTAAATTTTAAATTAAATTCGCGCGAATTTTTGAAAAATACTTGTATACGTTTTCAAAAAGTTGTTTTGAAAAATTTTAATTTTGTTCTTAAATAATGTTTTATGGTATAATTTACATAAAATTTCCATTTGGCACATCAGGGTGGGCCAAAGCTCCACTATTTATTTATTGGGTTTTGACCCACATAAGTGGTTATTCGAGCATTAAACCATATGCCCAAAAGTCACAAAGAAATATGGCCATATGACCTTTTGAAAAAGCGTCAAATTGCCATGTTTTCGAATATGGCCATTTGACACTTGCGCAATGTGACATATGGCCATATTTTGGAATATGGCCATATGACACATGGCCAAATGTCACGGCACCGTAGTTTTCATCCCGAAGGTCGGTAGAAGGGGCCATGAATCCGCGAAGGATTTTCGACCAATTAGTCTGACCTCTTTCGTGCTTAAAACGATGGAGCGCATCCTAGACAAACACATTAGGGACATCCTAGTTGGATGCCCTCTTGAAAACTCTCAACACGCATACCGAAAGGGTAATTCCACGGAGACGGCCCTTCACGAGGTAGTTCGTACAATTGAGAAAAGTATTAACTTCAAAGAATATACACTCGCCACCTTCTTAGATGTAGAAGGGGCTTTCAACAACGTCCTAACTGAGTCCATTCTAGAAGCCCTTATTGACTTTGGTGTAGAGCTCTACATCCGGGAGTGGATAGTTTCCATGCTCAGGGATAGAAGGATTCAATATACGTTAGGAAATACAATATTAACCAAATACGTCAGTAGAGGAACACCCCAGGGTGGTGTTCTGTCTCCTCTTCTTTGGCTTTTAGTCATGAATAAAATTCTCGCTAAGTTGGAGAGGGGTGGAGTGAAGGCGGTCGCGTATGCCGATGATTTGGTGCTACTAGTGTCGGGTAAGCCATAATGGCCATATGACACTTTGTAAAAGCGACAAATGGCCAAATCTTGAAATATGGCCATTTGACGCTTTCACAATGTGTTACATGGCCATATTTCAAATTATGGCCATATGACACATGGCCAAATGTCACGGCACCGAAAACTACTCTGACATGTCTCCATTTCTCGGGTACATGGTTGAGATAGAGGCAACCTTTGAAAATTATTTCCAGCCAAGGAACAACCACATCTTGCAGTTTTTGAAGCATAACAGGCAGTATGCCATCCAGGCCTGGAGATTTATATGGAGAGAAGGAATTAATTGCCCAGGCAATATTTTCTCTTGTTATGACGGTATTGATATGCTCTACATGAGCTAACGGTGTGATTTGAGTTTCAAGTGGCCCCGGTTTATTGCTTTCACATCCCTGAAAGTGTGTCGTCATCAGTAGTTCGAAGGATTCAGCTGGAGAGACTGCCCACTCCCCATCGTTCTTTTTCAAAAAAGACGGGTTGCAATGCTCTTTTGACAGAACTCTGCCAAGTCTTGCGGAGTCTTTGATATTTTCTATTGACTCGCAGTACTCCCTCCAGCCTTGTTTCTTGGCTGATGCGACAGCTCGCTTGTATACTCTAAGGCTATTTTTATACGGTTGATAAAATTTGTTTTTGTGGCAGATGTTGAAAATTTTCCTTGTCGATTTTCTGAGTTCAGACAGATTTTCATTCCACCATGGAGGGAGAGTTTTTCGGCTATATTTAACTGGGCAAGAGATCTTGAACGCCGTGTTCATAGATGCTTCAAAGGTTTTCACCTTTGACTCTAGATCTGCAACCGATTCTGTACTCAGATTGGGTATATTGCGCAGTTTAGAATTAAAAATTTTACTGAACTTCTTCCAGTCAATTCGTTGAGGATTTATATAAAGAGGAGGGGTTTCAGACTCAAAACCTATGCTGAAGAGTATCCACCTGTGATCCGAAAACGAATACAGAAGAGATACCCTCCAATTTTCCACTAATAGATTAAAGTTATTGTTGACAATAGTAACGTCGAGCACATCCTCCCAACCTTCAAAATTTTCAGAGCTCGGAAAGACGAAAGTGGGAGTATTACCTCTGTTACAAACAGTTAAGTTATTATCAATGACAAAATTAAAAAGAGACTCACCTCGTTCGTTTATCTCGGAACTTCCCCAAAGGGTGTGACTTGCGTTTGCATCACATCCAATCAGGAGGTTTGTTTTTTGCACTTTCGCCTCGGCTATGAGTGCACACACTTCTTCTGGTGGTGACTGCTGGTCATGCCCGAAGTAAGCAGATGCCAAGATTAAGCCGTCTGCATTTTTTGCTTCTAACCTGACGACTGTCAGATCAGGAGTGCTAAGATTAGGACACAGAAAAGCTTTTAAGTGTTTTTTAGCTAAAATACAAGTTCTAGGCTTACCATCGTTTGTGTTTGCGATATTGTAGATCAGGTCGTATTGTTTATCTTGGAGGCCTCTCACTCTAGAGCGATTGACCCATGGTTCTTGGACGATGCCTACATCTATATTTTCCTCACTCAGGAAAACTCTCAGATTATCCGAGGCACATTTTGAGTGCTTCAGGTTAATCTGAATGACTTTTAGCAGCGCGTTTTTTAATTTTCTTACGATTCTGCAAAGCCAGGGCCCGGTGACTCGCTAGGAACCTCGACTCCATCAGTGACATCGTCTAGCTCAACGTTGTCACCAACTTTGCCGGGGTCTGCTCCCTGGTTCTGCAGAATCTTAATTTTCGCACATCTTATGCCAAAACGCAGCTTGAATTCGGCTTTCTCGAGAGCCCCAATGCTTTCCTCGCTGATCATCAGAAGGTAAGATGCACTGTTCCTTTGCGGCTCCTCCGCCTTAATGACTGTCCAGTCGTGCATCGGAATCAGTGGATTTAACCTCTGAAGACCACGGATCAGCTCCTGTCCGCTTGGCTTAATGCTCATGAGGGGCAACCAGATGCGAGCCTTAGGTCGTTTAGGGATGTCCTTAGCTGGGATGAGCTTGAGCTTCAAGCCCTCCCAGTCATTGCTAATCTTAGCGATGCAGGTCCTAAGGTACTCCCTAGAGAACACGTCTGCGCACTTGATTACCCTGTACCCCCTGAGCACCTTGTCAGAGTCAAAACTATGGTAAGGGCCCTCGATCGCCGAAATGGTATACAAAAACACCATCTCCGAGAGCTCGGCCTCGATGGAGTTCCACACAATAAGCAGAGCTCTGCTGGTTGTGGTGAGCTCATCTACAACCGCTACTTGGAGGTCGTCTCTGACAACCTCACTTAGAGTACGTGGTTGCGCTGCTCCGGAAGATCGCGCTTTGGTAGACCCTTTCGTACCGTCAAGCTTGCTTTTTTTCACAGGCTGGATGGTCTCTTCACGAGACCTATTGCGCTTGGCGGTGTTTTTGGCTTTAGTATCCAGAAGACAGTTGTACTCTTCAACGATCTTCTGGCACGTAATTTTGTCAGCGAGGTCCTTCTCAAGAATAATTCCAGCCTCATCATTCTTGGCAATTTTGTCAAGAATAAAGGTGGCCTTCTTGAACTCCAACCTGCGAAGAACACCCGCTGATTGCTTTTTACCCCGGGCAGCACCGCTATGGCTTGCGTTGCTGCCTGAGGGTACGTTGGGTTTGGTCGGTCGAAACACAGGGGTACTGTGGCTGGTACTGCCTGTGCTTCCAGTTTCTGTAGGTTGCCCTACAATGGTCTCCTGACTGGAGGCCAAAAGTTCATCCTCTGTGTCGGCGGATGGTAAAACGTCTGTCATGTCTAAATCGTCCATATTGTGAAAAATTAAATAAGAGTCCCACGAGTAGGTCGGAAAGGAAAGATCAGCCCCGGCAGAGCCGATATACCGGGGTAAGGCAAAGAGTATGACGGACCCTGCCAAGGTGTCCGAAAGAGCTCGTTAGCGTTTAGTTTACCCCCCAGCCTTCCATTTCTTCGGCACGGATTATGAAAATCGCTCACACCACCACTAAAAATTAGAGACCCCGTATCTATGGTCAAATCGCATTGCTGAGTGTTAAACTATTGAGAAGTAAAGGAACGTCTCAGCAATTCGACCTGACCTTAGCTGATCACCATCTTGACATCGCACAAGATAAAAATTGTGGTGACCATTAACCGCCCGACGCCCACTAGGAGGGTTTGATACGAGGATTTTTGCCGAGCGTCAAACTATCATATAAATCAAATTATTTTTTGTTCATTCAAAGTAAGTATCAAAAGTTTTTAATCTGAGGACTGAAAATTCACGTGGAGAATTTATTATGGTTTCACAATGGTTATTCACGTGAATTTCAAACCGCTTCTATTTTTCATTTCACACAGAGGTGAGTACTAGGCTTTAAGCCTAGTAATCAGTTCGAGTGAAAATGAAATTTCTATATAAAATTGACGCTTAGTTCAAAGCGATGGAATTCAAAACGAGAGGTGAGTACCTAAATGTGAAACTGAAATATCAACCGGTTCAAAATCAATTTCATTTTTTAATGTTCATTTCGTAACGTATATCCACTAGGAAAAAATAATAAATTTGTGGAAAAGTGTGACATTTGTCAATTAATTTATTAAGCTCAAAATAAAAGTTCAAATAATTTAATTAAAAAACATAAGGAATTATTTTGGACTAAAATGACGTTTATTTTTGAATTTTAAGTGCATACCATCAAGCAGAGACAAGGAACCATGGTATTGAAAATAGTCTTCTTTAGCATTTTGTCAAGATTCTTTCAGAAAACCTATCAATCGAATCAATATTTGTTTTTATTCAAAGTGAGTATTAAAAATTTCCAAACTGTGGACTGAAAACTCACGTGGAATATTTATAGTTTCAGAATGGTTATTCACGTCAATTTAAAACCGCTTTAATTTTTTATTTCACACTGAGGTGAGTAGAGTACTAGGCTCACCTCTGTGTGAAATGAAAAATAGAAGCGGTTTGAATAACCATTGTGAAAGCATAATAAAAACTCTACCTGAATTTTCAGTTCTCAGTTTAAAAACTTTTGAAATTCACTTTAAATGAAAAAAATAATTTGATTTATCTGATAGTTTGACAGAACCTTGAAATGCTTGAGAAAACTATTTTTATGCCATGGTTAGGTTTTTTGGCTTGCGGTATGTAACACTTAATATTCAAAAATAGACGATCATAAGATTTATATAATTCTGTACCTTAGCTTTTTTATTCAATTATTACAACGTTAAATTTTATTTATTGACAAATGTCACACTTTCCAAACTCCTTTAATTTTTTCATAGTGGTCGTACGTTAGGAAATGAAAATTATGAAATTAAATTAATTTTGAACCGGTTCATATATAGCTCTCACATTTTGGGTACTCAGCTCTCGGTATGAATTTCATCGTTGTGAAATAAATGTCACTTTTATATAGAAATTTCATTTTCACTTCATCTGAGTACTAGGCTTTAAGCCTAGTACTCACCTCTGAGTGAAATGAAAAATAAAAGCGGTTTGAAATTCCACGTGAAATTTCAGTCCTCAGTTTGAAAAATGTTAGTACTTACTTTGAATGCAAAAAATTATTTGATTTGGCTGACAGCTTAACAGAATTTTGAAATGCTTGAGAAGACTATTTTAAGTCCATAGTTTGATTTTTGACTTGTCGGTAACACTTAATATTAAATGAAATGAAATTAATTTTGAACTGGTTTATATTTCGCTTTCACATTTTGGGTACTCAGCTCTCATTATGAATTTCATCGTTGTGAAATAAATGTCACTTTTATATAGAAATTTCATTTTCACTTGAACTGAGTACTAGACTTTAGATAGTAAAAATGAAATCAAAAATAAAAAAATACAGTACACGACAATTGAGAGATAAATCATCATTCTTGCCTTTGACGGCGGCGTTTGGCTAATATCCTTACTCCAAGTCATGATGACTTATAAAGGGTCCGCCAAATAACTTTTTTTTTTTAAATGCATCATCAACATCGAGTGTAGCTTCGGCTGTGTGGCACGTAGCGCCGTCCTGTTGAAACCAAATGTTGCCAATATCCTCCTCTTCAATTTTTGTGAACAAAAATTCATTCAACATGGCCCAATAATGATCGCCATTGACTGTAACGGCCACTCCTTGCTCAGTTGGAGAAAAATGGCCCAATTATGCCTCTGGACCAAAATCCGCAGCAAACAGTGACTCGTTTTGGGTTTATCGGCTTTTCAATGTATGCGTGCAGGTTTTGTGTGCCCCAAATGCGACAATTTTGCTTGTTTACATACCCACCAAGATCAAAATGAGCTTCATCTGAAAAGATGATTTTTTTGGCAAAATCGGCAAAGTAATGTCCCAATATTTCCCAGCGTTGCTCAAGCGTATACACACAGCGGAAGGATAAGACTAATTATCTATCAAATCAAACATGAGCTAAGTGTTACCATTCACGAAATAATGCTGTTAGTAATAATGAGGAAATCGATGATAATGTGCAGCTTTTGGAGGATGGAAACATGTTCCCAAATGAATTGGCTGGTGAAATTGAGCTAGAATGCAGGTTTTATGATTTAAATTCTCAAAATCCTGAAGACATATACGATGAACCGGAAGTCGATGTTGTACCAAATGATCCAAACAGTGCATCAACATCCCAAAACGCCGCTTCAACTTCTAAAAAAGAATCGACATGTCTTTATTATGAGTTACCGAAGTGGTCAAAAAGCCATCGCGTTGAATTTAAAAAAAAAAAAACAAATTATTTGATGGACCAACCAATCAATCAGGCGAAACGGTTTGATCGAAAAAAAAGAAAATATGTCAACATTCCAATGCCAAATGCAAATCGTGAAAACAACATAACGATGGGTGGAGTTGACTTGTTTGATAACGCTACAAGCAATTATCGGATTCGAATTCGAGGAAAAGAGTGGTACTGGCCACTTTTATCAAATGCACTGGATGCAGCGCTGGTAAATGCATGGAAAATATATTGCATTTGCAAAAAATTTGCCAAGGAAACACAAATGCCGCCACTAAAATTTAGAACGTTTGTTGTAGATTCCCTGTTGCGATCGGAAACAAACACTGAACCTGTGATTCAAACGGATGGAAACCCGAATGAAGTGGCCTGTTTCGACAACATCAAACATACTGTCATCAAAACAGAAAAGCGTCTCCGATGTCACGAGTGTTGCAGCCAAACCGTTTTTTCCTGCAAGAAATGTGATAACCCGCTTCATCCAAAATGGATCGATGAATACCATACAAAAACCCATTCTTTTTAAACATAATGGGGCATATTCATAGTCGCAGATAGACCCAGGTTTAACTAAACTACAGTTTAAGACAATTTTGGCTCAATGAATACAGACCGATTTTAATTACTAATTTTTGGTTTTATATTTTTATAAGATAATTAACTTGGTATACTACACAGAGAGCTTCAAATATTTTGAAATGATAACTTTAAAAAAATAGAATCAACGTCCGAAAATCCAACCAAAGCTATGTTTAACTTAGACCCAGGTCTGAAATGACTTTGAATATTCCCCAATATATCTAAATATAATGTTTTTTCATTTCATTTTATTTTCAACCATCTTTCATTACCCAGTGTATCTTTATTTAATTAATTTCTTCATAAGAATAATCAAATAAAATTAATTCATACTCCATTAGGGCTGGCCACGAGACTCTGCGAGACTTTTGGACGTCTCGTCTCGGTCTCGTTAAAATTGAAAATTTTCAGTCTCGTCTCGGCCTCGAGTCAGTCTTGTATAATAAAGTCTCGTCTCGGTCTCGTCCGAAAAATACGATTTCCGGCCAACTTGTTGATTATTGGAATGAAATATTTTAAATTATTGTTTGAATGCGTGCAGAAGAAAATAAATATTTAACTGAAATTGGATTTTTCAATTTATTAGACTCTCTGTAAATTTCGGTCCAAATATGCAGCCTCGTCTCGGTTGCTTAAAAGCCAGTCTCGTTCTCGTCTCGTGGCCAGCCCTATACTCCATGTAGAAAAAGAATATATTTTAGTAATTTTGCTACCCCTTTCGGCGAGCGTTGCAAAAACGCAACGTTAATTTTTTCGGAAAACCAGAAGCTTTTCCAAAATTTTTTTTTTCAGATTTCCTCTAGTTAGACCAAAAACAGATACTGTGTAAGATCTCAAGTTTCTAAGTCAACTGGAACTGGTAGCCGCCAGAAATAAGTTAAACCTGATTCCGCATGTACATATATTGGAATCGAAATAAAACAACAAAACCGAATTTAAACAACAAACCGAAATTGAATGTGAAATTCGACCGAAAATGAAAACAGGGGTGATTGACTTTGAATTTAGATTCCGGGTCTGATATTCAACCCTATCGAGGTATCCGTTCGGAGAAAATTTTTTTCCGATCTATTCGAAATCAGAGAATTTTCTACCAGGTATCCGTTCCGATTGACAGATCGGACAATCTTCCGATAAAATGTAACGACTATCATCGCATAGCGATTAAGTGCGTTCAGTCCAGAATTTTTGACAGTTGTGCGTTAAATTTCTACAGAAATTCTCCGACAGAAAATAGTTGCGGAATATTTTAAGAAAAGTGAGCAAAAAAATATAAATAAATATAATTTTGTTTCGTTAGTGCAATAAACAACGAAGACGACTCAGCAAGAGAGGTTAGTTGAAATAACAAATAGATGATAAAGCAACACTATCCATTTTTGTGGACCAGTTTATAAACTTTTAAACATCACAAAGATTATCACTTATTGAACTAATCCGGACGAATGTGTCCAATGAATGCGATTGTATGCTTTATCTTTTTTGTTCCGAAGTGGATACCTCGAACGAAATGTAAGTTCCGATCGGAACGGACTACCGTTTCGGAATTTCGGATTTCCTTACGGATACCTCGATAGGGCTGATTCTCTCATCTTCTGATAATTCGTCAAAAAAGCGTTTCGTTATTTTCCTTCTTTTATTTTTGAAAACAGTTGTTACCCACCACTCTTTTTCTAAATCTCTGGACTCGATAAGCAAACTTAAGAATCTATTTAAAAGATTACTTAGTAAATTACTTGCTTTTTGTAAATAATTATCTTTTTGCTGTAAGGCTTTTAGGGTCTCGATCTCGTTCTTGCATGACGAGACCGAGACGAGACTCAATTATACGATACCGACATGAGACCGAGACGAGACTGAAAATTTTCGATTTTAACGAGACCGAACGAGACTTACAAAAGTCTCGCAGAGTCTTGTCTCGTGGCCAGCCATAAAGTCTTTGGACACAGGGTTAGTGATTTCGAATAAAAGAAGAAAAAAAACGAGATCAATACAATGAATTCGTAGCTCTCTAAAATGTTAGTTATATTTTTACTTTCATCACGTTCATCTTTTTTTTTTTAACTAAATTAAGTTGGTACAATGCTAAAAATACCTGCCAAGAAAAGAGATTTTTGTATTTATTAATTTTTTTTCAAATGTATTTCAGTTGCTTACAAAATTATCTCGGTTCGGGGGCCCCTGTATATCCGGGGCCCCGTATAATTGATACGGCTGATACCGCGGTAGCTACGCCCCTGTTTCGCCCTTACCTTTTCGGTAACAAGTTCAAAATCGTCACTGATCACAAACGATTGCAATGGCTCATGAGTTTAAAAGAACCACACTCCAAACTTGTTCGTTGGAGATTGAAACTTGAAGAATACGACTATGAAATCATATATAAAAAAGGAATTCTTAATGCTAACGCCGATGCTCTTAATCGCATTAAAATACCAGATAAAATTGAATTTAATCTTAATGATACCACAGCTGCTACTATACATTCAGCCGAAGAAAACCTAGATGATGGTATCCCCATATCAGAAAAACCCGTCAATGAATTTAATTTACAAGTAATATTCCAACAATCGTCAGATCATCAACCTCAAAACTTATTAAAATTAATCTTTAAAAGCGAACAAAGACGAATTTTAGAAAAGAATCATTTTCTGAAAATGATATTATTTCTTATTTCAAAGAAAATCTTCCACCCAAAAAACTTATCGCAATCTTGGCAGATGATTAAACATTCAAATTGATTCAAAAAGTCTATTCAGAACATTTTGCTAGGAACTTCCATGTATTAAGATGTAAGAAACTCTAGACTGATATTACAGAAAGCGACGAACAAGATCAAATTATTTCCAACTACCATACGAAATCTAACCATAGAGGTATCACAGGGACATACCAACATTTACAACGTGATTACTTCTTTCCTTACATGAAAGATAAAATAACTACAACAATTAACAACTGTATTACCTGTCAGACCTTTAAAAAATATGAAAAACGACCTTTATAATAAACTGAAATGACCCCTTAAACCGCTTGATATAGTACACATAGATGTATATACCACCAATAACAAGAGTATCCTCACTCTTATTGATAAGTTTTCCAAATTTGGCGCTGCCTATACTTAACCAACCCGCAATAGTATTAGCATTGTAAAACAAATCCAACATTTTATCAGCCTTCACGGCATACCGCGGAAAATTGTATGTGACCAAGGGTCGGAGTTTACATCGAATATATTCCAATACTTCTGTAAACAATTCAATATCGAGAACCATATTACCTCCTTTCGATAAACTACAAGCAATGCCCCTGTCGAAAGGATGCGTTCAACTTTAACCGAAATTTATCGAATCATTCAAGAAAAATACAAAAACAAAGATCATGAGGACATACTATAGGAGACTATTACTACTTATAACAACGCAATTCACTCTTCGACAAATCACACACACGGTACAAACTTTTCTACGGACGTACATATGAATTCAATCAAAAATTGACATATAGTGACAAACGTGACTACTTACAGAAACTCAATGGGTTTCAGAGAGAGCTTTACGAATCTATTACAAAATTATTAGTGGATAAAAGAGATAAAAACATAGGGAAGAGAAACAAAAATAGGGAAAACCCAAATAATCTTGAAGCAGGAGAAATTATCTATAGGAAAAAGTGTAGAAAAAATAAAACTTCTCCGCGATTTAAACAACAAAAGGTCCAAACTAACAACAAACTGACAATAATTACTAATGACAATTAAAAAGTTCACAAATCTAGAATAAAAAAGAAAAGAAAATTTCAGATTACTAATGACAGCAACAGCAATACAAGGACAGAAGCTCGAGATACATAACTTAACAGATAATTACGGACTTTTACCACTCCGACTAGGACATGCCAAGGTAATAGAAACCTACAAAACGATTTATTCATATCATAAACCTAAAAGATTATGAACAAAGTATAGAGGAAATTCGTAAATCTTTGGACACTCTAGAAAATGACCAAACTAACATTGATACAGTAAAAATATCAAACATTAAATTCAGCCAGCTACAACTCAAACTTCAAACACTTTTACCCAAGCATAAATTAAAACGTGGTTTAATAGATGGAGAAGGAACTATCATAAAAACAATTACAGGAAACATGGATGCTAATGATGCAATAAAATACAATAAGTATCAATACAAATCAATCAATAGGAAAATGATAGAGAGGTTTGATAATATTACTCGCCATATAAATGAACAAAAAAAAAAAACAATAAAAACATTCTTGTATGTTTATAATTCTAATATAAATAATGCACTCAGAACAGATCAAGAAATCCTGAACACCTCCAATACGTTCACAAGATTATCTTCAATATTGGCTTGCTTTACAATTACTTAGTAAATATAGCAGAAGCTGTAACTTTTGCACGATTACATAGAATTTCAAAACAAATATTGAGTAAAACTGAACTGAATGAAATAAGATCTCTTCTTGAAAAACAATCTATTAATTTTTCTTCAGATGAAGAAATTTATGAAATTTTACAATTACAAGCATATTACAATAATTCAAATATTGTGTTTAGTATTGAAATCCCTATTACTTCCCAAACAAATTATTCCTTCTTTCATCTCATCCCCCTCCCTATAAACAAAACCCTATTTATATCTATTTACCCATATGTTGCTATACATGAGTCCGACGCACTTTATTTTAGGAAAACCTGCGACCTCATAGAAGACATCTACCTCTGTGAAAGCAAAAACAAACAAAAAACTAAATTCCTTGAATGCGTTTGCGTACCAAAGATCATAAATAACCACCCAGCTATATGCAACCTGTCCAATGGTTTGGAACCCAACCCCATTCTTCAACCCGAAAATAACTACATACTTCTAACCGATGTTCGAAATATTAGTGTCTAAAAAAAATGCGGCATTAACAAAGCAAAAATCACCGGTCCGATTTTACTTGAAAAGGCAGAACAACTTGCTATTGAATTGAATATTCCAGACTTCAACGCCAACAGCGGCTGGCTCCAACGTTGGAAAAAACGTTCCAATATATCATTTAGAAAACTTCACGGAGAAAGTGGTTCCGCTGACTCCGAGGCCGCTAATAGTTTTTTGGAATTAGTGGTGCCTGAGATATTTGATAAATACGACCAAGAAAATGTCTACAACGCTACGAAACGGGGATTTATTATAAAGCCCTTCCTGCTGGAACGAACGCAAGGAATGGCCAAGAAGTTGATGGCCAAAAGACAGAGTAACTTTACTTTTTATTTACAATGCGTCTGGCACAGATAAGTTCGTTTTCGCTTTGGCAAATACAAGCAGCCAAGATGTTTTAGAAATAATCAAATTACAATCGCATATAAATACAATAAAAAGGGATGGACGAAAAGCAACTTTTGGAGTGAAATAATCAAAGAATTAAATGATGGAATGGAAACCAAGAACAAAAATATATTACTCCTGGTTGAGAATGCATCTTGTCACAAATTGGATTTTAAACCGAGCAATATCGAAATCAATTTTTTACCGGCCAATACAACGATTCTTGTGCAACCCTTTGACCAAGGTATGTATGTTTGAAACAGCAAAAAAATCATTATTGTTAACAAGTGGTGACATTCTTTTTAAGGTATCATTCACTCCTTCAAATCGCAATACCGCAAGTGCTTAGTAAGAAAACAAATTCTGGCCTTAGAAGTCGGTGATATGAAATGTTTTATGAGAGAAATGAATTAACTCAACGCCCTAAAAATTGTCAAGCGTTCTTGGTGGCTTGTCACACCACAAACCATACAAAACTGGCATTTATAAAAGAAATAAAGACGACTCAGGTATCCGAGTTATTTCCTTTTTTTAAAACTGACATCTATCTAAGCCAATGATCATACAATATGTTTCAGATCTCTCCGAATCTGACGATTCGGTTTGTGAGATGCCAAGGAGTATTGACGAAGACTTTGAAAATGAAGAACATTCAAACTGTTTCGGCGAATTGCAAGATTGTGATATTTTAAACGACGTACGGGGCGGAGATGAAATCGAAAAGGAAGAATGTGATCAAACGTCAATGCTTCCGACTAGGGCAGAAGTTTTGAGAGCTTTTTTTGTTTTGAAGGTTTACTTAGAAAACAATGGGGAATATGAGGGATACCTCGACAAAAATTGAAGATTTCCTCTTCAAACAAAGGGAAGAATCTCTAACTCAAACCACCATTGACCGATATTTTCAAGAAATTTAAGTTTCAGTGTTTTCTTTAAAATAATACTACATGCCTACTATGTACAATCTGCTAGAATTAGAGCAATATTACTTATTTTTTTCTGTTTTGTGATTAAAATGCTGTTAATTTATTTTTTTGTTATTCAAAAATAAAATAAGTGTTTTTTTTTTCTGAAAGAACATTTTTTATAAGAAACTTTTGTTCCTTATATTCGTGGTTTTCTTATAAGAAACTTGTTTCTTATGTACGTGTTTAGGATATAAGAAACACACGCTTATAAGAAAAAAAAACTTTGGCATTTTGGAATTTCTTATAAGCGTCATTTACTGTAACTGATTTAGATTAGATAATTAGATTTATTAGTTCTGAAAATATTGGTTGGTAACATATTCAATTTGAGCATGGCTTTGCCGTGTGCCGAGTAATGGCAGAGATGTGCAGCCGGTCTGCACGCATCTATGCATGCAGAGCTTCACACGAAACACATGTGCATAGTTTCTGACATTCATGATGCATAGTTATGTCAAACAAATACATAAAAGCACAGCGTTGCCGATGTGACACAATAGTTTTGGAACGAGGTTTTCTTCGTTGGACGATAGCAGGATGGCAGCGCCGGCTTCATGAACAAACAAAACCATCGATCATTTACGGGAAAAGTTTCCAAACCGTGTTATCTCTCGAAGAGGTGATCACAATTGCCCACCGAGATCTTGTGATTTAACACCTTGCCACTTCTTGAAGCCATTGGTGGCATACAGCAGCCACTTTGACATTTGGTGATGGAAAATTTGATGAAAAGGATATTATTGTGTTAACGTAGCCGTGGCGGCCATTTGGCTGATATAGTTTTCCATTATTAATGGCATACTTTCCTCTTTACATCGATCAACTAAGTCACAACATCAACTTAGTCACAACATTATTATATTTAAACTCCAAGCTTTTGGTTTTCCGAATGTTGTTATAAAATGGATAAGGCCATACCTTGAAAATAGATCTTACCAGGTGAAATTTAGAAACTGTCTTTCAGATTCATTCAATGCTTACTCGGGTGTACCTCAAGGAAGTCATCTTGGCCCACTTCTATTCATTCTGGCTATAAATGATGTTAAATCATGTTATAGTGATGTTACTTATATATGCTGATGATATGAAGATTTTTAAAACAGTAAAATCTAACAGTGACCCCATTTTCTTGCAGGCAGATATTGACAATTTTAATGTTTGGTGTGACAAAAACAGTCTTTCTCTTAACCCGGTTAAATGCCAAACTATAACTTATTCTTGAAAACGAGTACCAAGTGTTTTTGATTATTCCATTTCACAACTGCGAGAATTTGAACTTTTTCACGTAGATTTTCATAGAACTACCCATGGCATGCATGAACCTCTTAACCGAATGAGTAAACTCTATAATTTTAATATTTCCTCAATTGATTTTAACATGTTTAAATTTTGTTTTGTTTTACTCTAAATGTTATATTTTGCTTATTATAAACTTAACATAACGTAAACCTAAGCATTATTTTATTAATTGGATTTTATAATCCTCTTTGTTTTTTTTTATAATATAAATTTTTTTTTAAATTTAAAAATTTTCAACTGCTTGCATTAATCAGGCCTAATCTCTTTTAACTTCCACTGATATTCGTTTCGCTGTAAGACAAGTTGCTGTGTTATTACTTAACAGTAGCCGACCCGTGCTCGCGTTGCTTCGCAAACTTTAAAAAATAATATTTTGTTTTTGTTTGTTCGCATACCTTCCTACCTACATATGTATTTATTTTTTTTTTAAAGCTTACGGATACACAATGTTTTTGCAGTGTAGCCATTTTGTAAATATGTGAAACTTTTTTTAAGACTGAATTCATTTGAATTTATTCATAACATTTTCCCTTTAAAAATGTTCGCCAAACACCATACAATTGCTTTAATATTAATTGTACGCACGACTGTAAACAGATTTTCCCGTCATTTTAGATCTCCTCAATCTTGAAGGTACGCTTTTTACTCGAACGTCGAACCAAATACATTTTTTTCCACCCGGAAAACACCTTCTTTTATATATAAAAGCAATGCATGGCGATTCCCATGGTAAGAGATATACAACACAATACACAAATAATTTGATCACATAATAATGTGACTCTTTTCTTCCTACATAACATACCTACCTAATTCACACACACACTATCTTGCTATAATGGTAGCTTTACATTGTGGCGCTACATAGACTTTTTTTTACCTTTCTACAACTACAACTACAAATAAAAAAAAAAACAAAGCAGCTACCCGTTGATTGCTCTTGAATAGCTTTCCTGGATAGAAATAATTAAAACAAAATGATAACTTTCAAGAGTTTATATATTTATTGCTCGGCTTCTATGTATAATTAACAAAAGATATAGGTCTTAAAATTTTCGCAAGAATGTTGAGTTTATCAGAAAATTCTTATTATTTTAAAATATCAAACCGTTTTGAGTGTATGAGTGAATATATGGGAGAAACTCTTATGAAAAAGGTGACAAAAAATTAAAAAACAATAATATTCTGAAAATTTAAACAAATTAAGAAATAAAAAATATCCTAAAACCGTCTGATAGACATAAAAAATATTATAAAATTTGTTTCACGTAAATCAGTTAATTATTTTGTGAGTTATGGGCGAAGGAACAAAATATATCTTTCGTCCATATATAATAGTTAAGATAAAGATTAAGAGATTAAGAGATTAAGATTAAGATTAAGATTAAGATTAAGGTTAAGATTAAGATTAAGATTAAGATTAAGATTAAGATTAAGATTAAGTTTAAGATTAAGATTAAGATTAAGATTAAGATTAAGATTAAGATTAAGATTAAGATTAAGATTAAGATTAAGATTAAGATTAAGATTAAGATTAAGATTAAGATTAAGATTAAGATTAAGATTAAGATTAAGATTAAGATTAATATTAAGATTAAGATTAAGATTAAGATTAAGATTAAGATTAAGATTAAGATTAAGATTAAGATTAAGATTAAGATTAAGATTAAGATTAAGATTAAGATTAAGATTAAGATTAAGATTAAGATTAAGATTAAGATTAAGATTAAGATTAAGATTAAGATTAAGATTAAGATTAAGATTAAGATTAAGATTAAGATTAAGATTAAGATTAAGATTAAGATTAAGATTAAGATTAAGATTAAGATTAAGATTAAGATTAAGATTAAGATTAAGATTAAGATTAAGATTAAGATTAAGATTAAGAAGATAACTAAGTAACGATTTATTTTTTTTATTATCTAAACATCAAATAATTTAAATAAGTGCCGATATGATTTGCAATCGTAATTGCCGTCGTACTCGGTGTAAATGGACCCCAGCGCGTGCGGTATCTGGGGGGGGAAGAAGCGTGGGTTTTTAATTATAAAAAAAAATACATAAACATCAAATTATTTATCTCGAAAAATGCCATTTTTCTTTGAATATCAAAATAACACCCTTTATAATTAAAATATAATTTCTTTTTTTCCCGATTTGCCTCGATTTTTTGGCCCTCAAGTTCCGATTTTAACAAAAAATTATCTGGCAGCCCTATACTGTGAATGAAAATTACATTTGAGTTATCATAAAAAAAAAATCACCAAATAAATTTTCGGCTGCGTGCGATTTTTCAAGTGAAATTATTAAAATGAATAAGATTTGGCAGCATTGAAAAAGCAACAAACATTTTTTTGTTTGATCAAGTGACACGAACAGAATTTAAAAAAAAATGTAAAATAAACCAATAATTGTGCAAAAAAGAGAAATAACAACTTGTCAGCAGCAGACATAGATTTGCTGATGGAATTGGTTATGAAAAATAAGTGAATAAATTACATAATGTATTATGTATAGTGGTCCCAAACATTGAAATAAGGTTTAAACTGAACAATGTTGTACTTTAACTTAAACTACATATCAGTTCAAGGTTCAAACGAAACTGTGAAACTGAATAAATTGTTGAACTGAAATTTAAACCAAAAGTGAAGTTTAAACTTCCACTGTAAAACTGGGGGATAAACATTTTGGACGAAATTAGGATTTTAGTGTTCTTCCATCATAAAGTTTGCTATCTAAAATAACAGAAAAAGGGTTTCATCGCTTTCACTGCATCTACCAGCAACTTCTTCATAGTCCAGTTGAAGCGTCGTAAAAAAGAGCTTGACCTTGCGTTGATCGGCACGGTCTGTTTTTTTTCATGAATCGATAGGGGCTTACAAGAAAAGCTTAACCCTAGATTTGCACCACCTGACAACTATTTTTACCAAAGTTTTTCGTAAAAACGTAATTTTTGCAAATATCTCGACTCCAGTACATTGCACAGTAAAAAATTTAAAAACGTTTTGTTTGTAATAATATTATCTAGCATGTAGTGCTAAGTTTTTTTTAGTTTAAACAAATAAATAAAAAGTTACCGTTAGTTTTAGTAATTTTCTTTTGGTTCTTAGACGGTTGTTTTTCATTATTATTTAGAAAAAAGCTTACATTTTGGTAAGTTTTTCTTTTGTGTTTGGTCTAGCTGTTGCTTTTTCCTACAAAAAATTGAGGTCTTAACTCCAAACAGGAGCCAAGAAATCTATGAATGAACACAGGCAAGTCGGAGCCCCCCAAAAAAGACATTTTCTGTTGTTTACGCATATCTTGGCTCCAGTATATCGAAAAGTAAAAAATGAAAAAAAATGTTACTAATTAGAATATTAGCTATTGTTTAAATAAAAAATTTGTTTTGAACAAATAAATAAAAAATTAACAGCTAGTTTATACAGTTTTATTAATTTTTTGTTTGTTGAACAAAAACTTTTGAGTTATGATTTTGATAAAGGCTTTGTGACTCCCTACGATAAACTAGAGCTGAGGAATGAATGGATGAATAAGGGCAAGTCTATAAAAAAAACCTTTTCTGTATGATAAATAAATAGTGCAGTAACTTTATCTTGACTGAAAAGGTAAAGTATCTTAAGTCAATTTTGATGATTTTTCAGGAGAGCAAAAAAACACTTCAAAGCGGCCTCCCAAAAAATTTTTCAACTGTAGACTTTATTGAACAAAGCATTCAGATGTCAAATTTTATGATGTTTTTTTAAATTTATTTCAAAAAGATATTTTTAATATTTCGCCCGTTATAAGGAAAAATATGACTTAAGATAGTTTGGCTTTTCTTTAAATTGTAGTTTATATTAATTTCCAAAATCTTAAGTTGAGATAAGATATTTTGTCTCGTTTTTTCGAATGACGTTTTCAATTCTTATGTCCATTTAAGATGATTTGCGTGTGCAAAAGTGGAAAAAAAGATATTTAAGATGATATTTTCAGGTTTTTATTTTTAAATCTTTAAGTCCTTAAAATAAAAAAATGACATTTGGTTTACAGTAAAAAAATTAATTAAAAAAAGAGAAACAGTTAATAGTCCAGGCAAATTAGATTTTGGCATGTATGTAACATTAGTATCTTAGATTTTTGTGGTATTCGATCAGAAATAACGGGTGATTTTTTTGAGGTTAGGATTTTCATGCATTAGTATTTGACAGATCACGCGGGATTTCAGACATGGTGTCAAAGAGAAAGATGCTCAGTATGCTTTGACATTTCATCATGAATAGACTTACTAACGAGCAACGCTTGCAAATCATTGAATTTTATTACCAAAATCAGTGTTCGGTTCGAAATGTGTTTCGCGCTTTACGTCCGATTTATGGTCTACATAATCGACCAAGTGAGCAAACAATTAATGCGATTGTGACCAAGTTTCGCACTCAGTTTACTTTATTGGACATTAAACCAACCACACGAATGCGTACAGTGCGTACAGAAGAGAATATTGCGTCTGTTTCTGAGAGTGTTGCTGAAGACCGTGAAATGTCGATTCGTCGCCGTTCGCAGCAATTGGGTTTGTGTTATTCGACCACATGGAAGATTTTACGCAAAGATCTTGGTGTAAAACCGTATAAAATACAGCTCGTGCAAGAACTGAAGCCGAACGATCTGCCACAACGTCGAATTTTCAGTGAATGGGCCCTAGAAAAGTTGGCAGAAAATCCGCTTTTTTATCGACAAATTTTGTTCAGCGATGAGGCTCATTTCTGGTTGAATGGCTACGTAAATAAACAAAATTGCCGCATTTGGAGTGAAGAGCAACCAGAAGCCGTTCAAGAACTGCCCATGCATCCCGAAAAATGCACTGTTTGGTGTGGTTTGTACGCTAGTGGAATCATTGGACCGTATTTTTTCAAAGATGCTGTTGGACGCAACGTTACGGTGAATGGCGATCGCTATCGTTCAATGCTAACAAACTTTTTGTTGCCAAAAATGGAAGAACTGAACTTGGTTGACATGTGGTTTCAACAAGATGGCGCTACATGCCACACAGCTCGCGATTCTATGGCCATTTTGAGGGAAAACTTCGGAGAACAATTCATCTCAAGGAATGGACCGGTAAGTTGGCCACCAAGATCATGCGATTTGACGCCTTTAGATTTTTTTTTGTGGGGCTACGTCAAGTCTAAAGTCTACACAAATAAGCCAGCAACTATTCCAGCTTTGGAAGACAACATTTCCGAAGAAATTCGGGCTATTCCGGCCGAAATGCTCGAAAAAGTTACCCAAAATTGAACTTTCCGAATGGACCACCTAAGACGCAGCCGCGGTCAACATTTAAATGAAATTATCTTCAAAAAGTAAATGTCATGAACCAATCTAACGTTTCAAATAAAGAATCGATGAGATTTTGCTAATTTTATGCGTTTTTTTTTAAAAAAAAGTTCTCAAGCTCTTTAAAAAACACCCGTTAATATAAACAAAGAGAATATGAGGTTGCTCCCGCTCAGAAAGCTGTGCTATTTGCAGGAAAAATCAAAACGTGCAAGAAAGTGCATTATTCACTCCCCGTTTTTTTTTTGTTTTCCTATATAACTTTGGAAACATGCACCTTACGAAAAAAAAACTAAAACTAAATTTGATTGCTATAAAATTAATCACAAGATGACATTTATATAAAACTTTCCGGTGTTATATTTTTGTTGCTATACAGCGTTGACGTCGGAAAAAAGCTGTAAAAGAACAGAGTAGTTTGGAAGCGCTTAACTGATGATAAAAAATGGTCCAATTCTACTATAAATGTAGACTCAGATAGTCTAGGGAAATACAAAATGAAATATTGAAACCCTATTCAAATCGGTCTGATAGGTTCGGAATAAGAGGTAATGTTAAATAAGTGCACCGCGAAATGTTTGCATCAATGCTGTGGTCAAAGTTAGACAATTAGGCTGGCGCAAAGTACACATACTTGGAACCCTTCACTATCGTAAAGTATCGTTATAATATTTATTTTATTTTCTTATTCACTTTTGTAGCGATTTTAAAAGAGCAACGATCGTATAAAAAATACTTTTTGTAATACAATAATTATTTGTATTTATAAACTCGCATAATAACAAAATCTCGCTTTTAACAATCTCGCATTTACATTTCACAACCAAAAATCTCGCAAATTTCAACTAAAATCTCGCAAACTAAAATCTCGCATTAACATATCACGTTATAAAATTTTGCAATGAAAAATAAAATCCTACCTTTAGCAGTGTTGCCGCAAGCTGAAATGAGAAGTCGCTAGACCAACCTCCAAAAGTCGCTAGATCGGTTGAAATTAGGGGGCAAAAAAGTCGCTAGAAGTCGCTAGACAAAAATTGGTAAATAAGTGTAAAGAAAAATTCTCTTTGAATAACTTAAATTAACTTTAGCCTTAAATTAACAAAAAATCTTAGGAATATAATAAATTTAAAACAGATAAATTGCTTAAAGCAGACTACTGCGGTCAGTCGCCTTACACTTTGCATAGGTTTTGATGTGTGTGTGCCTGTGTGTAGTGAATTTCAGTATCCAATTAATGGAAATAGAAAATTTCAAATTAACTTAAATGCCAGGAATAAAAAATCACGAGGGCCAAATCACACGCAAATACTACTTTTTTTATGAAATATAAAAAAAGTAGTATTTGCGTGTCGAAACTCACAAATTATTACCTTCAAAAGTCGCTAGAAATAATCTACTGACATAAAAATACTATTTGTCGCGGAAGAAATTGAAATGTCGCTAGATCTAGCGACAAAGCAGTTAGAACGGCAACACTGGTCTTTAGAATAGATATTTATTTCTCACTTGTATACTTTTGTACAAAAGTAGGCCTATGTAGTTAAACCTTAAGTGTTAAAAAAACGTCGTTGAATAACTTTTTATTTTTTGTTTAAAAATTTAAAGTAAAGGCCTAACTACAAAGACCTACTTCTTGCAAAAATTGAGAAATAATTATATATGCTGAAGACGCCTGCTTGCAAAAAAAAAACATTTAAAAATTGTGAATGGTTCCTTAATTTATAGGTCAGAACAATTTTCTTATGTTTTTTTGCAACTATGTTTCTTTGGCGAACATTTTAATTTCTCACTTTTGCACTTTTTGTAAAAAGTAGGTATAAGTAGTTAAGTGTTAAATTAAAAAAAAATTTAGGACTATAATAAATATGAAACAGATGAATTGCTTAAGGCAGACTACTGCGCTCACTCGCACTTACATTTTGCATATGTTTTGATGTGTGTGTGCTTGTGTGTAGTGAATTTCAGTACCCAATTAATGGAAATAGATTTTAATCTGCTAGATTTCGTAGCCAACCTGTATAAAGCACTATAACTATAAACTATAACTTAAACTCTAAATGAAAAAAGAACAGAATTATTAACTCATTTACTAAAAGAAAAACGTTCGCACTAAAGGAAATCTAGAACCAAACTACGCTAAAAAATATCTTATGTTCTTGTTTTTTGGGGAATTTGTTTAGGCTTGCAAACTGTAAAATATCCTATAACTACTTAGGGAGAGAAAATTTTCACTTTTTAATTCAAAAAATCATATTATGTTGACATAAGATGATTTGCCTTTTCACACTTAGTTGGAATTTTTTTTAAGTATTTTATCTTTTGTCGACTTAAGGATGACTTTTGCTTCTGTTTGCACGCGCAAAAACATCTTAAGTCAACTTAATATGATTTACGATTTCACAATGATAAAAAAGTCTTAAGCCAATATAATCTTAAGTCTATTTTAGGTTTTAAAATAAAGCAGAACACACAATCTTATGTGGACTTAAGATGTTTTACCTCGTGTAGAGATGTGTCTTTTGAACATAAGATGAAATTGTTTTTGTCTATAAATAAGCAACGGAGTGAGATAGAAGGATGCCGATAAGACAGAACTGTAGTCCTTTAGAATGGCACTAAGGTTCAACAAAAAAACGCGAAATACCTTAAGTCGACTTAAGATACTTTACCTTTTCAGTCGAGATATATGTACATTCACGTATGCGTCAAACCTGGTAAAACCTATGTTTTCGACCTCGAACGGCGCGGTGACCGCTTCATGGTAAGAAATCAGAAAAACCACGATTTTTTCAGTTATTGATGATTTTAGTCCTAAATAATTAATTTTAAATAAAAGCATTGTTCTACGATTTCAAAGTGTCTTAATTTGCTTCAACTTGAGACTAAAACCAACTCTGTAGACCCAATAGTTTCCAAAAATACAGCAATTCAAAATTAAGCGATAATAAAAATTATATAAAAAGTATCAAAGCACTGGAGCGTGTAGACTGAGCCAAAAAAAAATAGAACAACAATATCGGAAGGGGGATCTTTATACCCCCCTTAAGATGGGAGGGGCAATTGTGTAAAAAAATGACTGAAGAAAGAAACAACACCATTGAAAAACAATGGTAACACCAACAATATTCTTCTATAGCTTGTCTTTAACCCAGGAACCCATTCTTGAATTTTCTGTTTAAATAAAGTTATTTTAACCTATAGTTTTTGAGAAATTAATTTCCAAACTCAACATTCTTACTTAGTAGAAACAGGATCCTTGGAGCAAATTTCTTTTTCAAAATTTTGGATTTGGAAATTAATTTCTCAAAAACTATCGATTAAAATAACTTTGTTTAAACAGAAAATTCAAGAATTGGTTTCTGGGTTCAAGATAAGCTATAGAAGAATATTGTGGGTGTTAGGGGCCAGTTATAGCGATAATTAAAAACCATCAGTAAAAGTTGAAACAGGTGAAAACTGGAATTTTTTACTTACGGGCGGTTATAGCAATCAGTAAAATTATATCAGTAAATTAATGTCAAACCCACAGCCGTAATCTTTTATTTATTTTTAATGATGCAAAATGCTTCAGTAATTTTTTTACTGATGAGTGGAACAGTAAAAAAATGGAACATAGAAAACTGAAACGAAATGTTCCATTTTTTGGGTTTTGACATCAGCTGTTCAGTAAAACGAATTTCCATCAGTAAAATAAATAAATGCTTTTTTTACAAAAATTATTCATCCTTGGGATTATTTTTTGGCAGAAAAAAATATTTTTATTGATTTGCCATCGATTCGTGCCATTGTAATATTTTAATTCTTTTTTTAACACAGCAAATTATCCAAAAGAAAATTTTTACTGATGGTTTTTAATTATCGCTATAACTGGCGCCTTACCAATGTTTTTCAAAAGTGTTGTTTCTTCCTTAAGTCATTTTTTTACACAATTGCCCCTCCCATCTCAAAGGGGGTATAAAGATCCCCCTTTCGATATGGTTTTCCTATTATTTTGGCTCAGTCTACACGCTCTAGTGTTTGATGTATTGAAATTGATATCAACCATTATTTATTTGCCATTATACTGTTTGATAACACTACTTTGTATATAATTTTTTTTATCGCTAAATTTTGAATTGTTGTATTTTGGAAACCATTGGGTCTACAGAGTTGGTCTCAAGTTGGAGCAAATTTAGACACTTTGAAATCGTAGAACAATTCTTTTATTTAAAATTAATTATTTAGGACTAAAATCACCAATAACTGAAAAAAGCGCGAAAAAATCGTGGTTTTTCTGATTTTTGACCATGAAGCGGTCACCGCGCCGCTTGTACTATTTATTTATCATACAGAAAAGGTTTTTTTTATAGACTTACCCTTATTCATTCATTCATTGGTCAGCTCCGGTTTGTCACAGGGAGCTATTTTTTTTAATTTTAAGATATTAAAAGGACTACAAATAAGTTATTAACTAAGCCGATTCACAAGCCTTTATCAAAATTATAACTCAAACGTATTTGTTCAACAAAAAAAAAATAATAAAACTGACTAAAACTAGCTGTTAATTTTGATTTAATTGTTAAAAAAAAATATTTTTTTATTTAAACAATAGCTAATATTCTAATAAGTAATATTTTTTTTCATTTTTTACTTTTCGATATACTGGAGCCAAGATATTAGTAAAAAATAGAAAATGTCTTTTTGTTGGGGGGCTTCGACTTGCCTGTGTTCATTCATAGATTTATCGGCTCCCGTTTGGAGTTAAGAGCTCAATTTTTTTTAAATTGTAGGGAATAGCAACAGATAGACCAAACACAAACGAAAAACTAGCCAAAGTATAAGCTTTTTTCGAAATAATAATGAAAAACCGTCTAAAATCCAAAAGAAAATTACTAAAACTAAAGGTTGTTCAAACAAAAAAACTTAGCACTACAAACATTACAAACAAAATGTTTTTAAATTTTTTACTGTGCAATGTACTGAAGCCGAGATATTTGCAAAAATCCAAAAGAAACACAAGAAGTACGTTTTTTTCGAATAAATTTGGTAAAAAAAGTTTTCAGGTGGTGCAAATCTAGGGTTAAGTTTTTATTGTAAGCCCCGTGCCGATCAACGCAAGGTCAAATGACGATTCGACTGGACTATCATTGCTGGTGTCAAGTTGGAGAACCTACCTATTTATTATTTTTTCGACATGCACTCTCAAATGAAAATTTACAAATTACAACTTTGCAAACAAAATTTACGACCAAGCAATTTAATTTAATTGTAAATGACAAACATAAAGGATAAGGGTAATTGTTTTTTCTTTTGCTTTTGCTTGTCAGAATGATAGCACAAACGTGGTGTTTGCACTTACATTTAGCGTTAAGCTTAGTATGGTTTATTATTTACAGTTCACTTAAATATTAAAGTGATTTCTAAATTTGATTATTGGTAAGGCCCTTGTGGTACATACATAGTACAAATATCTAACTTAAAACCTTAAATTTATTATTCAAACAGCTATAACTAAATTTTAGTTATGGACGCCTTTTTGTCTCTATCAATAATAGATAAATTTAAGTTTGGAAACATGGAATAAATGCTTCAATTTTAAAAGTAACCTTTTATTACACCTTTAAAGTTGGCAAATATGAAGGTTCACAATTAAGGGATACTTTATAAGGGTTCAGGTAATTATAGATTGACATCAGTAAATAAATTTTTCAAGAGATTTTATATAAAGAGATTTTATAAAAAAAAATGTATCTAAAAAGAAGTAAAAAACATTTGTTTCCATACAGTATAGTGTCAGGAATTTATTTAATCGGAACAATAAATTTAACTCATGTCTAATCCGGCTAAATTTGAATCTTCTGTCTACAATTTATTTTCGGCCCAAATATTTTTCATGAAACTGCATGGTCACATGAACCCAGAATTCAATAATTTTCTTCCATCAACCATTATATGGCAATGGCTTGGAAAATTAATAAGTTCACTTTTCAGTGTGTTTACGGTTTTTCTCTTGATGCATATATCTTTATTGTTGTCGTTTACAACATTCAAGTCCATCAAATATGGTAAATTAGAAGATGTAACCGATGCACTGACCATGCTCATTATTTACACATATTCGAGTTTTGCTAGCATTTATTGGATTTTCAATTCGAAGGAGATGTACGGATTTTTTATGGAGGTTAGCAAAGAATGTAAACACCGTTCGTTAATTGGTAGATAAAACGCTCTCCTTTCATGACTACCTATTAATTGCCTGTTTTAATTTGTCTCTATAGGATATACATTTGTAAGTTCACGTTCATCTTATAAAGTCGGTAGAAAAATTACGAATTATTGGCAGCTTATTGGTACTGTATCTGTTGTATTTGGATCATTGATTCCACTTTTAATAGAGCAAAGAATATTACCTATTCGGTGCTGGTATCCTTTGGACACAAAGGTACAAATTTCTAATGTTGTAACCCAAATCCAAATATGACTCTGTTTATTTTGTCTACTATAACAGGGAGAGTTCGTTTACGAAACACTTTACGTTGTTCAATTTCTGGCACAATTAGCTATGTGTGGAGCTTATACAAATGGAGCTGCAGTTTTTGTATCTACTATTGTGATTTTGTTGGGACAATACGATATACTTTTTTGCAGTCTTAAAAATGTTCAAGCACATAGTGACATACTTGCAGGCCCAAATATGCAAAGGTGAGTTTATAATAATATATCTATAATAATATCTTTGAGGGTCATTCCGTAATTTCCAACACAATAACGTGATATCCTTTGCAATTTGAGAGCGTTTGTTATATCTTCGATACTGTCAAACTATAGGTCGACGGCGTTTACAAGGGGGGTCACGGGGTCAATTCTGTATGACATAGTAGATTATTTTTGAAAGCAAACAAATACCTACATACATTTGTGACAACTTTGGATTTATAGTCATTCTAACCAAAAAAAGTTAATGTCAACTAAAAAAAAGACATAAATATACAAGGTTGTCCCATTAACAATAGTCCAAACTGAAACTGGTGAAAGACCAGGTGATGGCCTATCAGAATTTGGTAGCTTTTCCATACCGAATCATAGCGGTTCTCGAGTAACGGCTATTTTTTAAATATGAAAATAATCTTACTTTGAACCAGTTTTTTGCTCACCCTGTCCTTAATTGATTTTTGTTTTTTACAAATTTTGCATTAAAACATTGACTTATAATTTCAATAACTTAACTGAGTAAAATATTTTTCATTGGCATCACCATTTGCCTACAATTCATTAGTTAATATTGAACTTTGCAAAATTAATTTTTGGCCTCAATCTTCTGAAGAGCCTCCTGCACAAAATTCGTATGGCTCAATACAGGTTTTATATTTCAGAAATTGCCTTTTTTTCTGTAGTTTTAAAACAGTTATAAAACTTGCCAAAGCTATGTTTAAGTAGACAGTTATAACTTTTTGAACCTAATCAAACAGGTTCAAAATCAAACAAAAATAAATCATTTTTGTTCAAATATTTCGATAAAATTAGAATTTCCCTTCAAATATAACTTCGAAAGAGCTGAATTTTGGTGGAGAGCTTCGTTTTGATGTCTTATGCATTTCTTAAATAAATACCTTAAATTTGGACAAGGACTTTCGAACCGCTATGATTCGTCATGGAAAAGTTACCTAATCCTGGTAGGGTATGACCTGGCCTTTCACCAGTTTTGGTTTGGACCATTGTAAATGGGACACCATGTATAAAACTATGATGAAAACCTATTATGAAAGGATTTTGTTTGCGCCTATTCAACATTTATGATCGAACAATAATGTCGTTGATTGTGATGTGGATTACTTTTACTACAAAGAAACCTATAAATCCAATAATGCAAAAGCCAATAGCTATGGAAAAGGCGATTGTTTGGAAGTCCTTGCCGTGGACCGTTTGACCAGTCTGATGTATACTTGAAAACGCTGCTAGGTTCGCAGAATTTAACAACTAAGAAAGATAAAAAGATTAGGTATATTTGATGTACATATTTATTTTGGAAGGTGCCTTTCACTTTGACATCGTGGCAGTCTTAGACATACATTTTTTTCAAATCAGAAGCATATTAATTTTACTAATTTTTCCTGCAAATTTAATTCGAATTAGAACTAGCTGAAATAATAACTTTGATGTGAATAAAATAAGTTCTGAATGGAATTCAAAATAAATATTTCCTTTTTACGTGACCTTTCTGTAACTAGGGCTGGCCACGAGACGAGACGAGACTCTGCGAGAATTTTGTAAGTCTCGTCTCGGTCTCGTTAAAATCGAAAATCTTCAGTCTCGTGTCGGTCTCGTATAATTAAGTCTTGTCTCGGTCTCGTCTCCGAAAAATACGATTTTCTATTATTGTTTGAATATGTGCAGAAGAAAATAAAAATTGACAATACTTACAACTGAAAACAAAACAGAAATGTATATAAAAAATAATTCTTATTTTTTTTGTATATTATGTACCTATGTATGCTTTTTTGTTATTTATTTAAAAGCCTTGAAAAAGACGTTTTTTAATAAATGGTCGTATCCTTTTTTATTTATATATTTTGTATTCGCTATATTAGTATTAATTTGAAAATAAATGTTCAAACTAAATTAAGTGGAAGACCCACAAAATAACCAAGCGCAAAATTTCCAAATCCTAAAATCTCCATGTTTTGAAAAATTTCCAAAATTAAAATCTCTAAGCCCAAAATGATTATGTTGTAATATTTTACTACGGGTTCGCAAATAAAACTTATTTCCTTTATTCAAACTGAAACAACAATTACTTCACAAAGTAAAACGCTTTTATTTCAAATACTTTTATTACTAATACTTTTATTATAACCAAGCACAAGTATGCAACTCTTTATTCACACTGACATTTATTCATTCACTTTCAAAATCAAACTGCCGCTTTCGGACTGGTGGCCCTATATTTAAATCCGAAATAAAGGGTTCGAGAATTTTCTAGGGTCTGCTAGATGGTGCTTTCCAAAAAGGGTTCGTTCCATTATTCCAGTACGAACGATCCTGGACACCAACCGTGATGGATTTAATAATTTATTTTATTCAAAGATGGCGCGCAAAGTTGTACTAATGTGTCGTTGTTTACATAACTGGGCATATTCACCACATTGCCCCCCTCTTAGGATTGATCGTCCCGATATAATCCATTATTCCCACCGTTATAACGATGTAAACGGTCGCAGTTTACTACTCTAAGCTTACCCCTTACTCCTCTCTGAATGCGGTAAACCACATCATTGATTTGCTTCACAACGTTATATGGGCCTTCCCAGTTTTGTTGAAGTTTTGGTGACAGTCAAAACTTTGAATCCCGGGATCCCGGGTTCCGGGGATAATCCCGGGATACTAAAAATATTTAAAATAAAGTTATTCAGAATATATTTTCGTTAAAAATGTTTTGTTTTTCGAATTAAAACGCCTTTCTTAATATGCAGAGAGTTTAGGCATTCGCCTTAGAAAATATATCAAAAGTGGGCAGTTTTTTACAGAACAAATATTAGATATTCGTTTTATTTAACAAAAACTTAAAAACAAAAACTTAACTTAAACTAACTTAAAAAAATTATTCATAAAAACTCTTAAAAAATACAAATATTATATTATTAATTCAATCACATTTTGAATCACAATTTATTTTTGTAATAGAAACAAAGAAATAGCAATCTATCAAAGGTTTCATCTGAAAGTCTGCTTCTTATTTTAGTAGCAAAACTTGCAGCAGCAGAAAACGCTAGCTCCAGCTGAATACTTATTGGAGGTATAGACATCAAGCTTTTATAAACCTATTGTAAATTTTTGTCCCTGGATCCCATGCACATCCTCAAAAAGAACTTGCTCTCTTTTAATCGCTTTAATCAACGCAGTTTCATCAGATACAGATGTTTTTACAGTCTGTTGAGGTTCCAACTACTTTAGGCTGTTCTCTATTTCTATTTCCAATTTGTCCTTCAAGGATAGTTCATTTTGACCGCTTGGATTTAAATCGGTGTCTTGGCGGGCGGACACACATTTCAGAAAAGATGTTATTTGTTTTATTAGCCAATTATGTTCCGTTCTGAAAACAAATTTCTTACTTCCGGTGTTGAATCTTCTAAAGTTGCTTTGAGTTGCCAGCAATTTGTAGGTTCCGGGCGGAAACTGCGATTTTGCAGAAGTGATTGTGAAGCATGTAGTTTACCTAACAAAATGATAAATGTGTCAATGGGTAGAAAAAGGTTATTTTTATTTAATCATTGGAGCACAATTTCAATAAAACGCTTCATTGCTAAGTAAAACGGCTTTAAAAGTGCCAAAAACAGCAAAAGTCGCCATTTTTAAAACTGACTCATGTCAAAATAAAAAAGTTTTTTGCTAAAATTTTGTAATGAACATTTGAACTATAAAACTGTTGAACAATAAGTTTAATTTTTTAAAAACAAACATTAAAAAAAAATAATTAATATTTGTATTAATGACACGCAATTTTTCTTATGAATCGATATTTTTTTTCTAATTGTTCTTAAAAATTCAATATGTACTTATTGTTCTTAAATATATTAAGAACAATAAGTACATATGAATTTTTATCAAAATATTATGAAAAAACTACGATTAAACACATTTTATTTTGATTTTAAAATATATCTTTTTCCCCGAAATCTACCTATATTTAAAAGTTCAAATAAGTAACGACCTTTTTAGTTCATTGAAATTCTAAAAGGTGGCACTCGAGAGTTTGCTCACATCTCTGTATACAAAAGATAAGACGGCTTTCACACAAGGAAACTGAGTTGCCAGAAACGAGAAGGGTGTGAGGGAAGATTTTTTGTCTTCCTTTTACGCCCTCCTCGCCAACAAACTAAAAATCGCCAGGAACTCAATTTCCGTGTGTGAAAGGGGTCTAAGTTAAGATTTTTATCTTATCAACTCTAAGAAAAGATAAGTTCCGCTCCTCTTAAATATGAAGTATATGAGAAAAAGTGAAAAAACATTTTCCATAAATACAAAATGTCATGATTTAAGAGACACCATGCACTTAATTATCAATATTAATTATATAGTCATTTAGCACATTAGTAAGACATTTATCACATTTGATAAAGAAGTTTTTTTTGGATTTAATAGTGTTAAAATCGGTTTTCTTAATTTTTTCACAAGTAAAATGCAATACAGAATTGCAGACACCACACGAAAAATAATCGATGGGTTTAACTTTATTACGTAAAACACAACTAGGAACACTGAGAAAGAAATTAAAAAAAGCGACTGATGCATACGAGAGTTAAGTTGCGAATGAAATGAAAAAAATTGTGTGTGTGCTATTTGACAGCAATTTTGTTGCCATAAAAAGTAAAAGAATTATTGCCGCGCACAACAAATAGTAAAGTGTATTAAATTGTTCTACGTTTATTAACGTATTATTTTTAAAACAAATAGGTACTTTTCGTATAGTAATTGTAAACAAAAAAAAAACAAAAACAATTGTCAAAAAAAGTACTCCCCAAAATCCAAGCAGGCACAGGTGAGGATCTACGTTTATTATGAATATTTCACTAGGGGACGTGTTTTATCGCGAATTATATATTTTTTAATCGGATTTTTGTTGCTTTAAGATACACGCACAATTATCTTTACTTTTTTTTATCATTCACTGAAATATAAATAATTTAAAACACTTTAAAATTATTTGTTTTCTTTCTTAAGATCGTCACAGAAATAATTTCTGCATGGCTACAACGCCATTACCAATGCGTTGAATCTCAGGTTGCTCTTCATCTTCATCCTCAGAAGATGGTGACCAATCTATTATTCTAAAAGAAACCCCAAGTTGATTACCTATTCATAATTTTTAGTTCCAATCTGCAAAAAAAGCAAAACAAAAAACAAATGGGATATTAAAATATGTATGTATTGCACGGGATGTGAGGACTTTCACGACGCTTTTAAAGTTTATTGAGACGAAAACGAGCATTTAGTTTATAAGGGTGTTTAAAAGCCAATTATATTTAAAAGCAGTTGGTGAAACCAAAAATTTTAAGGCTAAATGGCCTTGTAAATATTTAAAAATGTTTCATGAAATCGGCCATTAGAAACTCAATTTTCTCAAAATTAAAAGATAAAATACCCAAAGAAGATAAGTCAGATATTGTTTAAAAAGATCAAATGGGTAGGTGATGGAGATTTAGGTTATGAGATTTGTTTGGTGTTTCCACTGCACAAAAAGATCAAAAAGGGGATTGATTATGGCAAAACATTCAAATGGTGTTTCATCTGTTTGATATGTAGTGGAAGTGAGATAGATAGTTTTTGTTTGCATTTCCATCTGTCAATAAACGAAAATGGCGTTTAAATGGGTCGGTTCCATTGCATAAGAAACAAAGGAAGAGGCACGATAAACAGAAATAAGGTATGCTCATTAGATACACCCAATTCGCCATCTCGCGTATGATGTGACGTCATCGCCAGCTCCTTCTTTGACAAGCGAGATTGTTAATTGGAAGTTTTCAATTGGTTTTTGATATTTTATTTGTTTTCCCGTTTAAAAAGTGAATTTTAAAATTTGAAAATGGTTGTGTGTGCTGTTTTGGGGTGTTATAATACACCGGACAGAAAAAAAAAGTGAACAAAAATTAAAATACATATCACTATTTTTTAAAAGACGCTAAAATGTGCAAAATGTGGATTATTGCTTGTGGGAATAAAAACGAATATACTTTAAAACAGTCGTGTTTGCTCAGGACATTTAGTTAAGACTAAGAGTGGACTATACAGTTAAGGATATACTTTTAAAGAGCTTTAAAGAAAGAATGAGTACCATGACCCTTATACATCCTGCAGTTTTAGCTGGTGTATGAAAAGTTGGAGATGGACTTAGAAACGAAGAGATACATTCTTTGAAAATGTAAGACTTTTATAGCTGTATTAATAAAAACAGTGCTTAACTAACCTGTAACTTTCGAACTCTTGTGTGTATTAAGAGACAATTGGTGAATTAAAACGTATATTTACTTATCTTATTTAACTCTTCGCTAAACCACCTTTCTTGTTGGCTTAGCTAGCTAGTAAGTGGCAGAAATTTAACTCCTAGCTTATCACGAGTAAATGATAACTCGCCGCTAGCTACGTTTATTAATATGGGGGTTAGAAAACATTTTTATTAAAAACAATAAGAAACATCTCTATACAGAAGGGAAGTTCCTGGAAAACCATTTTAAAAATGCTGAAGCTGTGCATCTAGACTTATTGCAAATAGACTTTTTCTTAAGTGTAGACTGTATTTTAGAATTAACCATTTAAACAAAATTTTGTAGGTGAAATTAACTGTAAAAATATAAAAATTATAAAAATAATCCAATAAAATAGTATTTTTTTTTGTTCTATCTTATATTCGAACGAGATGACGATGACGTCACACCACATCTGTCAAAACGCAATGAGCATACCTTATATCTGTTTATCGTGGGAAGAGGCTTTTGTCACATATAGACCCTGTTTAGATTGGGAAGTTTGTGTACGGACTCACGCCAGTTTGTAGGAAAGAGAAGTGCGGGGTAAAAAATCTCGTGAGACATGAAGAAAATATAAAAACCGGACTGGTGAGTCTGCTTTGTTGTTCTTTCAATGTGGAAGTTATTGATGTTGTTTTAGTGCATTTTACGGCGCCTCACAGTTTGTAATGTAAACACGATGGTACTCACCAGTCCATACATAATCTTCCCAATCTAAACAGGGTCATACAGTGTACATGAGTGAAGCATTAAAATAAAATAAAAAAAAAACCACCTGTCATTTGACCTTTTTTTTTTTTTTTTTTTTAATTAAGCGCGCACTAAAGGGGTTCTTACTACCCTTAAGTGCGAGCGTTAGGCAAAAAGGAAAGGATTTAAGAGGAGATGCCGGTCCACATTGGTTTTGAAAAATAGTGGGAAAAATAGTGGCGGGTAAAGCATTCCACATTCTTGTAGTGCGACTAAAGAAAGAATCTCTACACTTAATAGTACGTCCGAAGTTGGGCTCAAGGGTGAACTGATGTGCATTCCTAGAAATACGAGTATTACGGTCGAATTGTTTTAGGGGAGGAATGCAACTGGCTATTTCGCTAGAGCACTGGTTATGAAAATAACGGTAATATAACGAAAGACATGAAACATTGCGTCGGTGTTTGAGAGGTGCAAATGCTTCCGTTATATTTCTATCACCTATCATTTTCATAGCTCTTCTTTGAATTCTATACAATAGACTCAAGTGAGTTATTGGAGCACCTGCCCAAACATGAGAATTGTACTCGAGACTTGGACGAATAAAGGCTTTATAGTAGCAGCCAGATAAGAAGGGGTGAAAAATTTCTTGCATCGCCGAAGAAAACCTAAACATTTAGCAGCATTTTTGGCAACATCAAATATGTGATCGTTCCACAGAAGGTGGTCTGTGATACACATACCGAGGACTGAAAGCTTTTCGGTTACATCAATGCACGAACCTCTCATGGATAGTGGCATTAGGGTTGTGCTTCGTTTTGACGACACTAGACAGCATTGAGTTTTTGAAGCTTTAAATTCTACGCGATTTTTGATTCCCCATTGGACAATGCTGTCGAGATCAGAATTTAATGAGCTTATCATACGCTGCCGTTCAAGTTCCACATCCGAAGGACATGGATGAGAATCAAGAAACGAATATGAGAAGCTGAGGGTACTGTCGTCAGCGAAACAGTTTAATAGATTAGAAGTTTTAGACAAAAGATCATTTATAAAAATAAGGAAGAGAATCGGAGACAAAACGGAGCCCTGGGGCACACCAGCATTTATTTTATGGATTTCAGACTTGAAACCGTTTAATACAACTTGTAATGAACGGTCCGAAAGGTAATTTCTAATCTAACGAAGAAGAGATTTATCGAAACCAAATGCGCGCATTTTCGATAAGAGAGCTTGATGCCAAACTCTATCAAACGCTTTTGGAATATCAAGTGCAATAATCTTACTTTCTCCAAAACGATGTAAAGATTTGTACCACTGTTCGATGAGATATACCATCAGATCACCAGTGGACCTATTGCTACGAAAGCCGTACTGCCGGTCATTAAGAAGCCTTCGTTCTTCGAGATATTTCTTGAGCTGAAAATTGATCAGCGTTTCCATGACTTTGGAGAGAAGGGACGTAAGTGCAATTGGACGATAGCTTGAGGGTGAAGAAGATACGCCTTTTTTAGGGACAGGCTGGACAAATGCTGTTTTCCATCCACTCGGAAAGAGACCAGTAGAGTAGGACAGATGGAAAAGCTTACGCAGTGGTTTTGCCAGCGTTGAAGAACACCTCTTCAGAACAATGGGAGGGATACTATCCGGGCCAGCGGATTTGTGAATGCCAAGATCTTTTAGAACTCTAGCAACTGCACGAGTGCGAAAGAAGATTTGCCCCATAAAATCGATTACGCTCTCAATTACAGGCGGAGTTCTATCACTTACTGGCAGCGTCGAATTAACAGCAAACTGTGCTCCAAGCAAATTGGCTTAATCTTGCGAGCTGAAAGCAGGTGTGTCGTTGAAGACGAGCGTTGGAACCGCAGACGAAGAAGTGTTTCGAATGTTTTTTGCAAATGACCAAAAATGTTTACTACTATTGGGACATTGTAGTATTTTTTGCCTTAATTTTTGGTCATGCACAAATTTGGTTCTTCTAATATGACCGTTACAGGTCTTTCTGGCTTGTTGAAACCTAGCTGAAAAAACATGTGTTAAGATTTTGAGATTGTAAATTAACGAAAAATAGACTTTAAAACTAAATAAGAAAGTGAAATGTTAATAAAAAAAATATTAAAAGCATGCGGTGCTGCCATAAATCCTGTAAAAACACCTATAATTAGGAGAACACAAAAGTTTTCATTTAAACAAGCAAGTTTTGGCTCATATAACACACAAAATAATTTAAAGTGATGTTTGTTAGGTAAATACATTGGGGCGTATTCATAGTCATTTTAGACCTGGGTCTAAGTTAAAAATAAGTTAAGTTGAAATTTCGGACGTTGACTCTATTTTTTTAAGTTTTTCATTTCAAAATATTTGAAGCTATTTCTATAGTATACCAAGTTAATTATCTTATAAAAATATAAAACCAACAATTTGAAATTAAAATCGGTCTGCATTCATTGAGCCAAAATTATCTTAAACTGTAGTTTAGTTAAACCTGGGTCTATCTGCGACTATGAATATGCCCCATTATCTTAGAATACTTTTTAATTGATATTTCATGGTTTTTTTCCATAAAAAAAAATCAAATTTGTTGAAAATTAAAATATACTTTCATCGACTGTCACGCTGGAGGTCTGGGATCGCTTCCCAGCCTCGTCCATCTAAAAACTAAAAAAGTATTTTTTCAGGGCTACTGCCTCTTGCGAGGAATTGACAAATCCTCCAAGAGTATCACTTGTCACGAATAAGTGCTTCTCGTCTAGCCGTTCGAATTCGGCATAAAATTGTAGGTCCCTTCCATTGCTGTCGAAAGGCGCACACAGGAATGGTTGCGAGTTGTTAGTCACTAGGCCCTGGTTCTTCATGAGCCGTTGTGCCACGCGATTTATTTATTTTATTTTTTTTCATCATGAATTTTCTAAAACTGACCTGTCAAATGAGAAATTCTTTTACAGTGATGGATTAGTTTTTGTGGGTGATGGCAGGGCGCTCAAAACCGTTGAGCGCCCCTAGTGCAGAGTTATTTTTCTAATTTGTAGTTTTGGATATAAATTAGTATGTATTTAAAATAGAAAATATTTGAAAGTTATTTCTGTGGTTACCCTGTCTATCGTGTCGGTTTTGTTCTTCGTTAAGAAGTGTTTGTGTCCAGTTATATTGAGTTTGCTTACGTGAAAAAGAGCTCAAATAACAACAAGATATTTTTATATTACTTCAAGAAATAACGAAAAGTTAGACCGCTTTCACACAAGGAAACTAAGTTGCCAGAAACTAGCTAGTTTGTAGGCGAGAGGGGAAGATTTTTTTCCATTTACGTCCTTCTCGTCCACAAACTCCCAGTTGCCGGTAACTCAGTTTCCTTGTGTGAAAGGGGTGTTACCAATTAGAACTAAATTGACAAAAACAGTTCATTTCAGATTCAGAGGAATGTACATAAGTACAGAGATAAAATGTAATTTCAAATTATTTGACTAATATCTGTGACAGTATTATTGGGCCATCACACACAGACTCAATTTCGAACTGGACAAAACTGGGGAAATGAAAGTTTGTAGGCGAGGGTGTTGAAGAGCGAGGAATGAAAAGATTAAAATGTTTATCCTTGTTTTCAGCGGACTAACAAAGTTTTATAACTAATACATACTCAGGTTATCGTTTCTAGGCAAAATAAACAAATCTATTGTCATGCAAAACTGAACATTTTGAAGGAAACTATTTGTTTTTTTTTTTTTTTTGATTCTCAAACTGAGAGTACTAATACAATTAAAGACGGTTCATGTACACAAAATTTTCAGTCAGCTTTGCTCACTCCGTTTGCGATTGACCCGGGGCTTAGACAAGCGAGTAGAACTAGTTACATTTGCATCACAGTATTAGTTTTATGGATGTATGTGTGACTAGTAGCTCTCTGCACGTTTTGTCAACAAGTATGATTTTTTAAAAATATTTTATACAGAAAAATATACAAATTATTGAAGCTATGGAAACGAAACAAATAAATGAAAACAATACACTTAGGGCTGCCAGACGTCCCGATTTTAGCGGGACAGTCCCGATATTTGAACCCTGTCTCGGTATCTGTCCCGATTTACAAAATGTCCCGATTTTGTCCCGACTTTCCACTTTTACTTGCTGTATAGGGCAATTATTAAAGGTTTTAATCAAAATTTGAGGTTTTAATCAAAATTTGAGGTTTTAAAATTCGAGGGGTTCTTGTGCAAATTACCGGTTTCTTACTTGTTTTGAGATATTCCCGAATATCTCGCTATTGGATTTTTTGATTATGTCATAATTTGCAATTCGGTAGGGACTTCTAAGTTAGTCAATAAATATTGGCCAACATCTTAAACAGACTTATTTTAAGAGTAAAGCATGATACTACTTAACATTTTTCCAATACTTGAACACGGCTGCGTAGTTTGGGCACCTTACTATACAATTCATATAAACAGACTTGAAAGTATCCAGGGAAGGTTCATGCGTTTTTGTCTTCGTCTTCTTCCGTGGTCCCAAAGATCCGCACTTCCTCCTTATACTCATAGACTCATGCTAATAAATCTTCCCTCACTGTTGAAACACAGACAGTATCTCCAGCTTTGTTTCATTATTAAATTAATCAACGGATCAATAAATACCCCATCGTTTAAATTTTAGCTACAGTCTAACTTGCATAAAAACACAATTGCCATTATGCCCGATATTCAGCAGAACAAACTATGGTGAGAATAGTCCTTTAAATCAATTGATATCAGTCTTCAATAATTATTATTTTTTAATTACTTCTATAAACGACAATTATAAATGTAAAAAATGAGTCTGGGGTCGACCCACACTAGTAACTTCCCATTGGTGCACTTGAAAACCATATACAATATACATATTTACCTAAGTAGTGGGTGGTAGATTATATTATATAATTATGTATATATTTTATAGTGTAATAACTTTGGGTTTTTGGATTATCAGTTTAAATGTAGGTTAGGTATTGATGATATAGAAATACAGATCAAAATGTGACATTACCTATATTTTGTACTTTAGCTATTTATAATGTAGTAAAATGTTTATATTTTTTTGTAAATAGCTTACAAAATTCTAAGAATCTTACTTAAACTTTTTTTCCTAACTCTTCTCGATATGGAGGTATTAATTATATAAGCCAATTATTTCAAAACAGACTATTGGCTAAAAAAAAATACAAAAAATCAGGGGAGTGTACTTACAAAAAAAAAAATATATGGTTTCAAAGAATATAAAAAGGCAACTTAAGTGTCATATGGAAAATTTCGATTTTGATGGTAAGAATTTTTCGAATTATAACATTTTTGAAAAGTTTTTTGTTGCAACATTTTGATTTTTAGCTTTTTAAAGGGTGGTTTTAAAAATCTCAAAATTACACAACATTTAGATGGTATTGTTTTTTTTTACCATTGTTTTTTTTGTTCCAAAATATTTGAGTCAAAAAACATTGTTAAGAATTTTAAATAGTTTTTTGCCCAGTTTTTTTGCTCTAAAAAAAAACCTTTTAATTAAATTTTTTTTTTAATTACCAGTTGTTGACTACGCCATTATATGTAAAATAAAAATAGGCTGTGTTTCATTTTTCATTGCATTTCATTTTTGGTTCTTGAAATATTTGTGACGAAAATTATTTTTCAACTGTTTTTCTTAGTTTAACCCCTCACTGCATGATTTTTTTTCTTCATGAAAAAAATGTATGTGATAGTTAATGCTAAATTAAAGGACACGTGTTTCAGGAATTTCCATTTTGTTCGATAAAAATTGGGAAAATCGATTTTTTCCGGTTTGGATCATATATGGCACATTTAGCAGAAAAGGAACAAAAACTATGTTTACAAGATAAATCAATAATTGATTGCAAATTGTATGTAGTGTGGAATAACATGAAACAATTTCTTTTATGTCGAGGCATAAGTTTATTTTGCATTTTCGGCAGTCCACAAATGTATCTTCCACCGCATTCTGGGACCTTACACCGCTGTCTAGTAGTCCAAGCTGGTAAGTTATCTAACTGATCCAAGCGTACGTCCTGGGATGGCATAATAGCAACGGGTGCGTTCAACTTCTTCGATTGAAAAATATTTTCTATGACATTGGAACGTCTTCCTACTTTGTTGACGGTACTTGGCTTGCTGGCATAGCATAAATCTTCAGCTACCGAAGGCTGCTAAAGGCATCCACGGCTCGGATCTGTCGAGCCTTCGTCTATACAGCAGCCACGCGTTCACTGTAACGATCATGTGAGAGAAAATACGGTGGTAGAATTTTTTGGAACTAATTTGTATATTGTAGTATCCAGAAAGCGCATCCAACTGATCGACTCCACCCATATGCCGATTGAACGTCATCACTGCCTTTGGACATGGTATCGTCGAACTTCAGAAGATGGTTTGCTGCCGACGTATGTCGAAGCCAAGTTCACGATCCTATTATCATACCAGCTTACTACAGAGATGTCAATTTCGTCTACAGTCGCTAGTTTTCCAACATTTGCACCGCTTCCCTTTTTCTTCAAGACTTTTTCTGTTGGAGTCTTATATCCCGGAATTGCGATTAGCTTTTATTGCGCCTAACGGTAAGATCGCCTTTTCAGCCAGGTAAGTCAATAGTGGCAAAGATGTGTACCAGTTATCGAAGAACAATTTATAGTTGACGCCTTCAGTAACGGTTCTTGCAAGTCGAACAACATCGTCACTAGAAGTACTAATCATTATACTCTGTTCCGTTCGTATTTTCAGTACAGGGAAGATAGGACATAGCAAGATAGGATATCAATAAGATATCTCTTTTTAAAAAAAGCTTTTGCATTTTCCATGGCTGCCGTATCGCGCATTATAAATTGGAATATTTCTCTCTCATTGAAATGTCAGTAGGGTTACCAACTACTAATTTAGATTTCATAAACAGAAAAAATGTAGATCGTCAACTAAATCTAAAAAAATTAAGTAAATGCAAATAAAAATAAATCTATCTTTTTCCACACCACCAAGAGGTAAGATAGTAGGCGCGTTATTTTTTTCGCTTTTCGCTTTTAAAATCAAACTGTCGTTTCGAAAGCGTGAACGGGTATTTATATCCGGAATAATCCCACTGTTTTTTGAATGCACGCAGGTCAGGTTAAAATAAAAAAAAAGGTGTTTTTATATGGGATTTTCCAGGTATAATGGTATACTGTTGCGTTTTTCATATAAATAAGAACCAAACAATGTTTATTGTTCCTTAAAGTTTTATTGCTTTGTGTGTGTTGTCTGTTCTTAATTTTGTATGACTTTTAAGGATTAGGTTAGATTAGATTATAAGATTTATTTCAGGAAAAAGGATAAGTAATGACTTATTAGAATTTTTAGAAAGGAAATACATTTTATTTTATGAACCCTTCGTAAAATATTGCAATAAACACGAAACCTTATTCTTTTTAGTTTTATTTTCATGAAGAAAAATAAAAATAATTTGGCAATTCAAATTGCAATTATTTAATGAACCGAACTCCGTCAAAATCTTTCTCAAAAATTGATTCTTCCTTAAAAAAAAAATACCCAACAAATATTGTATAGCAGCATTTTAACCAGGAAAAAAAAAATAAAACGAAAAGATGTAAGCATAACATAAAATATAATGCTCTCAAAAGCTATTATAAAACTATAATTCTGAAAGCTAGATAGCAAAAACCAAAGAAAAAGGTACTAGAATTTCCATCCCCTGACGAATGGGAACTCTGAATCAATGTGTTGTTTTTAATAAACACATTAAGCAAGCGAGAGGCAAATTGTGTGTATCTTGTACTTTCTTGTTTCAGTCTCCTCACAACCACGGAGCAGACAGGTCATGATGGGATTACGTTTCAATGGAAGTCAGGCGTTCTGTTTTTTATTTCACAGGCGATTTCCTAAGTTGGGTGCAATGCAAGCACCAGCCAGCACGTGTATGTTTGAAAAAGCTCTCCCATAAGGTCTGTACTGAAAATACGAACTGAACAGAGTATAGAAAATTGCTGACTGACTGTACAGGTCCCAGGGCCTGGGCTCCAATATAAATTTCGAAGTCATAGCTGAACCCAGAGCTATCACTAAGCACACAATTCTTATATCCCCATTTGTGTTATTAGGGGGTGTTACCAGCACTTTGTTTTCGTCTGCCACGAAAATATATAACAGATACGAGGGTAAGTCCAACAAAAAAAAATCCAAATTTAGTGCCCTTGTTGTGTGCATATATGATGTGCCATATATGATCCATTCCGTTTTTTCATCACAAAAGTACTATTACTTCACCAAACTAAAAAATAATACTTTATCAATAATACTTACATTATTTTCTTTACGGATAGGTATATTTTTTTGCGAGCACAAACTTTAAGTTTTGTATTTTTTATAGAATTTTGAATTTCTCAAACACACTCATACCCGACTGAAACCTTTTTGACAAGTTTGAGGAAAGAATTAATTGCCACAACTTACTTAGAGATGGCGCTTATTAATACAATTTCAAACACATATTATACAAATTTTTTTTTAATATTTACCAATTTGGTATTGTGTAATTATGTGTTAAATAAAATGAGTCTGATCTCGATATCATTATGCATTCTCGAGATGTGGTGGACGAAAAAAGTACCCGAACATACGTACATACAGACATCTTGCTAAAAACGACGGATTCTGATTCTAGAGACCCCAAAACGTGAAGATATGTCAAAATTTTCAATTCGACAAATCGCACCAATTAAAATAACTTCCAATGGGAAGTTAACTTTTAACGGCCTTTAGTCCATAACAATTGGCTTTTCGTCCCGGCGTTATCACTTGGACACTTCAGTTGACAGTGAGGGCCTTGTCAAGACGCAATTTTTATTAAGTTCAGTCCAGCTTACAACAATTTTACAGCGAAAATCAATTGTGAACTATATCCAACCCAATTAGAATTTCTAATCAAGAATTGTTGGAATTTTAGTTACCCGTGACTTGGCATTGCTTACATGTGAGTGTTTTTTATAATACAAGTTCTATATACTACTGAAATACATCAGCCAAGTAGAAGACTTAGCATTGTTCAATTGGACTTGTTGAATTATTGATTCAATATAGCTTTTAACGGCCTTTAGTCCATACAAATTGGCGTTTCGTCCCGGCGTTCTCACTTGGACTCTTCAGTTACAGTGAGGGCCTTGTCAAGACGCAATTTTTATTAAGTTCAGTCCAGCTAACATCAATTTTACAGCGAAAATCAATTGTGAACTATATCCAACCCAATTAGAATTTCTAATCAAGAATTGTTGGAATTTTTAATCAAGTTAAAAAAATAAAAACAATTTGACTGCGAGACCGGAAATGGGCGAACCATTCAATCCGGAGGCAACACGATAGTCAGCAACTTTGGACCAGAGTATGGACCAAGGCTCAACGAGACGTTCCACAAAATTGTCTCACCACCTACGGCAAACGACAACGATAATCACATGGAAACAGAAGCCATGGATAGCGATGAGGATTCCTGCAGCAGCAGTGTGGAGCAATCAACAGAGGAATCGACGGACGAGAGCACTGAAGAAGAGGAGGACTACAGTGATTTAACGCCAGAACAAACCATCAGCTCAGAGGAAGAATTCAGCGATTCACCTCTACCAGGCCAAAAAAGGCACAGAAAAAAAGAAAAGGTAAAGGCCGAGGAAAAGGTCAACGCTACTAAGCGACCTCAACTAGAGGAGTCACCGACAACGCTGGACAAAGATAATTCTCCGTCAACATCGATATCAGCCAGAGTCCTCGCAGCCCCCAAAACTGCTCCAGTCCAGCCACCGAAGTCAGCCGAAAAAATAAAACCAGCCAAAGGACCAGGAATCCCGCCGATTTTTTGCTACTCCGGCAGTGCAGCTGAAATTAGGAGACACTGCAAGAGTGAAAACTTTTCAGTGACCTTTAAAAACCGAAACACAAAGACTACCATCATCAACGCTGGAGACCGACCATCGTTTGAAGGAATTAAAAAATATCTTCAGGCAGTAAAAATCCAATTCACGACTTTCACGCCTAAGGAAGACCGGAAGAACCTCCTGCTGCTCAAAGGAATCCACCACACATATACCGCCATTGAAGTGGAAGATGAACTCCGCATCGAGGGAATCCCAATCCTGAAGGTGACGCAGTTTCAGTCAAAAAAGGAACGAGGAAAAGTGTACAATAACTTTGTCATCGAGGTACCGAAGACCTGTGACATCAACAAATGCTATACCAAGACACCGATAATGAACCAGAGGGTGCACTGGGAACGACTAAAGTCTAATGACGTCGTTCAGTGCCGGAACTGCCAAGGCTTCGGACATGTAGCCACCACTTGCGGACGTAAATATGTGTGCGTCAAGTGCAAGGAGGACCATAAATCCGGAGAGTGCAAAAGGGCAGTGAGCACAGGAATCGACGTATGGTGCACCAACTGTAAGAAAGAGGGTCATCCTGACAGCTTCAAGGTATGCCCAACTCTAAAGGCTCGACTAACTGAGCAGAACAAGAAGATAGCTGATACAAAAGCACATAAGGAGTTCGTCGCAAAATCAGCGTGCGTGGTTACTCGCCTAACAATCAGCTACGCAGCAATGGCCAAAGAAAACACAACACCCAGACAAGCAACAGCAATGAGCCAGCACCAACAGCAGCCAAGAATTTCAGTCAAAACTATTCCTTTGAAGACAGCACCTACGAAAGTAACCAGGCCATCATCAACGAACCAACCTATGAACCTCAACAATGAAGTCCAGCGTATCTTCGGATCCAATCTCCTGTTCGTCATGGAGAATGCCAGAAGTGCCGTACGAGCCAACTATAGTCAACTGACCGATGGAGAGAAGTCCGTGGCATTGGCCACTTTCATATTCCAAATATGCAACTAAAGAAGATCCGCATACTGACGTTTAATGTGAATTCATTATACAGCCTGGACAAGAGGACGTCATTTACGGATATTGCCCTCATCAGCAAGACGAACGTTACTTAACGGAACAACATCAACATGAAGGGATTTAAAACCTTCCGCCAGAACAAAAATGAATATCGCAAAGGGACGGCAATCTACGTAAAAGATAAACTCTCCTCAAACACAAGCGAAGTCATCATTCCAGAACTACGGACCAGTGAAGCCACCGCCGTCATGATAAACTTAGGAAGAGGCGAGACCCTTACAATCATCAGTGTCTATTTCAAGTGCGCATCCTCTGCTACCAACATACAAAGTGACCTACATGTCCTTAACGGCATCCTGAATCATAGCACCTTTGGCATCATTGGCGGTGATTCTTACGCGAGGCATCACCTATGGCAGGACACAACAACCAACAATGAAGGCAAGGCAATAGTGGACTGGTTGGATCTCAACAGCAATGAACATTCACTGGTGGTTATATCCCAACCCAAACCAACCTATCCCAGAACACCATCGACATTTGACTTCTTCCTGGCTTCTTCAAACCTGGTGAATATTCTACCGGAATTGCAGAACTATATCTGCACAACAGTAAACAGTGACTCGGACCACGAAGCTGTTCAACCTCAACCAACCACTGCTCCTAACAACAGAAGCACCAGCGAACTTCATCAACTACAGGCGGCTGGACATTGAAAAACTTCATAGAGACATTGATGACAACCTAACACTTCTCCCTCCAAACAGGAATTTGATGGATAGCGAAATCAACGCAGCAATAGACAACCTGGAACATGTTGTATCTGAAGCACTGGACAAGCAAAAACGGCCTAAGACATCCAAGGATAGGTACCAGCACCTTCCCGAGTACGTCCAGAACCTGTATGAACACAGGCAGTGACTAAGGAAACGACTCCAAAGGATTCACCAAAGCGAGCTAAATACAACCAATAGCAACTACCGCATACTTTGGAATGAGATGCAGCAGACCAACAGCATGTTCCGGAACTCCATTCAGCACCACAACAATGATCAATACCGATAACAAGCGATTGAGCCAGGACCTGATGCCTTCAAAAACGTCAATAGGCCATCATCTGCAATAACATAAAAGCAACCTCTACCCATGACAAAGTAGAAGCATTCGCCAACTACTTCGAAGGAAACTTCATACCCAATCCACCTGCTGACCCGACGTTTCTACAAGAGTTTGAGTCATCCATCCAGTGGACCCTGCAACCAAATCCGGATGAAGTCAACTTCAATGACACCAATCCCTCAAATGATCCAGTTGATAGCCCACATCTTTGCAGTCCTAAGGAAGTAGCTATTCCAAGCCAAAAAAATCAGCTGGACCAGATGGAGTATCCAACTATATCCTGAAGAGGCTTCCACAAGCAGTAATAATCTTCCTCACAATCATCTTGAATAATTGCGTCAACAACTGTGACTTCCCCCAGAAGTGGAAAACAGCAAAGACCGTTGCAATTCCGAAGAAAGGTGCTTCCAACCAAGTGTCCAACTACAGGCCGATATCGCTTCTCAACAATTTAAGCAAAACTCTGGAAGAAGTAATCCTGCGAAGACTTAAAAGATCATGCTGTGAAAATTCAATCACCCCTGACATGCAGTTCGGCTTTCGGGAAAAGCACTCAACACTGCATCCGCTGCTGAAGCTCCAAAATGACATCACGACCTCTCTCAACAATCATCGTGTCACCGTCCGTCGGATGCTTTCTGGATGTCGAGAAAGCATTTGACAGCGTTTGGATAGACGCCCTAATCCACAAACTTAATTTACTACAGTTACCTACACCACTAATAAAAATTGTTTCTTCTTTTCTTTCTTTCAGAAAATTTTTCGAACAACTGGACACTTGTAAATCGGACATAAAGAACATCAGAGCCGGAGTCGCCCAAGGCTCAAAACTAGGCTTGATGACATCAGACCAGCCCTAACCATTGGGGTGCGAGAACCTTCTGTATGCGGATGACTCACTCACCTACGCCACATCGCCTGTCGCCACTAGTCGCAGTCCGAAAAGTAGAGGCCCACATCCAAAGACTCTTCCAGTTCTACAAGAAATGGGGTATCCGGATCAACCCTTCCAAATCAGAACTCGTCTGCTTCAGGAGACCTTCAATTGGTAGAGGTAGTCGGCCCACAGCCAATTGCAGAAACCTGGTTCTAAAACTCTCAGATGGTTCCACCATAACAGCCAAGCGGAACATGAAATACCTGGGGATCCACTTCAATGAGTTGCTAAGGTTCAACCCGCACTCAAGAAATGTCCTCAAAAAAGCCAACTGGGCCTTCCACCGTCTACACCCGTTGATGAAAAGAAGCACAGGACTTAGTCAACAGACGAAGTCCTATTCTACAAGCAGCTCCTACAAGCAGCTCCTGCGACCAGTTATCAGCTATTCTTTCCCAGTCTGGTTCACTATCTCAAAGACAACCATGAAGGAACTTCAAGTATTCGAAAGGAGATACTCAGGATCTGCACCGGATTGTATTTCGACAAGCAGCGACGAAAACGCTACAGGAACCCGCTGGACAAATACCTAGTGCTTTCAACAAAGAAACTAGTACGGAACATCGTCAATCACCCGAATCAGCTAATGAGAAGGATGGCCACCGAGCAACGACATCCTGAGCCGAGGTACCTCACTGTAATGCACACCCTGGATGACAACATACTCATGGACAACGAGGAGGCAATTCCGTTCTACGCTGACACTGCCACTGACACAGCCTACCACCGTGGCTAAAAACCAACCCCATTACAAAACCACACGAAAATCATCACTGACAACCGGGAATGAACACCCTGAGGACGATAAAGTCAACCGACTTTTACTTTTAATTTTAATTTTTGGCATGTAATTTATATAACTATTCCTGTTTACGTGACGTTTTTAATTAATTAAAATTATATGACTGCTACGTGGGCTTGTTTATTTTTATTTGTTTAAAATTGAACCAAATGCGACGTTTCAACTGTGATTACAGTCTTCTTTAGGCCTGATAAAATTTAATTTTTAATACAAAAATCTGTTATATAATTTAAGATTAATACTTGCAAATGACGTTAACCAAATATTAAATAATATATGTTATATATCTATCTGTTTTTTAATCTATTAATTTGCTTTTTTATTTTCTATAAATTCTCTCAATGTCTTCAAAAATATGTTTGAGAATTAATAATATTTTAATATTTTAATTTCAATCATGATAATAATTTCAAAATTTTAATATTAAAAGCTAGTTCGAGTTCCGATCTGCAACCCATCGCGAGTGGACGTGTGCGAGAGAAATACCGTGCCTAATACCCCCAACAATAATATTAACAATACAATTTATTCAAGTGCTATCCAATATTTATCCCTCACCAAAATAAAATTAAAAAAAAAAAAAAATAGCCCATGACTCAATTCCCAAATAAAAATAATAAAACAAAAATAACTAAATTGCGGCGCGCTGCGAATAATAAAATCAATAGCCCAACTCATCTTTTCAATAACAAACAAAATAAAAAAAAAAAAAAAAAAATTAGTGCAAGTGCCAGTGCGTGCAAAAAACAACAACAAAAAGTGCACCCAAGCTTGAAGATGATGATGTACAAACCACAAACAGCACAGCGGTAAATTTCCCTATCTCTCCTTCCCACATCACTCACAGTGCTTTGGCTTCGTCATTATATGTAGTGTGTGCAACATTCATACAATGCTCGTAATCGACTAAGCCAAAGCATATCAGATAAATTGCTGTTATTGATTTTGTGTATCCAGGGGCGGATCAGTACACTGCTTTTTTAGGCATAACACTAGTAGTATTGTACTGTGAAGTCATTGGGGGCCCAAACTTGATATCAGCATAGATAACTGTCTGATTTGTTTTTTTTATGTCTGTTTATTGTAATGGTGGGTGAATTTAGGGTTGACTACAGCAACATTCGGGGACTGAGGCAGAATTTTTGTGCTGCATATGTCCATACTGTGAAAAACAGGCCAGCTGTTTTGGCACTAAGTGAAACCCAGGTAGGGGAAAATACCGATCACTCGGAATTCAGCCTACATGGTTATAGCTTAGTGCCTCTATATTTTCCACATCATGGTCTCGCCGTGTATGTTCGAAATGATGTTGCTTATCAGCTTCAACCACAATATGGTTCATGTTTGAATACGAACTTTAATTTCATGTGGTTTAAATTCACCATCCATAAGCGCATCATCCATACTTGTTTTATTTATCGTAGTCCTAGTTTGGATAGTAATTCGACTTCCAACGAATTCGATGCACTATCCGACTCCATCCAGGGAAATCGTTGTTACGGTCGTTTCAATGTACATAATTCTTCGTGGCTACGCTATTCGGGTCAGACAACACCCGAAGGAAGGTATGTCGAGATTTTTGCTGAGATAAACAACCTAACTCAGCTGGTCGACGAGTCTACTCGGATTCCTGACGTTGCAGGTCAATCCGCCAACACTCTAGATTTGTTTCTTACCTCTGACCCTGATAAATACACTATAAGTGTATTATCGCCTCTAGGCACATCAGACCATTGTGTCATATCTGCGAATTTCTTGTGCCACCAAAACTCAGTTAAAGAAAAAACTCCCAAGAGAACCGTTTGGCAGTACGAGAAAGCCAACTCGGACGGTCTCAATGCTTTTTTCAGGAACTTTAACTGGTCACTATGCTTCCTCGATAGTGACGTAGACGCCAGTGCAGATATGATCACAAATTTAATTCTTTGTGGAATGAAAAATTTTATCCCGAATAGGGTAAAATCTATCAAACCCAAAGAAAACTCATGGTTTGATTCGAGCTGTAAGGAGGTTATTAGGGTTAGAGAAGTAAGCTTCCGAAGTTATAAAGCCAACCCTACTGAGGAAAACCGGAAAAAGTTTCAACAAGCCAGGAAGTCCTGTAACGTCATTTGTAAAAAACATACGAAATACCACCTCGTCCTCGGTTCTAACACTCGTCTTCAACGATACTCCTTTTGTCAGCTCAATCGATAAAGCCAATTTGCTTGCAGCACAGTTTGCTGTTAATTCGTCGCTGTCTGAAAGTGTTATGACTCCTCCTGTACTTGAGAGCGCAAATGATTCTATGGGACAAATCTTCTTCCGCACTCGTGCAGTTGCCGGAGTTCTGAAAGATCTCAATATACACAAATCCGCTGGTCCGGATAGTATCCCTCCCATTGTTCTGAAGAGGTGTTCTTCAACGCTGGCAAAACCACTGCGTAAGCTTTTCCATCTGTCCTACTCTACTAGTCTCTTTCCGAGTGGATGGAAAACAGCGTTTGTTCAGTCTGTCCCAAAAAAAGGCGTATCTTCTTCACCCTCCAACTATCGACAAATTGCACTTACGTCCCTTCTTTCCAAGGTCATGGAAACGCTGATTAATTTTCAGCTAAAGAAATATCTCGAAGAACGAAAGCTTCTTAATGACCGGCAGTACGGCTTTAGTAGCAATAGGTCCACATGTGATCTGATGGTATATCTCACCGAACAGTGGCACAAATCTTTACATCGTTTTGGAGAAAGTAAGGGCTCCGTTCTGTCTTCGACTCTCTTCCTTATATTCATAAACGATCTTTTATCTGAAATTTCTAATCCATTAAATTGTTTCGCTGACGACAGTACCCTCAGCTTTTCATATTCGTTCTTAGATTCACATCCATGTCCTTCGGATGTGGAACTTGAACGGCAGCGTATGATAAGCTCATTAAATTCTGATCTCGGCAGCATTGTCCAATGGGGAATAAAAAGTCGTGTAGAATTTAATGCTTTAAAAACTCAATGCTGGTTTCTGTCTTTAAAACAAAACCCACCCCCATGCCACTATCCATGAGTGGCACTTGCATTGAGGAAACCGAAAAGCTTTCAGTCCTCGGTATGTGTGTCACAGACCACCTTTTATGAAACGACCACATATTCGACATCGCCAAAAATGCTGCTAAGTGCTTAGGTTTTCTCCGTCGATGCAAGAAATTTTTCTCCCCTTCTGATCTGGCTGTGATCTACAAAGCCTTTATTCGTCCAAAACTTGAGTATAACTCTCACATTTGGTCAGGTGCTCCAATAACCCACTTGAGTTTATTGGATAGAATTGAAAAGAGAGCTCTTAAAATGATAGGTGAAAGAACTATAACGGAAACATTCTCATCTCTTGAGCACAGTCGAAATGTTTCATGTCTTTCGTTATTTTACCGTTATTTCCATAAACAATGCTCTAGTGAAATAGCCAGTTGCATTCCTCCCCTTAAACAATTCAACCGTAATACTCGCGGTTCTAGGAATGCCCATCAGTTTACCCTTGAGCCCAATTTCGGACGTACTGTTAAGTACAGAGATTCTTTCTTTAGTCGCACTACTCGAATGTGGAATGCTCTACCCAGCTCAATTTTCCCCTCCCATTGTGATCTACAGACGTTCAAAGCCAATGTGCATCGGTATCTCCTTTTAAATCCCCTCGAATCTACCTAATCGCTCGTGCTGTGTATATCATCTTAAGGGTAGTCACAACCCCTTTTGCACGCGCTTAATATATAAAAAAAAAAAAAAAAAAAAAAAAGCTAAAGCAAGTTATACATAAACTATATGTCTATCTAATAAGAGATATTCACCTCAATAAACGCTATTACAAAAATATATACTTACCTAAATATGTAAGAAAATCTACATATGATTGAAAATCTGATCAAAAACTTTTTTATATTCTTGTAATAAATTGACCATAAATATTTCTTAATCTTTCACAATCTGAGCGTCTATTTACTGTGTTTTCTGTATTAAACAACATTTTTATTAACATTCTTTTTTTGTAATTAGATTCTGTCTGTAAATTATCAACGATATTATAGTCAGGTCGATGACCTTCATCTGTGCAATGAAGAGCTAAAGCTGTTTTATGTGAACTGCCACTATTTATGTCAGATTTATGACCTGATATACGATTTTTTAACTTTTGCATAGATGTTCCTACATAAACTGGAGGACAACCTATTGTTCCATCACCTAAACATTTTATTTTATATACTATATCAGATTTATCCTCCTTTGATAATTTGCTTTTAAGATTAGAAAATAAGGATGTTCTTAAGGTGTTTGCTGATTTAAATGCTATACGAACAGTTTCTTTATTCCTTATAGGAGCGTCTAATAAACGATTCGAAAGATTAGGAATATATAAAATGCTTTTATATGAAAACTGTTGTAAATTGTTTGTAAATTCGTTTGTATCAAAGGATTATAATATCGATTTAATAAAGTTTTTTTATATTTATATGAAATGAATTCGAAGATAATGTATAAATAATAATTTTAATGTTTTTTTTTTACGAAAGGTAAAATCACTGATATCTAATACTTTGCTAATGAAATTTTTTGCTGTATTTATAATAATCTGTTTTGGTTGTTTAGAATTATAGTTTATGCGACCTGATGAAGTTGGTTTCTTATACCAATCGAAAATTAATTTATTGTTTTTTCTTACTACTAAGACATCAAGGTAAGGAAGTGGGTGAAAAGCATTAAGTGCATCCAGAGTGGAATTTACTTCATTTGATTTTAAAATAATAAACATGTCATCAACATATTTAGTTACTATTTTGGGTTTATAAGGAAGTTTATCAAAAACACTATCTAATAAAGTTTTCATAACTATATCTGCTAAAATAGGTGAAGCAGGATTGCCCATCGGAACCCCTTGTTTTTGTTGATAAAATATTTTATCAAATTCTAAATAATTATTATCTATTATACAAAATCTTAAAATTTCTAAGAATTTCAACTTTGGAATTCTAGTGTGCTCCTTAACGGCATTCCAACTTTTTTCAACAAGTTCTAACGCAAGTTGAATTGGCACATTAGTAAATAATGAAACTACGTCAAAAGATACTAAAATACTATCTTCATCTAAAATAATTGGTGTGATTTTTGAAATAAACGTTGAAGCATTTTTAACGTTGTATTTAGAGTTTTCAGTTATACTTTTTAAAATTTTAGCAATATATTTTGAAAGCTCATAGCATGGGACTGTTAAAGAAGAACATATTGGTCTTAGTGGAATATTCAGCTTATGTATTTTAGGTAAGCCATAAATCTTTGGACTGTTTCCAGTGTATGTGGTCATACACTTTTTTTCTATCTCATTTATAAACTTTTTTTGAAAAAGATCTTTAACTAAATTATTATTACGAGTTTGTAATAATAATTCTGCTATAGCAGATAGGGGTAAGCAATATAAAATACAAAAATACATAAGTTTTCCTCCTTAAATGTAGAGAATATGGATTAATTCCTGAATTCGTTCAGAATTCTACAAAAAATGTGTCAATGATTTTTGATTTTGAAGTTGAAGGTTTTGAAAGGGGTTTAATAAGTAAACTATCTTCAACAACGCGAAATTTTCATTTAAAACTACTAAATATTTCAATATCATTGAAACAATGTCAGTTAAGGAAACAGAAAAACGATATAGATTTTTTAAAAAATAAAATAGTAAACAGATTAGAAGTAGATGAATACATAAATTTCTTTAGAACACAAGAACTAACCCAAAATAAGATCAAAGAGAGTACAAAATTTTCACAAAAAAAGAAAACTTGAACAATTTAAATGTAATCTTAAGAATGAAATGAGAATACATTTCCAAGAAAAGTGGTTTGTTAACAAAACCTTAATAGAAATTACAGAAGACATAAAATGGCTTCTATCATTAGGTCCAAAATATTCTTTACTAGTCAACAAAGCATATTTTCCAGAAGATGGAGAGGAACTTAGGTTAGGTAAGGTTGAAGTGGCTGCCAGCAAGGGACTGACACACTTAGACCATAAGTTGGGCCGTTGTGATACCACGTGAATCTAGAGAGATTTTCTCCCCGCTCGTTAAAACCAGTTGGAGCTTCTAATGAAGCGTGCGAGACTACTTATGTCTATGTTTGTCAGATCACTGATCATTGAAGAAGAAGTCTCCGAGATGGAGCCTACGTCTTTTAGATAGGGCAGGGCATGTGCAGAGAAGATGAGAAACAGATTCTTCCTCCTCTTCATCCATACAGCTCCTACAAAAATCGTTTGCGAAAACTCCAAGCCACTTTGCGTGCTTGCCTATAAGACAGTGCCCGGTTATGACACCAATTACGGAGCTGATATGCAATCTGTTCAAAGATATCAAACACTTAGAGCGCCTCACATCTAGCGTTGGCCAGATCTGTTTTGTCGCCAGGCAAGTTGTTACGTTGTTCCACCAAAGGTTTGTTCTCCTTAAAGCATCTTGCTTCAGCAAAAATTTGCATGTAGCTATAGGCATACCGGTGTCTACCTTTTCAGGTAAATAGGTAGTCTTGTTCCATCTTTGGCGAGTTCATCAGCTTTACAATTACCCGGAATGTCCCTATGGCCCGGCACCCAACAAAGGAGAATTTGGAACTGCTGCGCCATCTCTATAAGAGATGATCGACAGTTAAGGGCTGTTTTAGAGTTTGTAGAGACACAGTCGAGAGATTTTATGGCAGCTTGGCTGTCTGAGAAGATGCGGATATCAGAAGTCAATATCATGTTTTCCTTAAGCCAAGATAAAACTTCTTTTATCGCTAAAAGTTCCGCTTGAAACACGCTACAATGGTCTGGAAGACGAAATGCGAAACTTAAATTTAATCTTTCTGAGTACACGCCTCCACCAACCCCATCATCGGTTTTTGAACCGTCCGTATAAAAGTGAATCGAGTCGTCTTCCAAGAATGTCACGTCCTCCCAAGTGGATCGGGAGGGTATGGCAACTTGAAAATTTTTATCGAAACGGAATTGTGGGATGGTGTAGTCAATTATACTTGGAAGTGATCTGTATGAGTTCAGAATAGCTGAGTGGCCTATTTCATTATTGGTCCACTGTGAAGAGGCTTTAAGACGGATTGCCGAACTCGCTGCCGTTTGTTTATTAAATATATCGAGGGGTGTCAGATGAAGAAGAGTATCCAGTGCCGCGGAGGGAGTAGAACGAAGTGCTCCACTTATACACATGCAAGCTGATCTTTGGACTTTACTAAGTTTATCGCGGTTAACCGCTATATCTAGAGCTGTCCACCATACTGCCTCCCCATATGTTAGAATCGGTCTAATTACCGAGATGTATAGCCAGTGAGTAATACGGGGTTGGAGTCCCCATTTACTTCCAATGGCTTTCTTACAAGAGAAGAGTGCTACTGTGGCCTTCCGGACTCTTTCTTCTATATTAGGTTTCCAACTTAACTTCTTATCTAAAATAAGACCCAGATATTTAGCTTTGTCGGAGAATGTTAGTGGAATTCCTTTAATGGTGGGAGGATCTATGTGTGGAATTTTATATTTCCTGGAGAAGAGGACAAGATCAGTTTTGTGGGGTTGACACCCAGTCCACACCGTTCTGCCCAGCCTATTAGCTTGTTTAAGGCATTTTGTAAGAGATCCTTTAAGACAATAGGATACTTACCTGATACGGCGATAGCAACATCGTCCGCATAGGCAATCACTCTGTAGCCCTCCTCTTCCAGGCTTGTAAGCAGTTCGTTTACTACAAGGTTCCAGAGAAGGGGAGATAGAACACCGCCTTGTGGCGTACCTCTACTGACTGATCTTTTTGCAGAGAAATCGCCCAGTTTTGAATTGATAATCCTGCTTGTCGGCATTTGATTGATCAGTTCACCAAGCAAACTGTCTACCTTCAGACATGACAGTGCAGATGCGATCTAGGAAAGCAACCATTGTATATTCTTTATGGTAGAGGGAATATTCGATGGTGCGTACCAAAGTATGTAGTGCCGTTTCCACCGATTTCCCTTTGCAGTACGCGTGTTGAGACTGATACAAGAGTCTCGTATCAATACTGGTACGTAAGTGAATATCAATCAGTCGTTCAAAAGTTTTGAGAAGGAATGATGATAGACTAATAGGTCTGAGATCTTTCGGATTAACATGGGAGCATTTACCTGTTTTGGGTAAAAAACAACTTTTACTTCTCTCCATGAACTAGGAATATGAGCCAAGTTCAAGCAGCTATTAAAGATTATTTCTAAAATAGGCAGCATTATACATGAGCTCATTTGAAGTTCGGCTGGTATTATGCCGTCTGGTCCTGGAGACTTGTAAGGTTTGAAGCTGTTGATAGCCCACAACAATTTTTCCCTTGTTATCAAACCTTGTGGAAAAGTTAGATTATTGTTAGATCTAATGTGATCAGTACTGTTTAAAGTTTGGGAGCTACCTGGAAAATGAGTATCTAATAGCAGATTGAGTGATTCTTCGCAAGTATTTGTCCAAGAGCTGTCAGCATTTTTCAAACAGCTGGGCATTGCTGGACTGGTTGAGAGGATTTTTCTAAGTCTTGATGCTTCGGAGGTTTCTTCTACTTTGCCACAGAAGGCTCTCCAAGAAGCGCGTTTAGATTTCCTCAATTCTTTTTTATATGATTTTAGGGCCTCTTTATAGGATTCCCAGTCTGAAACTGCTCTTGTGTTTTTTGCTCTATTGAAGAGCTTCCTACAGTTTTTTTCTGAGAGGCTCAAGCCCTGAGGTCCACCAATGTGGTTTTCCTTTTCCCCTTATTTGAATAAGTGGACAGGAGATGGCCATTGACTTATTTAAGGCTAACGTGAGGTCATTGACTTTGGTGTCAAGTTCAGTCGTACTAGAGGGTGGACTTAGAAGTTCAGGTTTAATTAAACTATCAAGTGTTTTCCTGTATTTGGACCAATCAGTTTTCCTGAAAGTTCGAAATTCTGGTCGGGTAGTGGGAACTTCAACATTCAGACTAAACTGAATGTATCTGTGATCGGAGAGCGAATGTTCTTTTGAAACTTTCCAATTCATAATAGATTGATGAATAGTGTCTGAGACTAGAGTTATGTCTAGTACCTCTTGTCAGTTTTTAGTAACAAATGTGGGTTCGTTCCCAACGTTACTTACTATAAGGTTAGTACTTAAGATATAATCGAAAAGAGACTCACCTCTATCATTGATGTCAGTGCTGCCCCATACTGTATGATGGGCGTTAGCGTCACTTCCAATTATTAGGCGGATTTTCTGCCGTTCTGCTTCAGTGACTATACTTTCCAGTGTATTACTGGGAAGAGGACCAAGGTGGTCATGGCCGAGATAAGCTGACACTAGCCAGTACATGCCGTTTGTCGTTTTTAGCCTGGCTGCGGTTATATCTCTGTCGCTGAAATGAGGGAGTAAATATACATTAATGCTACTTTTAACTATGCAAGATCTAGGTTCACCTTTATCTGACGCATACAGTAAGTAGTATCCAGGAGTTCCGAGTCCCTTAACCAAGGATTTGACAATCCATGGTTCTTGGATCAGAACGATATCTTCATTCCCCCTGGATAGACGGAGAAAAAGAGAGGCCGAAGCCTTAATGGAGTGTTGGAGGTTAATCTGGACTAACTGCAGCATTTTGGCTACATTAAGGCAGACCAGCCTCCACCACCGTTTTATTAACATCCTCCGAGTCAGAAGAGAAGCCCAAGAGCTCATCCTCACTCAGAAGAACCATGTTTAGGTAGTCTTCAGTCTCCATTTCGGTCTGACTGTCAACGTGTGTAGAGGAATGAGCTGTAATAGAGGATGTCCTGGATGCATCCTCTTCCAAACTAGGGAAGGTAATAGATGCAGCCGGGTCCCCAACCACAGGTTCAGCCTCAAGAGGGTGTGGAGGCTCGCATTCCGCGATCACCTTATCTTTTTTATATATTCGTAAGGTAATCGTCTCAAAACCAAACCGAATCACACCTTGAGTCTGCGCCAAGGGGGCAAGGGATTCCTTATTGACCACGACGATCGCGCTCCTATAAAGACCCCTTGCCTCCTCCAGCTTTTCAACTTTCCAGTTATGAGGATTCAGGGATGGATTGCTGAGTTTGATTACCTGGAGAATATCATCCATGCAGGAAGGTTCAGCTGGAATCGAAGTGCGAGCTCTTGGTCTGCATGGGATGTCCTCCTTAGCAACAACCTCGAGTTTCGCACCTGGCCAGATTTCACCTAGCCTACTAGCAGCAAGCTTGTACAGATCACAAGATCTCTGATCGTCACAAACGATGAGTTTGACATGTCCTTGATGCCAACCGCCATCGCTTGTGATCGGAGGTGGTCCCGGGTTCTCCTTCATAACACTTAAGAAGCCAGCCGAGAGCTTCAATTTTGCCACCTGCCACCGATCAGAAGAAATCGTGCCATCTATATCCGCTCTTGTCGATAACCGCAATCACGATTTTTCCCTTTAAAATGTCCCTATAAGAATTAGCGGGTCCGCTACTTGGATTGAGGGGAGTGCTGGTGTTATGCACTCTGGGCCGTTTGGGTACCGGTGTGGCACCCTCCATAGACCTTTCTGGCTTTGACGTAGAGTCGCCGCTGGTCTGTGCATTAGCAAGAATGCGCTTTGCCCACTCAATTCTAACGTCATGCTGCGACGTACCTCCAGGCTCATCAGAGCTCTTCAGTATCCTCGAAGCATTACGTTTATCCTTATACAGATTTTTAGATGGTCTGTACCGTGTTTTTCGTTTTGCCGTACCCGGAAGAGAACCCCCCCAGCACTGGAAGGGCCATGCTTCACAACCACAGCAGCACTTGGTTGGATTTCCTTTCGGGACGGTTGCCGAGGTTCACTCGCAATAGTAGTAGCGGGACCATTATTCACAACCCCACTACTACTGGATTTAGGTACAGCTACCTTTTCACTTCCCTCGCTGCGAGGTGCATCATATGAGGGATCACGATTAGCCGCAACCTCCCCACTGATACACAACACAGGAGAAACCACAAACAGCGCTGGCGCCGTGCTGTCGCCCGGTTTAGAAGAAGAACCGGTCTCACAACTATCTATCCTTTTGTTTTTTTGTTTGTTTTTGTTCATTTTGTTCCCACCAGAGGCGAAGAAAGGGTGGTCCATCTGTACAGAGATTCGCATATACAGATAAGGCTAGTTAATCCGGAGGTTGCCAGGTATCCGGATACTCCGTTAACGACTGAGCTAGTATTTTTAATTGGGCCCTCAGCCAGGCTGATCCTCGGCACGGTACGTATAACACCATTGATCCAGCCCAAAAGGAAAGGTAGGGGTAGGGTAGGATTTAGAAGGGGGAAGGATTTCAGACAGCGTCATCGCCATACTGAAGGAAGGAAGGAATGGTTGCAGGATTCCGGACAGCTTTTTCACCGTACCGTCAGTGGGATAGAACGACATCGCCGTACTGTCGAGAGAAGGATGATATCGGGTGAGGGAAAGCCGAACAGCGTCAACGCCGTAGCGTCGAGGGAGGGGAGGGAGGGGTAGAAAAGGAGAGAAAGGGTACGAGGAAATTGAAGCACCCTTTGGTTTCAGGACTCATCTGGAGAGTTAATCTCGAGACTCATTGACCTTACTCAGCTTCTACAACTCGACAAGTTTGACGCTCGGGTAGAAGGAAGAAGGAGAGGAACTTACTAAAACAAAAGAATTTAGAGAACATGAACCAGCACGATCATGTTTTACACAAATACTACAAAATTATTTGAGATCAGAATCAGTCCCTTTATTTGATAAATTTTTGAATAAAATATTTGCTGAAACAAACAAATTTTTGAGGCGACATCCTGAAATTTATATTGTTCCAGCAGACAAAGGTAATATCACTGTAGCATTATTAAAACAAGATTATATAACTAAAGTGAGAGAAATGATGGCAGACAGGAATACATATTGCATTTTAAGGAACGACCCAACTTATAAACTACAAACTCGTAATAATAATTTAGTTCAAGATCTTTTTCAAAAAAGTTTATAAATGAGATAGAAAAAAGGTGTATGACCACATATACTGGAAACAGTCCAAAGTTTTATGGCTTACCTAAAAAAAAAACTGAATATTCCACTAAGACCAATATGTTCTTCTTTAATAGACCCATGTTATGAGCCTTCAAAATATATTGTTAAAATTTTAAAAAGTATAACTGAAAACTCTAAATACAACGTTAAAAATGCTTCAACGTTTATTTCAAAAATCACACCATTTATTTTAGATGAAGATAGTATTTTAGTATCTTTTGACGTAGTTTCATTATTTACTAATGTTCCAATTCAACTTGCGTTAGAACTTGTTAGAAAAAAAGAATACCGTTAAGGAGCACACTAGAATTCCAAAGTTAAAATTCTTAGAAATTTTAAGATTTTGTAAAATAGATAATAATTATTTAGGTAGGTAGGTAGGTAGAGATGGCGGTCACAAGCATCCTTGCTCGATGACCCAATTAACGCGGTAATGCGCCGTTTTGATACCATAACTCGTTTGACCTGTGGGTTAAAAGAACATTTTTATAGAAAAAGAGGATATTTGGTGATAGATCTCCCAACGGATCATCGCCTACGCCCGAGTTCAGCTGCAGTATGCTACGCTTAGCAATTTGCTGATTTGCCCGGGACGCATACGATCTGATCCCTTAGGGTGATCGTCTAGTCGCACACTCGGATATGGTAATCTCTGTACACCTCCGTCTGTTTGCACAACATGACTTGTGGTTACCAGAGAAAGTACCACCCGCCTGTATGACCAGACGCTTTTATTGGGTTTAGACATGTGATGAAACTTATTAAGGATTTGGACATAGGAAAAACACCCGATAGGACCAAAGTTCGCAACTAAAAACCATCTACACTGTGTCAACTAGGCAACTTGTTGACTGGTATTGAAGCGAAGGTTGGCACAACCGTGTGATCCTCCGGTCCTCGTGCACCATGAGCCACCTTCAAAAACCAGTAGTCTGCTAGCTCACAGTCATAGGAGTTTGGGGAAGAAAATGGTGCAAAAGGAAACCGAAGTTAATTCTAGATCCATTGAAACATTCTTGAACTTGAAAATAGGAAAACACTCAAAAGGGTCGAAGTCCGCAACTAAGACCCATCTACACTGTGCCACCTAGGCACTTGTTGGCTGGTATTGAAGCGGAGATCGGCCCAACTGTGTGATCGTCCGGTCCTCGTGCAACATGAGCCACCTTCCAAAACCGTTAGTCTGCTAGCTCGCACTCATAGGAGTTTGGGGAAGAAGACGGTGCAAGACGGTGAAATCTTTGATCTTCGTTCCGGAGAGTTCGTGAAGGTCGTCAAAAAAGGGCTTCCCAAAAGATTGTTGCCTCATTCTGGCCAAAGCGGGACATTTACAGAGGAAATGAAAGACTGTTTCCTTTTCCTGCTGGTCCCCACAACTACGACAGTGAGTATTGTAGGGGATGCCAAGCTTCGCCGCATGTTCTCCTATTGGCCAGTGTCCAGTGCATGTTGCAACAATCCTTGCTATGTCTCGCCTGGGTCTGCACATTAGGTTAATAGTTCGGTATTTATTATAGGTAGGCCAGATTTTTCTAGCAATAATGCAGTTAGTTAAACTATTCCACCTACGATTAGATTCTGAGAGAAAAATTGAGAAAAATCATAACTCCAAGAGGAATACTGACTCTTTCTGCAAGTGAGTTATGAAGGGCTGAACCTTGCCTGGCCAGCTCGTCAGCCCGCTCATTCCCCTCAATGCCACTGTGACCCGGAACCCAGATAAGAGTGACCCTGAGGTTAGTGTTCAGACTCAGAAGCTCTTCTTGTCATTGTCGTACTAATTTTGAGGATGATGTAGCCGAATTAATGGTTTTGACAGCCGCTTGACTGTCTGAGAAAATAGCTGTATTTCGGTTCTGGTTTGGATTTTGTTTAAGTAGCTTGCATGCTTCCCTGATCGCCAGTACTTCAGCCTGAAAGACACTAGCAAAGTCAGGTAGCCGAAAAGACCTGGATATATTTAGGGACTCTGAGAAAATACCCGCACCAACACCGCACTCCATCTTTGACCCATCAGTAAAGATAGTTGTGTCGAAGTCTTCCGTCACGACGTCATCATTCCAATCATTTCTGGATGGGAATATAACTTTAAAATCTTTACCGAGGCTCATTGAAGGGGTGCAGTAATCAGTCAGAGTCGAAAACATTTCGGTAGGAATTAATCCCGTGATGTTGCTGTGCCCATAGGGTTTGGCAAACCAGGAGTTCGATTCTTTTAGTCTTATCGCGCTGCAAGATACTAGGTATTTAATGTGCAAATCTAGTGGTAAAAGGTGTAGAAAAACTCCTAAAGCATCTGTTGGACAGGATCGAATAGCCCTTGTGGTGCCAATGCTAGCTGTTCTTTGAACCTTCCTAAGTTTGTTGATATTATACAAATTCTTTAATGCTGGCCACCACACAATCGAACCATACGTGAGAATAGGTCGCACCACGGCTGTGTATGTCCATAAAATCATTTTTGACTGGAGGCCCCACCTCTTACCAAAAGTTTTGCTACAGGCATAGAAAGCTATACAGGCCTTCTTAACCCGTTCTTCAATGTTTAATTTCCAGTTTAATTTAGGGTCGAGAATTACACCCAGATATTTTGCACTGGAGGAGAGCGAAAGTGTTTGACCGTTGAGTCGAGGTAGATTGAAGGGGTCTATCTTTGTTTCGGTAGTAAAAAGTATAAGTTCAGTTTTGCTTTGATTAATACCCAGTCCGCAGCTCGCAGCCCAGTTACTAACCTTCCTAAAAGCCACCTCCGTGATCTCACTTATCACAGGGGTAAACTTACCCGACACTAGTAGCACCAAATCATCGGCATACGCAACCGCCTTCGCTCCACCCCTCTCCAACTTAGCGAGCATTTTATTCATGACTAAAAGCCAAAGAAGAGGAGACAGAACACCACCCTGGGGTGTTTCTCTACTGACGTATTTGGTTAATATTGTATTTCCTAACGTATATTGAATCCTTCTATCCCTGAGCATGGAAACTATCCACTCCCGGATGTAGAGCTCTACACCAAAGTCAATAAGGGCTTTTAGAATGGACTCAGTTAGGACGTTGTTGAAAGCCCCTTCTACATCTAAGAAGGTGGCGAGTGTATATTTTTTGAAGTTAATACTTTTCTCAATTGTACGAACTACCTCGTGAAGGGCCGTCTCCGTGGACTTACCCTTTAGGTATGAGTGTTGAGAGTTTTCAAGAGGGCATCCAACTACTTACTTACTTACTTACTTAGGTCCTCGGACCTATTACGTCCGTGATGTTTCCCTTACGGGACATAGGGCCTCAACTACACCTACGCGCCATCGTGTACGATTTCTTGAAATGTATTTCAGCTCTCTCCAACTTTTCCCCCAGTCGTGCCGATTCCTGTTCGACCGTTCTTCGCCATGTACTTCTAGACCTGCCCACTTGTCTTCCCTCCTGTGTGAGCGGGTTCCACTGCATTGCTTGAGATGCAATGCACCGATCGCCTTTTCGAAGCGTATGGCCAATCCACTGCCACTTTCTTCTTCGTATAATGGAGTCTATGGGCTCCTGACCCGTTCTCGCATGAAGTTCGGCATTGGAGATACGGTTGGGCCAGAAAATCCTCAAGATCTTTCGTAGACATCTATTAACGAAGGTTTGCAGCTTTCTAGTGACAGTTTCAGTGACTTTCCAAGTGCTGCAGCCGTAAAGCAGAACGGATTCAACATTGGAGTGGAACAGTCGTAGCTTGGTCTTTAAGCTAAAAGAGTTGTTTCTCCATATTTTGGACAGCATTCCGAACGCAGCCTTTGCTTTTCTGATTCGGCTGTTTACGTCCAGTTCAGTTCCGCCACCCGTAGAGACAATACTCCCAAGATATTGGAAATCCTGTACCATCTCTACGGGTTGTCCAGAAATATTTACTTGGATTGATGAGGAAGTTCCAAGGCTGATCCTTTTAGTTTTTGCCGAGTTGATCTTAAGCCCTACGATTTATGCTTCTCTCTCCACCCTTGTTGTCATTTGATGGAGATCCATTATCCTATGAGAGAGTAAGCATACGTCGTCCGCGTAGTCCAGATGTTTGAGGTGAGATTGCAGAGTCCACTGAATTCCTCCATTTCCATTTGACATAGCTGCGTCACTTATCACCAACAGAAACAGTATTGGTGACAGTATACAGCCTTGCCTAACCCCACTTTGGATTTCAAACTCCTCTGACAGCCTACCTTTGTGCAAAACGTGACACCTGGATCCATCATATGTAGCCTTGATAATAGCAATCACAATTTATCTGGGATGCCCCTCCTGTGCAAAGCAAGCCAAATAAATTCTCTATTGACACTGTCGAACGCCTTTTCAAAATCGATGAACAGCAGGTGAAGTGGTGATCGATATTCAACGCACTGTTCGATGATGATCCGCAAGGTGTTGATGTGATCCACACAGGAAGATCCATTGCGGAAACCTGCTTGTTCGGCGTCGAGTGTGTCTTCGAGGTGGTCTTTAATTCGGTCCAATATTATCCTTGCTATTATCTTGGCTACTGCAGGCAGAACGCATATTCCTCTCCAGTTTTCGCACTGTGTGAGATCTCCTTTCTTTGGAAGCTTGACAATCATTCCTTTTTTCCACTCTTCAGGAAAGCTCTCTGTTTCCCAAGCTCTCTTAATAAGTGGGTGCAGTAGCTCGCTCGATGTCGTTGGGGCTGCTCCTAAGAGCTCTGCAGGAATACCATCAAGTCCAACCGCTTTGTTGTTCTTCAGTGCTTTGATGGCGGTGATAATTTCTTCTTTACTGGGGGGTACGGTGCGTATTCGGGAAATTGTTACTTCGGGTAGCTCAGTGGGAATAGGGTTCACTTCACTGGCGAAAACGCGGTTTAAAACCGCAGAAAAGTGTTCCCTCCACCTTATGAGCTGGTCCTCATCCGAAGTTAGCAGGGATCCGTTTGTGTCTTTAACCAGGTGTTGTTTAGAGCTCTGGACACCAGTGAGCTCTTTGGTAATTCTGTAGACGGTCCTACTGTCACACCTACTAGCGGCTTCTTCTGCTTCTGTAGCCAGTGCGTTGATGTAGTTACGCTTATCACGTCGCACACTACGGTGAACTTCCCTCATCTTCATGCGGTACGTATACTCAAGCTCGTTTCTCCCTGCTGCTGGGGTAGCTGCGATGCGAGCTTTAAGGTGTTTCCTTTCTTCGATCCTTGCCCAAGTATCGTCGGAAAGCCAAGCACTATTTCTCCCTTGCGCCCGGCCGACTATACTTTCAGCACCGGATATGAACACATTTTTCACAGCACACCAATGATTTTCGATGGATGTGGTTTCCGTGCTGCTGATTGCGTTCAATCCTTGTGAAAGGTGGTCCCCTAGTTGTTGGCGCACTGCGGGATCCTTTAGTCTATCTGTATTAAACTTGGGCATTCGAGTGTTTCCTTGGGATCTACGAACTGCAGCCGTACGCAATCTTACGGTAGCAACCATCAGATGGTGGTCCCGGGCCATTCCCATGTCAGCACCTCTTCTGTTACGGACGTCCTGGAGACTGCTTCTAAAACGCCGGCTGATCGCGAAGTGGTCAATTTGGTTGGAAGTTGCTTGTCTGTCAGTCGACACCCAACTGACTTTGTGGCACATCTTATGCTCGAACATGGTCCCTCCAATAACAAGGCCGTTGGCGTTGCAGAAATCGACAAATCGTTCACCATTGTCGTTTCGGTTACCAACACCATGTTTTCCCATGACATGCCCTAGCCCAGAGTTGTCATTGCCAACCTTGGCATTTAAGTCTCCCATCACCATAACTATATCACCTCGTGGAACGCTATCATAAGCAGCACTCAGCCGGTTATAAAAGGCCTTCTTCTCCTCGTCAGAAGAGAGCAAAGTTGGGGCGTAACACTGTATGATGGTGACGCGACGTACTCTAGTCCGGAACCTGGCTTTCAAGATCCTGTCACCTAAAGGCTCCCAGGAAATTAGGCTTTTGAGAGCTGTTTTGGAAAGCAGCAATCCAACGCCAGATTCCCGAGCGCTTCCAGGTGTTTTTCCGGAATAGAATAGTACAGTGTTACGGGTTGGTGACTTGAACTTCCCCGAACCCAGCCATCTAACTTCACTTATCCCTAAGATGTCCATCCTATACCGCATGAATTCCTTCTCTAGTTGCAGGAATCTGGCATTCTGAGGACCTTCTTTTCCGTTGTCAAGAAGCGTCTTCACATTCCAGAAACCAATCTTTATCCGGGTACAATAGCCAAAAGTCGTCAACGAGTTATCATTAATTATCCGAGGCGTAGTGTTGGTTTCGGTAGCAGGTTGATTTCAGTTACGGAGAATGCTAACCTCCGTAACCTATCCTAGAAAGCTAGGCCTTTTCGCACTTGTAATTTTGGCCTATTTATGTATATTGGGATACATAAATAGTTGCCCGGGGACCACCACGAGGAGGTAAAACAAGCACTTCATCGTGACTAATTGTTGCGCTACTGGCCCAGACCAAGTTCTGAGCAATCAATAGTTTCCCGATCAGGCACGATGCAGCTCGCCCAAATCATCCAACTAGGATGTCCCTAATGTGTTTGTCTAGGATGCGCTCCATCGTTTTAAGCACGAAAGAGGTCAGACTAATTGGTCGAAAATCCTTCGCGGATTCATGGCCCCTTCTACTGACCTTCGGGATGAAAACTACTCTGACATGTCTCCATGTCTCGGGTACATGGTTGAGGTAGAGGCAACCTTTGAAAATTATTTCCAGCCAAGGAACAACCACATCTTGCAGTTTTTGAAGCATAAGCATAAGCAGTAGTTCCAAGGATTCAGCTGGAGAGACTGCCCACTCCCCATCGTTCTTTTTCAAAAAAGACGGGTTGTAATGCTCTTTTGACAGAACTCTACCAAGTCTTGCGGAGTCTTTGATGTTTTCTATTGACTCGCAGTACTCCCTCCAGCCTTGTTTCTTGGCTGATGCGACAGCTCGCTTGTATACTCTAAGGCTATTTTTATACGGTTGATAAAATTTGTTTTTGTGGCAGATGTTGAAAATTTTCCTTGTCGATTTTCTGAGTTCAGACAGATTTTCATTCCACCATGGAGGGAGAGTTTTTCGGCTATATTTAACTGGGCAAGAGATCTTGAACGCCGTGTTCATAGATGCTTCAAAGGTTTTCACCTTTGACTCTACATCAGCAACCGATTCTGGACTCAGATTGGGTATATTGCGCAGTTTAGAATTAAAAATTTTACTGAACTTCTTCCAGTCAATTCGTTTAGGATTTCTATAAGGAGGAGGGGTTTCAGACTCAAAACCTATGCTGAAGAGTATCCACCTGTGTGAAAACGAATTCAGAAGAGATACCCCCCAATTTTCCACTAATAGATTAAAGTTATTGTTGACAATAGTAACGTTGAGCACCTCCTCCCAACCTAAACCGAAAGACGAAAGTGGGAGTATTACCTCTGTTACAAACAGTTAAGTTATTATCAGTGACAAAATTAAAAAGAGACTCACCTCGTTCGTTTATCTCGGAACTGCCCCAAAGGGTGTGTCTTGCGTTTGCATCACATCCAATCAGGAGGTTTGTTTTTTGCACTTTCGCCTCGGCTGTGAGTGCACACACTTCTTCTGGTGGTGACTGCTGCTCATGCCCGAAGTAAGCAGATGCCAAGATTAAGCCGTCTGCATTTTTTGCTTCTAACCTGACGACTGTCAGATCAGGAGTACTAAGATTAGGACACAGAGAAGCTTTTAAGTATTTTTTAGCTAAAATACAAGTTCTAGGCTTACCATCGTTTATGTTTGCGATCTTGTAGATCAGGTCGTATTGTTTATCTTGGAGGCCTCTCACTCTAGAGCGATTGACCCATGGTTCTTGGACGATGCCTACATCTATATTTTCCTCACTCAGGAAAACTCTCAGATTATCCGAGGCACATTTTGAGTGCTTCAGGTTAATCTGAATGACTTTTAGCAGCGCGTTTTTTAATTTTCTTTCGATTCTGCAAAGCCAGGGCCCGGCGACTCGCTAGGGACCTCGACTCCATCAGTGACATCGTCTAGCTCAACGTTGTCACCAACTTTGCCGGGGTCTGCTCCCTGGTTCTGCAGAATCTTAATTTTCGCACATCTTATGCCAAAACGCAGCTTGAATTCGGCTTTCTCGAGAGCCACAATGCTTTCCTCGCTGATCATCAGAAGGTAAGATGCACTGTTCCTTTGCGGCTTCTCCGCCTTAATGACTCTCCAGTCGTGCATCGGAATCAGTGGATTTAACCTCTGAAGACCACGGATCAGCTCCTGTCCGCTTGGCTTAATGCTCATGAGGAGCAACCAGATGCGAGCCTTAGGTCGTTTAGGGATGTCCTTAGCTGGGATGAGCTTGAGCTTCAAGCCCTCCCAGTCATTGCTAATCTTAGCGATGCAGGTCCTAAGGAACTCCCTAGAGAACACGTCTGCGCACCTGATAAAATTTGTTTTTGTGGCAGATGTTGAAAATTTTCCTTGTCGATTTTCTGAGTTCAGACAGATTTTCATTCCACCATGGAGGGAGAGTTTTTCGGCTATATTTAACTGGGCAAGAGATCTTGAACGCCGTGTTCATAGATGCTTCAAAGGTTTTCACCTTTGACTCTACATCAGCAACCGATTCTGGACTCAGATTGGGTATATTGCGCAGTTTAGAATTAAAAATTTTACTGAACTTCTTCCAGTCAATTCGTTTAGGATTTCTATAAGGAGGAGGGGTTTCAGACTCAAAACCTATGCTGAAGAGTATCCACCTGTGTGAAAACGAATTCAGAAGAGATACCCCCCAATTTTCCACTAATAGATTAAAGTTATTGTTGACAATAGTAACGTTGAGCACCTCCTCCCAACCTAAACCGAAAGACGAAAGTGAAAGTATTACCTCTGTTACAAACAGTTAAGTTATTATCAATGACAAAATTAAAAAGAGACTCACCTCGTTCGTTTATCTCGGAACTTCCCCAAAGGGTGTGTCTTGCGTTTGCATCACATCCAATCAGGAGGTTTGTTTTTTGCACTTTCGCCTCGGCTATGAGTGCACACACTTCTTCTGGTGGTGACTGCTGCTCATGCCCGAAGTAAGCAGATGCCAAGATTAAGCCGTCTGCATTTTTTGCTTCTAACCTGACGACTGTCAGATCAGGAGTACTAAGATTAGGACACAGAGAAGCTTTTAAGTATTTTTTAGCTAAAATACAAGTTCTAGGCTTACCATCGTTTATGTTTGCGATCTTGTAGATCAGGTCGTATTGTTTATCTTGGAGGCCTCTCACTCTAGAGCGATTGACCCATGGTTCTTGGACGATGCCTACATCTATATTTTCCTCACTCAGGAAAACTCTCAGATTATCCGAGGCACATTTTGAGTGCTTCAGGTTAATCTGAATGACTTTTAGCAGCGCGTTTTTTAATTTTCTTTCGATTCTGCAAAGCCAGGGCCCGGCGACTCGCTAGGGACCTCGACTCCATCAGTGACATCGTCTAGCTCAACGTTGTCACCAACTTTGCCGGGGTCTGCTCCCTGGTTCTGCAGAATCTTAATTTTCGCACATCTTATGCCAAAACGCAGCTTGAATTCGGCTTTCTCGAGAGCCACAATGCTTACCTCGCTGATCATCAGAAGGTAAGATGCACTGTTCCTTTGCGGCTTCTCCGCCTTAATGACTCTCCAGTCGTGCATCGGAATCAGTGGATTTAACCTCTGAATACCACGGATCAGCTCCTGTCCGCTTGGCTTAATGCTCATGAGGGGCAACCAGATGCGAGCCTTAGGTCGTTTAGGGATGTCCTTAGCTGGGATGAGCTTGAGCTTCAAGCCCTCCCAGTCATTGCTAATCTTAGCGATGCAGGTCCTAAGGAACTCCCTAGAGAACACGTCTGCGCACCTGATTATCCTGTACCCCCTGAGCACCTCGTCACAGTCAAAACTATGGTAAGGGCCCTCGATCGCCGAAATGGTATACAAAAACACCATCTCCGAGAGCTTGGCCTCGATGGAGTTCCACGCAATAAGCAGAGCTCTGCTGGTTGTGGTGAGCTCATCTACAACCGCTACTTGGAGGTCGTCTCTGACAACCTCACTTAGAGTACGCGGTTGCGCTGCTCCGGAAGATGGCGCTTTGGTAGACCCTTTCGTACCGTCAAGCTTCCTTTTTTTCATAGGCTGGCTGGTCTCTTCACGAGACCTATTGCGCTTGGCGGTGTTTTTGGCTTTAGTATCCAGAAGACAGTTGTACTCTTCAACGATCTTCTGGCACGTAATTTTGTCAGTGAGGTCCTTCTCAAGAATAATTCCAGCCTCCTCATTCTTGGCAATTTTGTCAAGAATAAAGGTGGCCTTCTTGAACTCCAACCTGCGAAGAACACCCGCTGATTGCTTTTTACCCCGGGCAGCACCGCTATGGCTGGCGTTGCTACCTGAGGGTACGTTGGGTTTGGTCGGTCGAAACACAGGGGTACTGTGGCTGGTACTGCCTGTGCTTCCAGTTTCTGTAGGTTGCCCTATAATGGTCTCCTGACTGGAGGCCAAAAGTTCATCCTCTGTGTCGGCGGATGGTAAAACGTCTGTCATGTCTAAATCGTCCATAGTGTGAAAAATTAAATAAGAGTCCCACGAGTAGATCGGAAAGGAAAGGTCAGCCCCGGCAGAGCCGATATACCGGGGTAAAGCAAAAAGTATGACGGAACCTGCCAAGGCGTCCGAAAGAGCTCGTTAGCGACTGGTTTACCCCCAACCTTCCATTTCTTCGGCACGGATTATGAAAATCGCTCACACCACCACTGAAAATTAGAGACCCCGTATCTATGGTCAAATCGTATTGCTGAGTGTTAAACTATTGAGAAGTAAAGGAACGTCTCAGCAATTCGACCTGACCTTAGCTGATCACCATCTTGACATCGCACAAGATAAAAATTGTGGTGACCATTAACCGCCCGGCACCCACTAGGAGGGTTTGATACGAGGATTTTATTTAGAATTTGATAAAATATTTTATCAACAAAAACAAGGAGTTCCGATGGGCAGTCCTGCTTCACCTATTTTAGCAGATATAGTTATGGAAACTTTATTAGATAGTGTTTTTGATAAACTTCCTTTTAAACCCAAAATAGTAACTAAATATGTTGATGACATTTTTATTATTTTAAAATCAAATGAAGTAAATTCCACTCTGGATACACTTAATGCTTTTCACCCAAGTATTCAATTCACGGTAGAAATTGAAACTAATGAAAACCATCATTGAAAAAGTTAACTGTTGATTTTGAGACCTTTCGAAAGTTTAATCATTGAATATTTTAATGCAGAAATATAGCTTACGACTTCAAAATTATTTCTCCTTCAAAAAAAATTCATTTTGACCCATATCTTCCCCATAACGTAACTTTTAATTTTTCAATGATGAACTGCCTTACCAATGATCATTCAAAAAATTAAAAGTTGCGTTATGGGGAAGATATGGGTCAAAATGAATTTTTTTTGAAAGTGAAACAATTTAAAAGTCGTAAGCTATATTTCTGCATTGAAATATTCAATGATTAAACTTTCGAAAGGTCTCAATCAACAGTTAACTTTTTCAATGATGGTTTTCAATGATAGCTATAACTGGCTTCTTAGTAGTAAGAAAAAACAATAAATTAATTTTCGATTGGTATAAGAAACCAACTTCATCAGGTCGCCTTATAAACTATAATTCTAAACAACCAAAACAGATCACTGGTGTCCAGAGCTCTAAACAACACCTGGTTAAAGACACAAACGGATCCCTGCTAATTTCGGATGAGGATCAGCTCATAAGGTGGAGGGAACACTTTTCTGCGGTTTTAAACCGCGTTTTCGCCAGTGAAGTGAACCCTATTCGCACTGAGCTACCCGAAGTAACAATTTCCCGAATGCGCACCGTACCCCCTAGTAAAGAAGAAATTATCACCGCCCTCAAAGCACTGAAGAACAACAAAGCGGTTGGACTTGACGGTATTCCTGCAGAGCTCTTAGGAGCAGCCCCAACAACATCGAGCGAGCTACTGCACCCACTTATTAAGAGAGCTTGGGAAACAGAGAGCTTTCCTGAAGAGTGGAAAAAAGGAATAATTATCAAGCTCCCAAAGAAAGGAGATCTCACACAATGCGAAAACTGGAGAAAAATATGCGTTCTGCCTGCAGTAGCCAAGATAATAGCAAGGATAGTATTGGACCGAATTAAAGGCCACCTCGAAGACACACTCGACGCCGAACAAACAGGTTTCCGCACTGGATCTTCTTGTGTGGATCACATCAACACCTTGCGGATCATCATCGAAGAATGCGTTGAATATCGATCACCACTTCACCTGCTGTTCATCGATTTTGAAAAGGCGTTCGACAGTGTCAATAGAGAATTTATTTCGTTTGCTTTGCGCAGGAGGGGCATCCCAGATAAATTGTGATTGCTATTATCAAGGCTACATATGATGGATCCAAGTGTCACATTTTGCGCAAAGGTAGGCTGTCAGAGGAGTTTGAAATCCAAAGTGGAGTTAGGCAAGGCTGTATACTGTCACCAATACTGTTCCTGTTGGTGATAAGTGACTTACTGCACTGCACGCAGCTTTGTCAAATGGAAATGGAGGAATTCAGTGGACTCTGCAATCTCACCTCAAACGTCTGGACTATGCGGACGACGTATGCTTACTCTCTCATAGGATCATGGATCTCCATCAAATGACAACAATTGTGGAGAGAGAAGCAGAAATCGTAGGGCTTAAGATCAACTCGGCAAAAACTAAAAGGATCAGCCTTCGAACTTCCTCATCAATCCAAGTAAATATTTCTGGACAACCGGTAGAGATGGTAGAGGATTTCCAATATCTTGGGAGTATTGTCTCTACGGGTGGCGGAACTGAACTGGACGTAAACAGCCGAATCAGAAAAGCAAAGGCTGCGTTCGGAATTCTGTCCAAAATATGGAGAAACAACTCTTTTAGCTTAAAGACCAAGCTACGACTGTTCTGCTCTAATGTTGAATCCGTTCTGCTTTACGGCTGCAGCACTTGGAAAGTCACTGACACTGTCAATAGAAAGCTGCAAACCTTCGTTAATAGATGTCTACGAAAGATCTTGAGGATTTTCTGGCCCAACCGTATCTCCGATGCCGAACTTCATGCGAGAACGGGTCAGGAGCCCATAGACTCCATTATACGAAGAAGAAAGTGGCAGTGGATTGGCCATACGCTTCGAAAAGGCGAGCGGTGCATTGCATCTCAAGCAATGGAACCCGCTCACACAGGAGGGAAGACAAGTGGGCAGGCCTAGAAGTACATGGCGAAGAACGGTCGAACAGGAATCGGCACGACTGGGGAAAAATTGGAGAGAGCTGAAATATATTTCAAGAAATCGTACACGATGGCGCGTAGGACGAGTAGGAGGCCCTATGTCCCGTAAGGGAAACATCACGGATGTAATAGGTCCGAGGACCTAAGTAAGTAAGTAAGTAAAACAGATTATTATAAATACAGCAAAAAATTTCATTAGCAAAGTATTAGATATCAGTGATATTACCTTTCGTCAAAAAAAACATTAAAATTATTATGGATACATTATCTTCGAATTCATTTCCTATAAAAATAACAAAAACTTTATTAAATCGATGTTATAATCCTTTGATACAAACGAATTTACAAACAAATTTACAACAGTTTTCATATAAAAGCATTTTATATATTCCTAATCTTTCGAATAGTTTATTAGACGCTCCTATAAGAAATAAAGAAACTGTTCGTATAGCATTTAAATCAGCCAACACCTTAAGAACAGCCTTATTTTCAAATCTTAAAAGTAAATTATGAAAGGAGGATAAATCTGATATAGTATATAAAATAAAATGTTTATGTGATGGAACAATAGGTTGTCCTTCAGTTTATGTAGGAACATCTATGCAAAAGTTAAAAAATCGTATATCAGGTCATAAATCTGACATAAATAGTGGCAGTTCACATAAAACAGCTTTAGCTCTTCATTGCATAGATGAAGGTCATCGACCTGTCTACAATAACGTTGATATCTTACAGACAGAATCTAATTACAAAATAAGAATGTTAAAAGAATTGTTATTCAATACAGAAAGCACAGGAAATAGACGCTCAGATTGTGAAAGATTAAATAATATTTATGGTCAATTTATTACAAGAATATAAGAAAGTTTTTGATCAGATTTTCAATCATATGTAGATTTTCTTACATATTTAGGTAAGTATATATTTTTGTAATAGCGTTTATTGAGGTGAATATCTGTTATTAGATAGACACATAATTTATAGCTACGATTGTTAATGTATAACTTGCTTTAGCTTTTAATATTAAAATTTTGAAATTATTATCATGATTGAAATTAAAATATTAAAAAATTATTAATTCTTAAACATCTTTTTGAAGACATTGAGAGAATTTATAGAAAATAAAAAAGCAAATTAATAGATTAAAAAACAGATAAATATATAACATATATTATTTAATATTTGGTTAACGTCATTTGTAAGTATTAATTTTAAATTATATAAATGATTTTTGTATTCAAAATTAAATTTTGACAGGCCTGAAGAAGACTTTAATCGCAGTTGAAACGTCGCGTTTGGTTCAATTTTAAACAAATAAAAATAAACAAGACCTATAGCCCACGTAGCAGTCATATAATTTTAATGTAATTTATATATATCTATAATTCCTTAAAATTAAGTCTTTGTATAAGGTTAGGCCCCTATGTGCCAACAAATGTAAATTTAATCATTTTATCTTGTTATTAGTAGTTATAAGCCATATTGTATATATTAATGTTCAATAAAATATCTCAGTCTAGATAGCACCTCTTAAAGAGATATTATATTTGATTTTCTTGCTTGTTGTGTCTTGTATGGTTGTTTGGGTTGCTGGTGCTGGTGAGAAAATATTTGGCCTAGGGTTTGGATATTTATTTGCGGTTTCGGGAAGGGGATTGTTTTCTTTTGGCAGGGTGCTCTAGTAAACATTGGACGAGAAATTTTTGTCGTAGTAAAATTTCTCGTCTAAAAAAAAGTATTTAGACAAACATCAATTGAAAGATGGCAGTCCCTAGATCACGAATATGCAATTTGTAGTTTTGTAAGATGCTTAGTTTAGCCGGAAATCAAGTATGAATGTGCAAACTTTGAGGGGTCTACGATGCTTCTATGGCTCGCAAATCGAGTTTAAAAATAAAAGTCGGTTTTTCATATCATGCGATACATCGATTGAAAGGTGGTAGTCAATGGATCACGAATATGCAATTTTAAGGTTTGTAAGATGCTTAGTTTAGCCACAAATCAAGTTTGAATGTGAAAACTTTGGGGGGTCTACAATGCTTCTATGGCTCGCAAATCGAGTTTAAAGATTAAAGTCGGTTTTTCATATCATGCGATACATCAATTGAAAGGTGGTAGTCCCTGGATCACGAATATGCAATTTTTAGTTTTGTAAGATGCTTAGTTTAGCCGCAAAACAAGTTTGAATGTGAAAACTTTGGGGGGTCTACGATGCTTCTATGGCTCGCAAATCGAGTTTAAAAATTAAAGTCGGTTTTTCATATCATGCGATACGTCGATTGAAAGGTTGTAGTCAATGGATCATGAATATGCTTAGTTAAGCCGCAAATCAAGTTTGAATGTGCAAACCTTGGGGGTCTACGATGCTTCTATGGCTCGCAAATCGAGTTTAAAGATAAAAGTCGGTTTTTCATATCATGCGATATGTATCGGGTCTACGATGCTTCTATGGCTCGCAAATCGAGTTTAAAGATAAAAGTAGGTTTTTCATATCATGCGATACATCGATAGAAAGGTGGTAGTCAATGGATCACGAATATGCAATTTTTAGGTTTGTAAAATGCTTAGTTTAGCCACAAATCAAGTTTGAATGTGAAAACTTTGGAGGGTCTACAATGCTTCTATGGCTCGCAAATCGAGTTTAAAGATTAAAGTCGGTTTTTCATATCATGCGATACGTCGATTGAAAGGCTGTAGTCAATGGATCATGAATATGCAATTTTTAGTTTTGTAAGATGCTTAGTTTAGCCGCAAAACAAGTTTGAATGTGCAAACTTTGGGGAGTCTACGATGCTTTTATGGCTCGCAAATCGAGTTTAAAGATTAAAGTCGGTTTTTCATATCATGCGATACGTCGATTGAAAGGTTGTAGTCAATGGATCATGAATATGCAATTTTAAGTTTTGTAAGATGCTTAGTTAAGCCGCAAATCAAGTTTGAATGTGCAAACTTTGGGGGGTCTACGATGCTTCTATGGCTCGCAAATCGAGTTTAAAGATAAAAGTCGGTTTTTCATATCATGCGATATGTATCGGGTCTACGATGCTTCTATGGCTCGCAAATCGAGTTTAAAGATAAAAGTAGGTTTTTCATATCATGCGATACATCGATTGAAAGGTGGTAGTCAATGGATCACGAATATGCAATTTTTAGGTTTGTAAAACGCTTAGTTTAGCCACAAATCAAGTTTGAAAGTGAAAACTTTGGGGGGTCTACAATGCTTCTATGGCTCGCAAATCGAGTTTAAAGATTAAAGTCGGTTTTTCATATCATGCGATACATCAATTGAATGGTGGTAGTCCCTGGATCACGAATATGCAATTTTTAGTTTTGTAAGATGCTTAGTTTAGCCGCAAATCAAGTTTGAATGTGCAAAATTTGGGAGGTTTACTATACTTCTTTCGCTTGCAAATTGAGTTTAAAGATAAAACCTGATTTTTCGTAAAGTTTATGTTATCAGTTGATGTGATTTCAGTTTGTTGTAGTAAACAGCACCTTGGGTGGGCCGCTTCGCGGGTTCAAGGATTTTCACCCCCTTTTCGGGTCCTCTGTCCCGCTCACGCGACTCCGTTGCTTCGCTTAGGGTATGCTCAGTCGTCTGGCAGGCGCCTATGTTGTCAGTCGATCTGTTATCAAAGTTTTTTTTTGTAGTAAACAGTACCTTGGGTGGCCCGCTTCGCGGGCTTAAGGATTTTAACCCCCTTTTCGGGTCCTCTGTCCCGCTCACGCGACTCCGTCGCTCCGCTTAGGGTATGCTCAGTCGTCTGGCAGGCAGTAACTTTCAAAAAGTAAAAAAATGTTATTTTTTGCAAAAAAAGAAGTTAACTTTTTTTGTAAAAAAGTTATTTTTTTCTTGTAAATTTTTTTTTTTTTTGCAAAAATGCTAACTTTTTTAAAGAGGAATTAAGTTTTTCTGTAAAAAAGTAAATTTTTTTGTAAGTTATTTTTTTTTGTAAAAAAATTATTTATTTATTTTATTTTAAATAAAATAAATTTTTTTTATTTTTTGCAGAAAAGTAAATTTTTTTTTGTAAAGAAGTTCATTCCTTTTTGTAAAAAAGTTATTTTTTTTTTTGTAAAAAAGTAATTTTTTTTTGTAAAAAAGTAATTCTTTTGTAAAAAAGTTATTTGTTTTTGTAAAAAAGTAATTTTTTTTTTGTAAAAAAGTTATTTTTTTTGTAAAAAAGTTATTTCTTTTTTTAGCAATTCCACATCTCAGCTATGTTTTCAGGTCCTGCCACGACCGAGTTCCAGCAAGAACTGAATTTAATTCTGTTTTCTCTTTTATTGAACATAATATATACAATTTATGTCTTATTACTAATACGATACTCATGATAAATTTACATTTGTTGGCACATAGGGGGCCTAACGTTATACAATGACTTAAGTTTAACAAATTATAAATATATAAAATACATGTCAAAAAATTTAAATTAAAAAGTCGGTTTACTTGATCGTCCTCGGGTGTTCATACCCGGTTGTCAATGACTGAATTAAATTCCGGAATTTAACTTGCTTAAATACTTTTTATTGGACCAGAAGTTTTTCGATGATCAGAAAAAAAATTTGTCGTCCAATGAATGTACTTAAGCGAATGAAAAATGGAATTCAATGCCCTTACCGCTTCCAGATGGGATAACATTAGCAGCCAAACGAAGTGCCAAATCCTTCGGAATCAGCTTTAATGAATTGATGAGATTCAACCCCCACTCACGAGCTGTCCTCAAGAAAGTCAACTTCGCCTTTCACCGCCTTCATCCACTGATGAAAAAAAGAACTGGATTAAGCAAGAAGACAAAGATACTGATTTACAAACAAATCCTGAGACCAATCATTAGCTACAGCTTATCAGTCTGGTACACCATCTCTAAGACAGCTATGAAGGAACTGCAATTATTTGAAAGGAAAATCCTGAGGATCTGCACCGGTCTTCACTTTGATCGACAACGACGGAAGAAGAACTCTACACCGAAGCCAAAATAACTCCGCTGGACAATTACCTGATGGTATCAGCTAAGAAGTTAGTTGCAAACATTGCCCACCACTCCAACCGACTAATTAGAAGGATGACAGACCAGCCACGACATCCCGAGCCAAGGTACTTCAGCGCATTGGAAATCTTGGACGAGGATATATTCTCAACATCCACTGACGAAGAAGCAGCACACTTCTACGCTGACCCAGGGTCAGCCTACCACCGTGGCTAATCGCCAACCCTACCCTAAACACCGATGAAACCACCACTGGACAACCGGGACGGAACACCCCGAGGATAACAAAGTCAACGTACTTTTAATTTAAGAAAAAAAAAAAACATGAATTTATATTCCTTATTTATTTGTATTTATATTCCTTATTTTAAGTCAATGTATTTAGTTAGGCCCCCTATGTGCCAACAAATTTGTAAAACCAATGTATCTAGTTTTTTTTTTAAGATTATCCTAAGTCAAATTGTAAATATATGTAAATATATATAAAAATTCAATGCCCCAGACTGTGGCCTGGGGTGCCTTTCCAGTTCTTCTAAGAACTAAAACAAATCTTAAAGAGATTTAACTTGTTATTATTATTATTATTTTCATTATTATTATTAAAATAGAACTAACAAAATTCCAAAAAAAAAAAAATTAAATATTTTTTCTTGTAACAAATAGTACTTTTTCAATAGTACTAAAAGTAGTGTCAATCTCGCCAAATTTTTGTCGAGATTAGTTGGCGAGATATCGTCCCGCGAGATTACGATCGGCGGGTTAGAGGGTAAAAATGATCTTAAAAATTTGGCGAGATAACGTTACCCGGTCAACTGATCTGCGGCCAATCGTAACGTTCCCGTTTCAATGCATCTCGATATGCCGCTTCCTGTAGTAGTCCGGGAGGCGACCGTAAGATTACCTATCTCGACGGGAGACCGAAAATAATGGTTACCAATCGGTAGTACTTTTCGTAACATTCACAAAACCACTGGTCGGGCGAACCTTTTCAGGGAATTTCAGACGGGAAAGGGTCACTTCCGTTACGGTTTTTTGATCACTACCCATCCCATCAGGGCCATGAAAACACTTATTGCTAGTAGTAAGAGTTTTGCCTATAGATTCTAAAACTGTTAGTCGGGCGAAAAAAATCTGGGAATAAATGCTTGCCCGACCGACTCAAAAAATATTTTTTTTGATGCAAAACTATCTCATCGGGAAATGGGTAATATTGGTATCAAATGAAAGGTACGACTGCCCTCTTCACAAATCCACTGGTTGGGCAAACTTTAATAGGGAATAACCTATTGCCCGACCACTTTAAAGGAAATTAGTCAATTTTTTCTTGTTAATCTTTTGAAGTTAAAAAAATTAACTTACTGTTGTCTAACTTATATTTAATTAGTATATCATCTTAGATTATTTTGTTCCCTAACACTTAAAAAAAAAGTTAAGCCAACAACAATCTTTTTGAACTATTTATTTCGCATTTTTTTACGTTTTTTGCCCTTTTTTAATGAAAAAACACTATTGAATTACATTGTGAACTGGGTAAACTTAATAGATTTGTGTATTTCAATTTTTCAAGTAACCCCAATTAAAGAAGATCTTAAAATTTAAACACAATAATTTAGTTACCACCTTACCCTCTAGATTTACTATTTGTTTAGTATAAAATGAAGCAAATAAACAGATTTGTTCTTCAAATATATTTATACATTCACTTTTCAGGAAATATTTTTACTTTTTTTTTCAAAATCAACAGATTATGATTCAAGAATAACAATAATTTACATACATATGTAGTACAAAACAAACAAAGTTATATTAAACTAAAAAGTGTCGTCATCAGAGTCTTGTTAACAAAGGAAATCTGTCTTTTCATCATATCCATTTTAAACAATGACCCCGAGTAATAAACAAAATTTGAGTCGAATCTAGCGTAAATTCAACTTTTGTATAGGGGTCGGACTCGACTTTAGACTTAATTTTACTTTCGATTCGTTCACTACTCAGGGCCAATATCTTATCGCCATTAAGTGGTGTTGGTTCTCCTAGATTTTTTTAAAATCCAGCCAAAATCTTCTGCTCTAGTTCTTACACAAACAGATTTAGTTGCATTTGTCCACATTGAACTAATAAAAACAGTTCTTTTTTATTTTCTGGAAAAGTGATTTAAAGCATGTTGGGATTTAACTTAGATCAAAACTTTTCATACTTTTGAAAAAAATTCCCAGAGAATTGTTTTTCGTGGCATAAATATATTTACTCAACTCTCGCTAAATTAACATTGCTACAATTTTTCACATCATACATTTGTAATTTAGAGCTTTGAATTGTTTCAGCGTCAATATCATTCAAATTTTCACTCTGACTTCTACTTGTTGCTGTAAAAATGCTGTTTGAAAATGTTTATTTTTTTCCAATAAGTTAAGTGGTTTAGATTTTCCTTTTATAAAAAAAAATAATAACAAAACAAATAATTCGTCAATATTATTTAAGGGAGTAAGGACCTATTTCCAATTTTGACATTATTTGTCGGGGATTTAAAAAAAGTCTAACCCTGGCCCATGTTAACGTTAATTATAGCGCTGTTAGTTCTAATGCCTTTGTAACTGCGTTTAAATAAATTTGATATTTTGTCTCAGTCCAGTTTTAAGCTTGTTCCATTTTTTTGTCCATGCTAATTTTTTGACTTTGTGGTCAATTTTCTTCAGAAAATGCGTAATCAACATGATGTTTTAATATTTTTTGAAATGTACAGTGGATCACACCTTATTTGATAAAGTACCTGGTTGAAATTTAAAGTTGCAATATTTTGTAAACCAGAAAGGCTATCCACACAATTTTATTTTAATTTTGAAGAAAACTAATGCACTTTAAGACAGATCAACAATTTATTTAAATAAATTGGTAATTAACATTATAACAATAAAAACCTAAAACCATAGCACTGTTATTAGTTTTTTTTTCAGGTCACAGCTTATTCGATACAGCATGAACAAACAGTCTTAGAAATATCCAAATATTATTGGTTTCATGCCATTTGAAATATTTTTCGTGGTATTCTTTGGAATTACCAAGTTTATTTGTGATCTCTGGGGTTATTTTCAGCTATTGTTCCGAAAGTGCATTTTTCAGGTAATTTTTGTGTTTTCGAACATTGTTCTGCAACAAAACTCAACAGTTTTCGATCACACTCATTCCAGGTGACAGTCCCGGAGGTTTCCATCAAGTAAGGCCATTTCTAAATTAGCTAGGAACGCATAACTTGTTCTTTGAGTCATTGTCCTGGTAAAAACGGAAATTTTGATATATACCCAACTTTTCGAAACTTTAGGTCAATATTTTTTTAAATGTCAGTTAGGAACATATTTTGTCCATCGTCCCCTCCATGAATTCCACAATTTCCCGCGTCGGCTGCAGACATACAGTAGGCTTATACCATAACGCTTTTTCCGTAATGATTCACTGTTGCTTTCAGGTTATCTGTTGTGAGCTCTGTATTTTGCTTCCGCCAGAAGTAAGACAACCTTACAGATCCAAAAATATTGAAATTAGAATACTCTGGCTCTGACCGGTTGTTTTACGTCTGGAGGAAGCCTATTTGGCTTACATTACAAATGTATGATGTGAAAAATTGTAGCAACTTTAATTTAGCGAGAGTTCAGATGTTAAAAAATATTTATGCCAAGCATAAAAAGTTTGATTTAAGTTAAATCCCAACATGCTTTAAATCACTTTTCCAGAAAATAAAAAAGAACTGTTTTTATTAGTTCAATGTGGACAAATGCAACTGAATCTGTTTGTGTTAAAACTAGAGCAGAAGATTTTAGCTGGATTTTAAAAAAATCCAGGAGAACCAACCATTTAATGGCGATAAGATATTGGCCCTGAGCAGTGAACGAATCCAAAATTAAATTAAGTCTAAAGTCGAGTCCGACCTCTATAAAAAAGTTGAATTTACGCTAGATTCGACTCAAATTTTGTTTATTACTCGGAGTCATTGTTTTAAATAGAGATGATGAAGAGACAGATTTCCTTTGTTAACAAGACTCTGATGACGACACTTTTTAGTTTAATATAATTTTGTTTGTTTTGTACTACATATGTATATAAATTATTGTTATTCTTGAATCATAATCTGTTGATTTAAAAAAAAAAGTGAAAATATTTGCTGAAAAATGAATGTATGAATATATTTGAAGAAAAAATCTGTTTATTTGTTTCATTTTATACTATACAAATAGTAAATCTAGAGGGTAAGGTGGTAACTAAATTATTGTTTTTAAATTTCAAGATCTTTTTTAATTGGGATTACTTGAAAAATTGAAATACACAAATCTATTTAGTTTACCCAGTTCACAATGTTATTCAATACAATTTTTTCATTAAAAAAAGGCAAACAACGTAAAAAAATGCGAAATAAATAGTTCAAAAAGATTGTTGTTGGCTTAATTTTTTTTTAAGTGTTAGGAAACAAAATAATCTAAGATGTTATACTAATTTAATATAAGTTAGACAACAGTAAGTTAATTTTTTTAACTTCAAAAGATTAACAAGAAAAAATTGCTTAATTTCCTTTCAAGTGGTCGGGCAATAGGTTATTCCCTATAAAAAATTGCCCGACCAGTGGATTTGTGAAGAGGGCAGTCGTACCTTTCATTTGATACCAATATTACCTATTTCCCGATGAGATAGTTTTGCATCAAACAAAATTTTTTTTGAGTCGGTCGGGCAAGCATTTATTCCCAGATTTTTTTCGCCCGACCAACAGTTTTAGAATCTATATGCAAAACTCTAGCAATAAGTGTATTCATGGCCCTGATGGGATAGGTAGGGATCAAAAAACCGTACCGGAAGTGACCCTTTCCCGTCTTAAATTCCCTGAAAAGGTTCGCCCGACCAGTAGTTTTGTGAATGTTACGAAAAGTACTACCGATTGGTAACCATTATTTTCGGTCTCCCGATGAGATAGGTAATCTTACGGTTGCCTCCCTTATTATAGCTGTGTTAACTTGGCCCCCAAAATTGTCCAGTTTTTTTTATTTTTTCGTAAAAGATGATTAATTAAATGACCACTTTTGGCCACCCAACAACTTTTTTTGACCACCCACAGTTTTTGGAAAAATCGATTTTGAAAATGGGGGGCCAAAAGAACGCTGCCCCAAAAAATCGATTTTTTTCAAATTTGAAAAATGCTTTCAATTGGTTTCTTTTTGGACATTAATGACCACCCTTTAACTTTTTTTGACCACCGCTACAAATATATATTTTTTTCAATTTTGAAAAAAAAAATATCAATTATTTTTTCTTTTTCCTCAGTTTTTTTTTTTTGTATTTTCAAAGTTTAAAAGATGACAACTGTTGCTAACACAATTATAAAAATTTCACAATCTTTAGAATTATTCTAATTTAAAAAATAAAATTTTTTTTGTTGAGTTAGAATAATGACCATTTGGAAAAAAACACAATTATGGAAGATGACCATCATTTAAAATAGCTCTAACTTTGAAAAGAAATTTTGTTTTTAATTTTGAAAGATGACCATCTTGAAAAACATAATTATCTATAATGTCCACCATTAAGAAATATTCTAACTCAACCAAAAATATTTTTTGGAATTTTAAAAGATCATCATTTGGAAAAACACAATTTTCGAAGATTAACATCCTTTAAAATACCTCTAACTTTTGAACAAAAATTTTGTTTTTAATTTCGAGAGATGACCATCTTGGAAAACAAAATTATCTACAATGACTACCCTTAAGAAACATTCTAGCTCAACCAAAAATATTTTTTTTGAATTTTAAAAGATAAAAGATGACCATTGGAAAAAAGACAATTATCGAAGATGAACATAGCCATCTTTGATAATTTTGTTTTTTTCCAATGGTCATATTTTAAATTTCCAAACAAATATTTTTGGTCATTAAATTCTTTTTGGACATTAATGACCACCTTTAACTTGTTTTGACCACCCCTACAAATATATATTTTTTTTTTTTAATTTTGAAAAAAAAAATATCAATTATTTTTTCTTTTTCCTCAGTTTTTTTTTTTGTATTTTCAAAGTTTAAAAGATGACAACTGTTGCAAACACAATTATGAAAATTTCACAATCCTTAGAATTATTCTAACACAACAAAAAATTTTTTTTTTTAATTTTAAAAGATGACCATTTGGAAAAAACACAATTATGGAAGATGACCATCATTTAAAATAGCTCTAACTTTTGAAAAGAAATATTGTTTTTAATTTTGAAAGATGACCATCTTGAAAAACATAATTATCTATAATTGGCGTTTTTCTTTTTTGGCTCTAAATAAACCTCTGAGCAGAGGCTGAGCGATCAGAGCAGAGCTCTGAGCAGATTATGATCAGAGTCCTCAGACTTATTTATGAAACTCATTTTAGCACTGAACTGTCATTTCATAGGTGTGTTATTAAAATACATTTTTGTTTACCTGATTTAGACGGGCGACTGTCCTGGGAATCCATTTTTAATTTTTTGTATTTCTTTCGTCTGTCAAATCACTGAAAAAAAGTGAAGTTGGCTTCGCTCAGCGTTTCGCTCGATATGCTCGGTCATTTTATTCTGAGCTAATCGATTAAGCTCTGAGCTAGCTCAGATGGAAAAAAGAAACGCACTTTTTGAGCTCTGATATGTCTGAGCTAAAAAAAAACATAGAATTTTTGTTTGACAGTTTCGTGATCTGCTCAGAGTTAAAAAAGAAAAACGCCAAATGTCCACCCGTAAGAAATATTCGAACTCAACCAAAAATATTTTTTGGAATTTTAAAAGATCATCATTTGGAAAAACACAATTTTCGAAGATGAACATCCCTTAAAATAGCTCTAACTTTTGAACAAAAATTTTGTTTTTAATTTTGAGAGATGACCATCTTGCAAAATATAATTATCTACAACGACCACCCTTAAGAAACATTCTAGCTCAACCAAAAATATTTTTTTGGAATTTTAAAAGATAAAAGATGACCATTGGAAAAAAGACAGTTATCGAAGATGAACATAGCCATCTTTGATAATTTTGTTTTTTTCCAATGGTCATATTTTAAATTTCCAAGCAAATATTTTTGGTCATTAAATTCTTTTTGGACATTAATGAACACCCTTTAACTTTTTTTGACCACACCTACAAATATATATTTTTTTTTAATTTTTAAAAAAAAATATGAATTATTTTTTCTTTTTCCTCAGTTTTTTTTTTTTTGTATTTTCAAAGTTTAAAAGATGACAACTGTTGCTAACACAATTATGAAAATTTCACAATCTTTAGAATTACACAACAAAAATTTTTTTTTTTTAATTTTAAAAGATGACCATTTGGAAAAAAACACAATTATGGAAGATGACCATCATTTAAAATAGCTCTAACTTTTGAAAAGAAATTTTGTTTTTAATTTTGAAAGATGACCATCTTGAAAAACATAATTAACTATAATGTCCACCCTTAAGAAATATTCTAACTCAACCAAAAATATTTTTTGGAATTTTAAAAGATCATCATTTGGAAAAACACAATTTTCGAAGATGAACATCCCTTAAAATAGCTCTAACTTTTGAACAAAAATTTTGATTTTAATTTTGAGAGATGACCATCTTGAAAAACATAATTATCTACAACAACCACCCATAAGAAACATTCTAGCTCAACCAAAAATATTTTTTTGGAATTTTAAAAGATAAAAGATGACCATTGGAAAAAAGACAATTATCGAAGATGAACATAGCCATCTTTGATAATTTTGTTTTTTTTCCAATGGTCATATTTTAAATTTCCAAACAAATATTTTTGGTGGAGTTAGAATATTTCTTAAGGGAAGTCAATTTAGATAATTATGTTTTCCAAGATGTTCATCTCTCAAAATTAAAAACAAAATTTTTGTTCAAAAGTTAGAGCTATTTTAAGGGATGTTAATCGCTGATAATTGTGTTTTTCCAAATGATGATCTTTTAAAATTCCAAAAAAATATTTTTGGTTGAGTTAGAATATTTCTTAAGGGTGGTCATTGTTGACAATTATGTTTTTCAAGATAGTCATCTTTCAAAATTAAAAACAAAATTTTTCTTTAAAAGTTAGAGCTTTTTTAAGCGAAAAAATTATCAAAGATGGCTATGTTCATTTTCGATAATTGTCTTTTTTCCAATGTTCATCTTTTAAAATACCAAAAAAATATTTTTGGTTAAGTTGGAATATTTCTTAACAGTGGTCATTGTAGATAATTATGTTTTCCAAGATTGTCATCTCTCAAAATTAAAAACAAAATTTTTTTTCAAAATTTAGAGCTATTTTAAGGGATGTTAATCTTCGATAATTGTGTTTTTCCAATTGATGATCTTTTAAAATTCCAAAAAAATATTTTTGGTTGAACTAGAATATTTCTTAAGAGGCCTCCACCCAAAATGTTGAGAAAAACGTGAAATTGGGCAAATGGCCGCAACGTTTAAGAAGTCAATACAACACGTATTGTAAAAAACTAAATTGTTTATGAAAGAATGATATTTTATCTTGAAAAGCGTCGAGCAACTCGTTTATGTTTTTTATTTTATCATATTTAATTTTAATATTGTAGTTTCCTCTCTCTCTAAATTTCACAAATCTTCTCAGAGAACTACGCAGTGTGTGAGAAATGTAAATGGGAAATACATATTATATTAACGTCATTTTATAGGTCATGAGCAAAACTTGAAATCACTTGGAACGGATTTTTAACTTTGGACCCTATTTTTGAAAAATCATCTTTTCATGAACACCAAAATTGGTCAATTTCTAGTGCATTTTTGTTTATATAATTATGCAAAAGGAGCAACATAACTTTCTCTAAATACCATATTTGTTTTCTAAAACCGTTTCTATAAAAAAATGCAAAATAAAACTTATTATTGCAGAATAACACATTTTATAAAGGTCTTTTATCCAATAAAAAGTCATTATTTCCAAATATTTCGAATTTTTAGTGCATTTATTTGCCACAAGATGACTTTTCTTCGAAAATCAACAAAAAAAAGTGTTGGAATGCGAATGGTTGTTTGTGTGAATGAAGTATGAATGGTTCATATGAGAGGCGGTGGAGAAGAACCACGGTGACGGTGGTTGATTGATATTTCGATTTTTTGCATCAGGTTTTTTTTAGTTGCTTAGTGAGCTATATGCGAGAATAGAAGTTAAAAAAAATATAGACCGTGTATAGTAAGAAAGTGTACAGAAGCTCAGCTGCTTGCTTCGTCGTCGTCAACGTTGTAGCAAGGGATGTATGTAACTTTTTTTTATAGGTAGATTTTTTTGCGGGAACGAATTATTTGTATAGGTTGCATTTGTGGGTATGCATTTTTGTTTATTATCAATTATGGTTGGTAGGCAGAGATGGCAAAAATGCCAATTATTTTGATTTTCTAAATTTGTTACGTCTGCTACATAAATAAGGTAGTAAATGTAGTTTAATGCAGTTAACGTAGTTAAATGTAGTAAACGTAGCGTTTAACGTCAACATGTAGTTTGGATTGTCATTTCAACCACAAAATTGACAAATTGAAATAATATACAAAAATATTTATCGACATTAATATTACTCTTAAGAACATGAACTATAGAAATAAATCGGATGACTATTCAATTTGCATTTTTTCTTTTATTGAATTTCAAAAACTTTATTTTAGTCCATTCAAGCAAACACATTTAAATCTTCTGGCATTCAATTTTGTCTGCTCGTTAATTGTTTCAAATCATTACAAATAGAGGTAATAAATGAAACAAATCAGGCTGTAGTTTACTCGATTAACTACGCGTTGTTAATCGAGTAGATTACCTGAGGTTAACTACTCTGGCACCTCTGTTGGTAGGTTGATTTTTGTGCGGGAAAGAAAAGCATGGCCATGTCTAGGTTTATACATTATGTATGTAAGTAGGCAATGGAGGGTAGTTTTTTGTATTGAAATCATTTATTTTTAAATAAGTGAGAATTTCTATGCAATATTGGGATAGGTAAATGTTTGATACAGAAAATAAAACAGAATAGAACACGATTTGCTGTTCTTACTTTTTTTGTAGAACAACTTAGAACAGATTTGTGACAATTGTCAAAATCAGCTGATATTTTTTAACAAACATCGTAGATCTTTGTACTTTTACTTTGGAAACAAACACATAAATATTAAAAAAAAAAACAATACAAATTAAATTAAGTTCTGTAAAGTAAAAAAATTTTTTTTTTTATAATAATTCCAATTCCAACTCCAATTGTATTTGTTTTTAATAAAAAGGAGGGGAGAGTACGATAACTTAGTCGCCAAGAATTGATAACGGTTTTGTGTAGAACAGTTCAATACAAGCATTTTTTAATATAGGAGGAGGGTCCTACTCCCCCCGTTTGGGTGGGAGTGGCAATTTTATAAAAAAGGTACTAAAAATTACAAAAAAAAATATTAAAAAATAACGGTAATACTTACAATTCAGTTGTATACCTCGTTTCAAAGCCAACACTTTTTACTATTAGCTACTTTTTAAATCAATTGAAATCTATGCAAAGTTTCGAAAAAAACTGGGTTTAAACTCAAAATTTTGGTAAAAAAAAGGTTTAATTGTAATTTTTCAAACTACCCATCTTATCCCTAACCTACCATAACAATACCTATCCTAAAATCTAAAATCATTCAAGATCAAGCCGCGTTAAGTTAGCATAACAACAGGATGTGCAAAAAAATTTTAGGTAGCTTGATACCAACCACAAACTACCTATCCTCTACCTACTACAACAATAACTGTGCACTCATTTTCTATGCAACTTGTGCTTCTAGGAAGAGTAAATACCTACTTTTTTCACTGCACAAATATTCAATTGATCTCGCAATGAATGACAGAAAAATACAAGCCAATTCTTCACACACAACGTAAACGTTGAATTTACAATTATGTACATCCCAACAAGTAAATATATACCTAAACATTTAACATAAAACATTAAACATTTGGAAGAAAAGAGTTGTATGTAAATGCTTAGGTATATATTTACTTGCCCCTCCCACCCAAACGGGGGGAGTAGAACCCTCCTCCTATATTAAACAATGCTTGTATTGAACTGTTCTATACAAAACCGTTATCAATTCTTGGCGCCTAAGTTATCGTACTCTCCCCTCCTTTTTATTAAAAACAAATAAAAAAGGAGTTGGAATTATTATTTAAAAAAAAATAAATTTTTTACTTTACAGAATTTAATTTAATTTGTATTGTTTTTTTTTTTTTAATATTTATGTGTTTGTTTCCAAAGTAAAACCACAAAGATCTACGATGTTTGTTAAAAAATATCAACTCGCAAGTGATAGCAGCTGATTTTGACAATTGTCACAAATCTGTTCTAAGTTGTTCTACAAAAAAAGTAAGAACAGCAAATCGTGTTCTATTCTGTTTTATTTTCTGTATTTACCTATCCCAATATAGCATAGAAATTCTCACTTATTTAAAATTAAATGATTTCCATACAAAAAACTACTCTCCATTGCCAACCTACATACATAATGTATAAACCTACACATGACCATGTTTTTTCTTTCCCGCACAAAAATCAACCTACCAACAGAGATAGCAGAGTAGCTAACATCAGGTAATCTACTCGATTAACTACGCGTAGTTAATCGAGTAAACTTCACGCCTGAATTGTTTCATTTACTACCTACATTTGTTAAGTGTGCTACCTGCACAGAAAACGTTAAATTTCAAAAATGATTTGAAACAATTAACGAGCAGACAAAATTGAATGGCAAAAGAATTAAATGTGTTTGCTTGAATGGGCTAAAATAAAGTTTTTGAAATTCAATAAAAGAAAAATGCAAATTGAATAGTCATCCGATTTATTTCTATAGTTCATGTTCTTAAGAGTAATATTAATGTCGATAAATATTTTTGTATATTATTTCAATTTGTCAATTTTAAGACAAAAAATTGATTGATATTTCGATTTTTTGCATCAGGTTTTTTTTAGTTGCTTAGTGAGCTATATGCGAGAATAGAAGTTAAAAAAATATAGACCGTGTATAGTAAGAAAGTGTACAGAAGCTCAGCTGCTTGCTTCGTCGTCGTCAACGTTGTAGCAAGGGATGTATGTAACTTTTTTTATGGGTAGATTTTTTTGCGGGAACGAATTATTTGTATAGGTTGCATTTGTGGGTATGCATTTTTGTTTATTATCAATTATGGTTGGTAGGCAGAGATGGCAAAAATGCCAATTATTTTGATTTTCTAAATTTGTTAAGTCTGCTACATAAATAAGGTAGTAAATGTAGTTTAATGCAGTTAACGTAGTTAAATGTAGTAAACGTAGCGTTTAACGTCAACATGTAGTTTGGATTGTCATTTCAACCACAAAATTGACAAATTGAAATAATATACAAAAATATTTATCGACATTAATATTACTCTTAAGAACATGAACTATAGAAATAAATCGGATGACTATTCAATTTGCATTTTTTCTTTTATTGAATTTCAAAAACTTTATTTTAGTCCATTCAAGCAAACACATTTAAATCTTCTGGCATTCAATTTTGTCTGCTCGTTAATTGTTTCAAATCATTACAAATAGAGGTAATAAATGAAACAAATCGGGCTGTAGTTTACTCGATTAACTACTCGTTGTTAATCGAGTCGATTACCTGAGGTTAACTACTCTGGCACCTCTGTTGGTAGGTTGATTTTTGTGCGGGAAAGAAAAGCATGGCCATGTCTAGGTTTATACATTATGTATGTAAGTAGGCAATGGAGGGTAGTTTTTTGTATTGAAATCATTTATTTTTAAATAAGTGAGAATTTCTATGCAATATTGGGATAGGTAAATGTTTGATACAGAAAATAAAACAGTATAGAACACGATTTGCTGTTCTTACTTTTTTTGTAGAACAACTTAGAACAGATTTGTGACAATTGTCAAAATCAGCTGATATTTTTTAACAAACATCGTAGATCTTTGTACTTTTACTTTGGAAACAAACACATAAATATTAAAAAAAAAAACAATACAAATTAAATTAAGTTCTGTAAAGTAAAAAATTTTTTTTTTTTTATAATAATTCCAATTCCAACTCCAATTGTATTTGTTTTTAATAAAAAGGAGGGGAGAGTACGATAACTTAGTCGCCAAGAATTGATAACGGTTTTGTGTAGAACAGTTCAATACAAGCATTTTTTAATATAGGAGGAGGGTCCTACTCCCCCCGTTTGGGTGGGAGTGGCAATTTTATAAAAAAGGTACTAAAAATTATAAAAAAATATTAAAAAATAACGGTAATACTTACAATTCAGTTGTATACCTCGTTTCAGAGCCAACACTTTTTACTATTAGCTACTTTTTAAATCAATTGAAATCTATGCAAAGTTTCGAAAAAAAATGGGTTTAAACTCAAAATTTTGTTAAAAAAAAGGTTTAATTGTAATTTTTCAAACTACCCATCTTATCCCTAACCTACCATAACAATACCTATCCTAAAATCTAAAATCATTCAAGATCAAGCCGCGTTAAGTTAGCATAACAACAGGATGTGCAAAAAAATTTTAGGTAGCTTGATACCAACCACAAACTACCTATCCTCTACCTACTACAACAATAACTGTGCACTCATTTTCTATGCAACTTGTGCTTCTAGGTAGAGTAAATACCTACTTTTTTCACTGCACAAATATTCAATTGATCTCGCAATGAATGACAGAAAAATACAAGCCAATTCTTCACACACAACGTAAACGTTGAATTTACAATTATGTACATCCCAACAAGTAAATATATACCTAAACATTTAACATAAAACATTAAACATTTGGAAGAAAAGAGTTGTATGTAAATGCTTAGGTATATATTTACTTGCCCCTCCCACCCAAACGGGGGGAGTAGAACCCTCCTCCTATATTAAACAATGCTTGTATTGAACTGTTCTATACAAAACCGTTATCAATTCTTGGCGCCTAAGTTATCGTACTCTCCCCTCCTTTTTATTAAAAACAAATAAAAAAGGAGTTGAATTATTATTTAAAAAAAATAAATTTTTTACTTTACAGAATTTAATTTAATTTGTATTGTTTTTTTTTTTAATATTTATGTGTTTGTTTCCAAAGTAAAACCACAAAGATCTACGATGTTTGTTAAAAAATATCAACTCGCAAGTGATAGCAGCTGATTTTGACAATTGTCACAAATCTGTTCTAAGTTGTTCTACAAAAAAAGTAAGAACAGCAAATCGTGTTCTATTCTGTTTTATTTTCTGTATCAAACATTTACCTATCCCAATATTGCATAGAAATTCTCACTTATTTAAAAATAAATGATTTCAATACAAAAAACTACCCTCCATTGCCTACTTACATACATAATGTATAAACCTAGACATGGCCATGCTTTTCTTTCCCGCACAAAAATCAACCTACCAACAGAGGTGCCAGAGTAGTTAACCTCAGGTAATCTACTCGATTAACAACGCGTAGTTAATCGAGTAAACTACAGCCTGATTTGTTTCATTTATTACCTCTATTTGTAATGATTTGAAACAATTAACGAGCAGACAAAATTGAATGCCAGAAGATTTAAATGTGTTTGCTTGAATGGACTAAAATAAAGTTTTTGAAATTCAATAAAAGAAAAAATGCAAATTGAATAGTCATCCGATTTATTTCTATAGTTCATGTTCTTAAGAGTAATATTAATGTCGATAAATATTTTTGTATATTATTTAAATTTGTCAATTTTGTGGTTGAAATGACAATCCAAACTACATGTTGACGTTAAACGCTACGTTTACTACATTTAACTACGTTAACTGCATTAAACTACATTTACTACCTTATTTATGTAGCAGACGTAACAAATTTAGAAAATCAAAATAATTGGCATTTTTGCCATCTCTGCCTACCAACCATAATTGATAATAAACAAAAATGCATACCCACAAATGCCTCCTATACAAATAATTCGTTCCCGCAAAGAAATCTACATATAAAAAAAGTTACATACATCCCTTGCTACAACGTTGACGACGACGAAGCAAGCAGCTGAGCTTATGTACACTTTCTTACTATACACGGTTTATATTTTTTTAACTTCTATTCTCGCATATAGCTCACTAAGCAACTAAAAAAAAACATGATGCAAGAAATCGAAATATCAATCAACCACCGTCACCGTGGTTCTTCTCTCTTCTTCACTGCCTCTCATATGAACTATTCATACTTCATTCACACAAACAACCACTCACAAACTGCGTAGTTCTCTGAGAAGTTTTGTGAAATTTAGAGAGAGAGGAAACTAAAATATTAAAATTAATTATGATAAAATAAAAATCATAAAAGAGTTGCTCGACGCTTTTCAAGATAAAATATCATTCTTTCATAAACAATTTAGTTTTTTACAACACGTGTTGTATTGACTTCTTAAACGTTGCGGCCATTTGCCCAATTTCACGTTTTTCTCAAAATTTTGGGTGGAGGCCTCTTAAGGGTGGTCATTGTTGATAATTATGTTTTTTAAGATGGTCATCTTTCAAAATTAAAAATTAAATTTCTTTTCAAAAGTTAGAGCTATTTTAAAGGATGGTCATCTTCCATAATTGTGTTTTTTTCCAAATATGCATCTTTTAAAATTCAAAAAAAAATATTTTTTGTTGAGTTAGAATAATTCAAAAGATTATGAAATTTTTATAATTGTGTTAACAACAGTTGTCATCTTTTTAACTTTAAAATTACAAAAACAAAAAAACTGAGGAAAAAGAAAAAAAAATTGATATTTTTTTTTTTCAAAATTAAAAAAAAAATATTTTTTAGGGGTGGTCAAAAAAAAGTTAAAGGGTGGTTATTAATGTCCAAAAAGAAACCAATTGAAAGCATTTTTCAAATTTGAAAAAATCGATATTTTTGGGGCAGCGTTCTTTTGGCCCCCCATTTTGCAAAATCGATTTTTCCGAAAACTGTCGGTGGTCAAAAAAAGTTGTTGGGTGGTCATTTAATTGGTCATCTTTTACGAAAAAATTAAAAACTTGTACGGAAAATCTTCGAGATTTGTGATAATCTTGCTAAATCTCGGTTTAGTGTCCGTTGGAAACGTAGTACATATTACTTTTTCCTGGAACCAATAATGAGGTCACTTCGCAAATACCAAAAAAATGTTTTCGTCTCAAATTTGTTTGTTTTTTTGTGTACAGCTTATTTTATTTTGAATTGGCTTTGTCAGTTACTTGTTTTCTCTTTCTTTCTATTCTGCACGCACAAAAAGGGTTATGGCTACCCTTTAAATGTTTTAAACACAGCACGAGAGATACCGATGTACATTGGTTTTAAATGTTTGCATATAGAAATGGGAGGGGAAAGTAGGGCCGCGTAAAGCATTCCACATTCGTCTGGTGCGACTGAAAGAAAGAATCTCTGTACATTACAGAACGTCCGAAGTTGGGCTCAAGGGTAAACTGATGGGCATTCCTAGAAGCGCGAGTATTACGGTTGAATTTTTTAAGGGGAGGAATGATACTGGCTATTTCACTCGAACACTGATTATAATAATAGCGATAAAATAGAGAAAGACACGAAACATTACGGCGCTGTTCAAGAGATATAATTGTTTCCGTTATAGATCTTTCACCTATCATCTTTAAAGCTCTCCTTTGTATTCTGTCCAACAAACTCAAGTAAGGTTTTGGAGCTCCTGCACAAACATGAGAATTGTACTCAAGTTTTGGACGATTAAATGCTTTGTAGATCACAGCCAGATCAGAAGGGGAGAAAAACTTCTTGCATCTACGGAGAAAACCTAAACACTAAGCAGCCGTTTTGGCGACATCAAATATGTGGTCATTCCAAAAAAGGTGGTCTGTGACACACATACCGAGAACTGAGAGCTGCTCGGTTTCCTCGATGCAAGTGCCGTCCATGGATAGCGGCATTGGGGTTGGGTTTCGCTTTACCGACAGGAGACAGCATTGAGTTTAAGAAGCATTAAATTCTACGCGGTTTTTGATTCCCCATTCGAGATCAGAATATAATGAGCTTATCATACGCTGCCGTTCAAGTACCACAACCGAAGGACATGGATAAGAATCTGTAAACGAATATGAGAAGCTGAGGGTACTATCGTCAGGGAAACAGTTTAATGGATTAGAGGTTTTAGACAAAAGATCATTTATAAAAAATAAGGAAGAGAGTCGGAGACAAAACGGAACCCTGGGGCACATCAGCATTTATTTTGTGGATTTCAGATTTGAAACCGTCCAATACAACTTGTATTGAACGGTCCGAAAGGTAATTTCTAATCTAACGAAGAAGAGATTCATCGAAACCAAATGCGCGCATTTTCGATAATAGAGCTTTGTGCCAAACTCTATCAAACGCTTTTGAATTACAGGTGCAATAATCTTACTTTCTCCAAAACGATGTAAAGATTTGTTCCACTATTCGGTGAGATATACAATCAGATCACCAGTGGACCTATTGCTACGAAAGCCATACTGCCGGTCATCTATGTTCATACTAATGATTTTTAAAGCTTTTAATAATGGAATTTTATGACATAATTAACATCTAATTCTCAATCCACTGTGCCAACAAAAAACTTTCCTTTCCTTCTATTCCTTCTAACTAGTGCCGTGCATTGCATTTAGAAGACCTGAGGGCTTACAGACATATAGTTAAAATGATTATTAAAATGGATTCTAATCGAGTGCGTTTGTAAAATCTTTACCTATTTTTGTGCAAATTTGTTTTAAATTATCTTATTTAGAAACATATATTTTCAACGAAATTGCCTAACTTGGCGTTGGTAAAATGTAGTAAAATATAGTATTATATTCGTAGTCTGCTATTTCACGTCGACCTTTGATTCTTGACTGTTTTTGAAATTAAATGAGTTAAGGCAAGATATCTTTTTCCAAAGATATGAATGATTTTAATTTATTTTAACTTATTTTTAACCTAGGTAATGTATAGTTAACTAAGACTTTTCCTTTGGGTGGCTAAGAATATTCCGAAAATTTAACTATCCAATTCTAAAAACAAAAACACTACATTGAAGTAAACAATTTCTACAAGAAAATCTGTATTCAAATCAGCAATAATCTTTCGGTATCCTTATTGCGAGAGCACTTCCAGAAGCTTTAAACCCCAGATTTGGTTGCACCAGCCTTTTTATATCCAAAACGTTTTTATCTGACGCTATTCTGGATGCGCCTTTTACTGATGAAGAGTCGCGTTTGACAATGAACAAACTTAAAGACGGAAAAGCACCCGGATTCTATTAGAGTTTTAGATAAATGTAACGGTAGACCACCTTGACAGAAAGCTTACAGAGGCCTTCAATGAAATTTTAGAAACCGGAAACATACCGCAGCAGTTTAAGGAGTCAGTTATATTGCCCATTCATAAAAAAGGAGACATGTCAGATCCAAAAAATTACCGTGGAATATCCTTTCTCAATGCCGCATACAAAGTTTTTGTCTCAATTTTGTATAATCGACTATGTGATTGGATGAATCGTAACTTGAAGTTTAAGGAATTCCAGTCAGGTTGTTTTACAAACTCTATAACGCCGGAATGACATCAAAAGTTTGGTAGAGTCTTGGAAAATCTTTATGATGGAAATCATGCTACAGTATGGAACGGGGAGGAAATGACAGAATGGTTCGAAATGTCAAAGGGAAATTTGGCAAAAAAGTGTTTTCATTATCAACTTTTCTAATATAATTTGACATCTCATTTCATTTTGAATTTGGAATGGCAGTAAGCGGTTTATTTTTGTTGTTTTCTCTTTCTGTTTTATGTTTTTGAGAATATAGTGTATTGATATTTTCATGCAAAAGCTTTTAAAGGCTTTTGAAACTGATTCTCGCTCGATGCAATCACCTAATTTCCACATTTGGAAATTTGCAACGAAATTACCTCATTTGGCCCAGTGAAAACGGCATATAAGGCAAGGATGTCCCCTAAGTCCAAATCTTTTTGCTTTATTTATCGATGATCTCAATGACAGTTTACCAGGTGGGATAGAGTTTGCTGGAATGCAATTTTTGTCATTGAAATAAAATCGCAGCTTGTATCATGCTGTCGCGAAGAGCTAATTGTTCTTGGTACACAGCACAACATAAGACTCTGTTGGGTTCCTGGCCACAGTGGTGTCCCAGGAAATGAAAGTGCTGACGAATTGGCTAGAATAGGATCAACACTTGATCTTAATCAAGCAGACTCAACAGTTCAGATCCCACCCTGTAATCTTAAGCGGGTAATCGACAGTAAAGTTCTAGCTACAACTAACAAGAGATGGAGTTCGCTGGACACCTGTGTTATAACTAGAAAATTATAGCTAATTTTAACAAACAAAAGACCGACAAGATCATCCAACTGAGAAAAATGTCTTTATCTCTTCTCGTGAGCATTACCACTGGACACAACCAACTGGGTTACCACAAGAAAAATAGAGAGGATGTGGCGACGAGGAGATACATGAGGATACCCCTTACTACCTGTGTCACTGTCCTGCTTTATGTCATCTTAGAAGCAGGCTCCTCGGGCGAAAATTCTTCAATGACTTAGAGGAACTCTCTGACATTACAAGCAGTAACATGTTAAAATTTATTAACGCTTCAAAATGGCTTGACAATTCTTAAATCTGACTTAACAAAGCAGTCGCTTGCACCAACCACTGATCTATCAAACCCACCCACCAGACGTTGCATGGAGCAACTGCTCCTACGGGTCTCGTGCGGGGCTGATCAATCTAGTGGGGGCAAAGGAAATGAACGCGCCCTCAAGAGACAATGGTGTGTCAACCTCCCCTCAACCCAGTGTTCATCTAGCGACTGACGCTCAACTACGACTTTTCAGGCTAAAGCTTGTTAGAATTTCATCGACGCCCTTCTTGGGCTATGTCATAAGATTTATCATAGGTTTATATTTCATATGAGGATTAAAATTCCTTGGGTACCAGAATGGATCTACACTGATCTAAGTGTGACGGAATAATAGGTGAGTGATAATTCTTGAGTGCACAAGTGCGATATTAGAGCTGGTGAAAATAAAGTAAATTTTAAAGAAAATAAGGAAAAACAATATATCAAAGATGTATAATCCAAAAGTGCAAGTGGTGTATAATCTCTTTAGTTAAATTTGGTGTGAAAATTTTAACAATTCGACACATAAAATCGAAATTAATTTCGCATTAAATAAATTGCAAAAACAATAAAAGGGATAAGCCGTTTAAGTGAACAAAGACTAAATAAATATATAACGAGTCGCGAGTGTATTAGTTGAGCATCAAAATGAGCATCGACTGTGCTGAGTGTAAAAAGTCAATAAAGAAAATCGATGCATCATGCTCGGCTCTTTGTAAAAAAAGTTTCTGCTCAAATTGTTCGGGTATTGGTGAATACGAAAGTGGTATATACTAAATATAAAAAGTATTATGTTTGTCTGCGATGAGTGTATTAACTATATGCATCATATGGTAGACAAAATGGAAACTGTATTAAAAGTGGTGAAGGAAAACCAATTAGCGCTGAATAAGCAATAAGAAGAAATTAAAAATTAAATGAGTGGTGTACAGCTTATGTGTGAGAAGGAGATAAGTTATGAAGCAAAAAAAAGAAATCATATGCTGAGATTGCAATTAAAAATGTAGCACCAATCATAGTCAAACCGAAGGGTAAACAAAATAGTGAAACAACAAAAATGAAATAAAAGAAAAAATTAACCCGGCTGGTTTGGGGCTACAGGTGGAAAATATTTCAAATAGTGCGGATGGTTCAATTGTAATTAAGTGTAGTGATGAGGATTGAGGAAAAATTAAATGAACAATTAAAAGAAAAGTACAATACCAACATACTAGTGCTGGTAAAACCTAAAATTATTGTGATTGGTATAGAGAAAGAAGTGAATGAAGAAGAATTGATAGAAGTAATAAAAAGCCAAAACAAATTAGATGGTGAAATAAAACTTTTAAAGTGTTATCCAAAATTTAATAGTCCAAAAAGATACAATGCAATAATTGAAACTGAAAAAAATTATTTTTAAGGAAATTATTGATATGGAAAAACCATGCCTAAATATTAGATGGAACAAGTGCTTAGTGTTCGATAAAGTCAACGTTAAAAGATGTTTTAATTGTTGGGGATTCAACCACAATGCTGAAATATGTACGAATAAATTATGTTGTCCCAAGTGTAGCGGTGAGCACAAATTAGAAAATTGTTAAAGTGAGGAAGTGAAATGCAAAAATTGTGCTATGACCATCGAAAAAAAAGGTATTAAAATCCAATCAAACCATGACGTTAGGGATACAAATTGTCCAGTAGGTATATCTGAGGAGAATCGAGAGAGAAAGAGAGAGGGTCGAATATTAGCAACCAACATTTTTCCAGTGCATGCATCTAAATATACAGGGATTGGTTAATAATTTTAATGAATTAAGGAATATAATATATGAAAATAATTTCGATAAAGTGGTGTTAGCTGAAACGCATCTTGGTTTATCTGTGATGGATAGAGAAGTCTATATAAAGGATTATAAAATAATACGTTGTGAAACATCATCTGCATATACTGGAGTTGTTATTTATTTAAAAAAGAATATTGATGACTTTGTAGTGATAAAAAATGTTCAGATAAATTTAAGCATATGGTTATTAATTGTTGAAATAAGTAAAGTAAAATTTATACCATTGTATATGTCACCCAGTACACCTAAAAGTGTATTTTGTGAATATTTAAGTGATTACTTACATGAAACTGTAAATAAAAATATAATAATACTAGGCGACTTCAATATAGATTGGCTAGAGAATTCTAATTATAAACTTGAACTAGAGTGTGTATTTAGGGATAATCTGTGTAAACAAAAAGTGGAAAAACCAACAAGAATATGGAATATAGGACTATGTTGAGACTGATATTGAGTCAATTGATGTGAAAGTAGTAAATGAATTAAAAATAAGTGACCATGAGTCAATAGTTTTTAAATTGCCATTGAGTAGTAATAATGAAACGGGAATGAGAAGAGTGAACATTTTAAAATATAATAAACATAGATTTGTACAAAATATTAGAGCAAGTGATATAAACAGAATTGGACAGTGAAGGGTTTGAAAAAGAAATACTAAAAGTGGGGAAGAATTTTGTAGTTCAAAAGACATTCAAGGAAACTGATCAAAAATGGTTTAACAATGATTTAAAAAGACAGAAGTCCAATATAATCAGAAGTCACTTGAAGTTTGTGTTAACTTGAAGCAGTGCCGATTGGAACGAAAAAGAAATATTTATAAAAATAGTCTTAAAGTAGCCGAAGAAATTTAATTAAGCTAAATTAAACGGGGCTAGTGATCAGCAAAATATGTGGATAACGTTAAAATCTTTAGTTTTGGGCCAGAGAGTAGCAGAAATATATTGCATTGAATTTAAGGGAAACAAAGTAACTGAAAATAAAATAATTGCAAATAAATTCAATGAGTTTTTTATCAAAAGTGTAGTTGAAATAAATAAACAAATACCAAGTGTTAAATGGACAAATCTTTTGGAAAATAACGTAGATTGTTTTAAATTTAAAAAGTTAGATTCAATAGAAGAACTTCTTAATATTGTGAAAATTACTTCAACTTAATGAATAAACAAATGCTAGAAGACAGTATAACAATATTGGGACCTTCTTTATTAAATATAATAAATTACTCTCTTGAAAGTGGTACATTTCCAAAGACATGGAAAACCTCTGTTATAACACCAGTGCAAAAAATCTCAAATTCAAATAAGTGTGAAGACTTTAGGCCCGTAAATATGCTTTCACTTTACGAAAAAATATTGGAAAAATTTGTGCAAATCCAATTAGAAGAATATTTGAATATAAACAACATTATTATCGAAGAAAAATCTGGATTCAGACGGAAACACTCTTATGAATCAGCGTTGAACTATGTGATAGCAGACTAGAAGGAGATGTTACATCAAAAATAGAAAATTGCAGCAGTATTTATTGACCTGAAAAGAGCATTTAAAACATTAGATAGGTTAATTTTGTTAAAAAAAACTATATGGAATAAGAGGTACAGAGTTTAATTGGTTTAAGTCATATCTGATAGGATGAAAACAAATTGTAAAATTCAATGGGGTAAGTTCTGATGAATTAAATTCAGATTTGGGAGTACCACAAGGTTCAATTTTGGGGACATTATTGTTTGTACTATATATTAATGATATTAAAAAAACTTTAATATATTGTAAAGTAAAATTATTTGCTGATGATGGTTTATTTGAAATTGAATATAAGGAACTAAATATAAGTGTTGAAAAGTTGATAATAGATATTAATAATATATTGAATTATCTGAACATGAACAAACTAAAATTAAACACAGGAAAAACCAAAATCATGATATTACCAGAAAATAATTTAATTTGTTAAATAAATGAATTTGAATGTATACAAGAAACGAAATACTTGGGAATATTAATAGATAGTAATTTATATTTTAAAAAACATTTTGAAATGATTTATAAAAAAATCGCCACGAAAATCGTTCTTTTTCGAAGAATACGAAAAAAACTTAGCATTTCTATGGCCGTTAAAATATATAATTCCATTATACAGCCACATTTTGAGTACTGCCCTACAATACTATTATTGGGGTCGGAATTAATGATAAACAAGCTCCAAGTATTACAAAATAAGGGAATGAGAGCCATACTATGTTGTAATCGTTATACACCTGTAAGCAATATGTTAAGTACATTGAAATGGCTTTCTGTAAAACAAAACATTATTTTTACTTACTTACTACTACTTAGGTCCTCGGACCTATTACGTCCGTGATGTTTCCCTTACGGGACATAGGGCCTCCACTACACCTACGCGCCATCGTGTACGATTTCTTGAAATATATTTCAGCTCTCTCCAACTTTTCCCCAGTCGTGCCGATTCATTATTTTAATACCTTTATTTTTATTTTTAAATTAAAGAATAATTTAGTGCCTATTTATTTACAAAGAAGACTGATCACCAGAGGTGAAATGAGACAACGTATCCTAAGAAATGATAATAATTTACACCTACCATTTTTTACAAATACTAGAACACAAAATATGTTATTTTTTAAGGGATTGCAAATTTATAATCGTCTTCCTTCCAATGTTATATTAGAAACTAATATTGTAAGATTTAAGTGCTCAATTACTATTTTTGTAAAAACTAATTATTAATGTAAAAAATTGTAAAAGGTTCAAAATAGCAAATTTAATGCTAAATAAAAGTTACTACTATTACTAAAGACCAACTGCCAGCCCACTAACCTAACCTTACCTAACCTTGCAGGAATGGTAATCAAAGCGCTCTTATTTGCTGATGATGTGTTTTTTGCATATTCACCTGCAACATTGCAATTAATGATCAATCGGCTGGGTGTATACTGCAGGTTGTGGAATTTGACGGTCAATTTAAGCAAATCCAAAGTAATGGTCTTTAAAAATGGGTCTGGCAGAATGTCAAAGAATGAAAAGTGGCACTTAAACAGTGAAGCGATCGAAGTTGTGAGATCCCACAAATATCTTGGTGTTATTATAACCAGCAATCTTAATATGGAAAATCATTTAAAAGAAAAACTTATAAAAGCGAAAAGTGCTATTAGCGTGATATGGAATAAACGCTTTGGAAACAACTTTATTTCCCACAGTGTTAAGTAAAAAGTTTTCATCGCAGAATCCGTGATGATGTATGCGGTGCAAACTTGGGGTTTTGAAAAATACGAAACAGTTGAGAAGTTGTTGAGATTTTATGTGAAAAGATGTTTCCAGCTACCGAGTAACACACCGAACTACATCATAAACATCGAAACTGGATTGTCACCTCTGTTTATCAAAATACTTAAGTTACATGTTGACTATTTATTGAAAGTTTAATATGCCAAGCGGAAGATTGCCAAAAGAAGTAGCCTAACCCTTGTATACGATCCAGAAGAAGGGACTTTGGTATGAGAAACTCAAGGAGCTTGCAGACTATTGTGACGTTAACCTGAACCTACCTCCTCGACAGGGTTCACCTTGCCGCGGTGAGGAGGCTTACGTTTGGATCTTCAGCTGACCAGTTGTGGATTTTCTTTCTTAAATCCTCAGCTGGTCGGCTGTAGATTTTTGACAAACTAAGAAACCCAAACCAATGACAAGCCATGACAGATACAACAAAAACAGGAAGAAATTTAGCGGGGATATACGCTACAGTTTCGGCAGAAGTCACGGCTGCCGGCGGGGGCTTGGCTTCGCAAGAAGCTAAGTCGCCAGTGACAAACAACACTCACACTTTAGACAAAAAAGACAAACCAGTAACAATGACTGACGAGGAAGAGGACCTACTCCTCAACCCTCTTGCCAACCTCGGAGTTGAAGATGGGGCCAGCGTCGGGACGGTTGACAGTGATGGTGACAGCATCATTGACAGCTGTTCCGTCGCCGGCTCCAATCTTTCCGCACTGTCAACCTCTTTCAGGCGGAGTAAAATCTCCAACTGTAGGAAAACAGTCAAGAGACTTGGTGAAAGGAGTTGGGATGAACTGACAGACACAGAACGCACACGACTGCACAACGCTCGTACGTTTCTGCAGAAGAAGCTCCCAATGGAGAATGGGCCATCTGCCCATACATCGGCGGGGGCTTCTCCTGTAGAGATCATAAGCGTGAGTGTATTAATGGGACCGCCTGCTTCGAGTGTTGGTAAAACCCATACTGGAAAAAGGACTGTCTCCTTAAACTACAAGGACCAACAAATACAAACCTCCGGAATATTGGACTCACCTGCCGCACGTTGCGTGCAGAATTCCTCTACTCCGGGTCTGGTGGGTGATAAGAGACCCCCGGGAGAGGTAGGTGTGGAGGTGACATACATGGGAAACATCCAGGGCCTTAGCCCCACATACAACCTTGGTGCGTCTACCTCTTCACAACCTAGACGATATGACGAACGGAAGGACCCTGTAAAGAAACGCACCACTAAGCTTCCTGTCACACCGTACAGACGTTGCATGGAGCCTTTTGCTCCTACGGGCCGGTGCGGTGAGAGGGCGGCCACTGGTGAGGTTGAGAGAAGTGGGAAGCACACGGGAAACATCCTGGGCACTGGCCCTACATGCAACCTAAATGTTTCCTGCTCCCCTCGACCAGGTAACTGCATGGGGAACTCAACAATTGAAAGCGACCCAACTAACAAGACTGTCGTGGAGAATCCTACCGCGCAAGGCAACGCAAAGCCAGCAATGCAACGCAAGGTAAAGAGACTCCTCGGCGACAAACAGATACAACGACGACAATTACGGAACGCTACGCGGATTGTCCGGATTCTAGCAAACAAAAACCCTGAAACCCTAACGACTAAGGAACGGCTAGCTCTTGACAGATCCAGACAAAGATTACTGACAATACCAAAAACAATTGACGAACGCGACAATCCGAGTCCTAGGAGTACCGCATTAGGAGTGTCTAAGAAGAGCCCCGTGCCCCTCACTGACCCACCAGCTAATACAGGTACGTGCAAGCGAGCGAGGAAAGACATGCACTCACCAACGAACGTATCACCGACGAACAGGAAGAAAAAAGCCAAACTTTCTAAGGTGCCTGTAGTAGGTAGACGAGTCGCCGTAGTAGACTACGGTAATCCTACACTGAAACTAACGGAAGACCAATGGCAATTAATCGAACTTCGGATCCTTGAGGAGGTAAATGAGGCTATCGTCAAGAGCCGGCCACCGCCACTCTTCGGTACTCTCGGCACCTACCAAGGATTCAAGATGCTGACATGTGAGGATGAACATACCCACACATGGCTTCAAGAATTTGTCAGTAAAACTGAAGCTCCCTGGCCAAACGCTGACCTTCGCCTCATGGGGAGGAAGGAAATCGGTGAACTATCAAGACCTAGAGCAAAGCTAATTATGAAGGGACCGCTCATCCCGAGGGATCGAATTGAAAGATACCTCAGGTCAGTCAATACTGAACAGCTTAGTCAAAACTGGGAGGTAGTCGAGATGGGTCAGAAAACTAAAGATGGCACTGAAGTGGTTGTGATCTTAAATCACAAATCAATACCGCTGCTCAGAAAAATTTATTTTAAGGTACGCGTCGGTACAAACCGATGCAGACTGCGGCTGATAGACAACAAGAAGAAGGTAAATGGGGGGGAGAAAGGTATAAAACAATATGAAAATAATACAAATTAATTTCCAACACAGTAAAGCCGCCAGTGCCAACCTAGTCTACCTCATGGAGTATAGACAAATAGACATTGCCCTTATTCAAGAACCCTGGATTGCAGGTGGCAGAATTAAGGGCCTTCACTCAAAAGAACTAACGCTGTATAAGACCACAAACGTAGGTATTAACAGTAGTATTAGAGCTTGTATCGTAGCTAGAAAACAGATTAATCTCTTTCTTCGATCTACATACAGTTGTTTAGACCAAACGACGGTCAAACTTGATCGAGCCGGGCTCCCACCACTAGTTATAGCATCATGCTATATGCCGGGTGATGGAATTGAAGGACCACCGGCTGAGATGACAAAGCAACTCATTGCACGTGCTGCACTGGAGAAATGAAACGCTGTTGTGGGCTGTGATGCCAACGCGCACCATTTGCAGTGAGGAAGCACTGATATCAACGAAAGGGGTGAGTTACTATTTGAATTTATTATTGAAAATAACCTTTTGGTAGCGAACAGAGGGAATGAGCCCACTTTTGTCACCAAAACTCGTAAAGAGGTACTTGATGTAACTTTATTAAATAACTCAGATACCATATTCATAGATCAGTGGAAGGTATTAAAAGAGGAATCATTCTCTGACCATAAACTCATAGAATTCTTAATACCTGACACCCCAGATCCTCACAAACCTTTTAGAAATCTCAGACGAACAAACTGGGAAATTTTTAATAGGGAGAATTACGAAAGCTAAATACTGATGCGTTACAAGAACCCGAGATTATAGAGAAAGCTACTGATAGCTTCACTGAAATTCTCGGTAAAGCATTCGAAAAAGGATGTCCATTAAAACCAGGGGCACAAAGTAAAAAGAAACCACCCTGGTGGACAACTGAACTTGGCAACATCAGGAAGGAAACAAGAAGACTTTTTAATGTTGCCAAGCGCACAAGAGCAGATAGTGACTGGGAAACTTACAAATCTAGTCAAAAGAAATTCAAGATGGAAACTCAAAGAGCCAAACGGAGCTCATGGAGGAACTTCTGCAGTCAAATTGAGAGTACCAACGAATCAGCTAGACTCAGAAAAAAACTTGCTAAGGGACCAATTGTTCTAGGATCTCTTAAGGAACTCAATGGACATTGGACGGAATCGTGTAGCGAAACACTGGAACTCCTGGTGAACGCTCACTTTCCTGGTTGCATTTCTAAAGGGAATAACAACCCACAAGTAGAACTCAGCATAGAGAACACAACACCAACGGAGCTGATTACGGAAGAAAGGATAAAATGGGCTATTAACTCCTTTTCACCGTATAAATCACCAGGTTTGGATGGTGTCTTCCCCATGATGCTACAAAAAAGTGAAGACCATGTAATCCCACACTTAAAAAACATATTCCTAAGTAGCCTTAAATTAGGATATGTGCCGAAGGCGTGGCGAGAGGTCAAAGTGGTATTCATTCCAAAAGCTGGCAAGCCAAGCCACACGACCGCTAAAGATTTTAGACCCATTAGTCTCACGTCTTTTCTCTTAAAGACATTAGAAAGATTGATTGATATATATATACGCAACGCACTGAGCCCGGAAGTCATATCTCCAGCCCAGCATGCTTATACAAAAGGTAAAAGTGTTGAGACAGCACTACACAGTGTCGTCAGAACAATTGAAAAAACGCTCAAGGACAAAGAATACACCCTTGCTGCCTTTCTAGACATTGAAGGAGCCTTCAACAATGTTCGGAACGAGGCGGTGGAAGGAGCGCTCGTGAATCTTAATATGAATAACGCTATTATCAGATGGATAATGTTCATGTTGAAAAACAGAGAGATCAACTCAGAGCTAGGAGGAGTACAAATCAAAGTATGTACTTCTAGAGGAACCCCACAAGGTGGGGTGCTTTCTCCCCTTCTCTGGACACTCGTGATGAACACAGTTCTTGTGAGACTAAGATACAGTGGAGTCAAAGTAATTGCATATGCAGATGATCTAGCATTACTAGCGACAGGCAAATTTCCCTCCACAATTAGTGAACAAATAGAAAATGCCCTATCAATAGTGAATACATGGACTAGGAATTGTGGACTTGCGGTTAATCCGCAAAAAACCGAACTAGTCCTTTTAACGAACAAACGAAAAATACCGACTTTCAAGATTCCTTTCATTGAAGGGACCCAACTCAAAATCACCGATCACGCAAAATACCTTAGTGTAATCTTGGATAAGAAATTGAATTGTAGTCGCAACGTTAAAAAAAGAACTAACAAAGCCATGTTTGCATTCTACTCCTGCAACAGGATATTTGGTAAAACCTGGGGACCTAGCCCAAAAATTATCAGGTGGATGTATACGGCGATAGTTAGACCTGTACTGACATACGGTAACGTAGTCTGGTGGAATGTGCTCGACAAAGTTACTAACCTTAAACTCATGATCAAGGTACAAAGAATGGCATGTATTGGAATCACTGGGGCTATGAGGTCCACCCCCACAGCGGGCTTGGAAGCTATACTCAACTTAACACCCCTTGATTTATTTGTACAAGAATCGGCAGCCAAGAGCGCACTTCGGCTTAGCCAAACTAGTAGCTGGAAGCGCAGCGCCATAGGACACGCGCAGATTCTGCAGAAATACACGGGAAGTAATTACAGCAGTGCCTTCCAAGCTGAAGTCCTGGCAGTGACGAAAGCTGCTAGACAGGTCTCAATGATAGCTATACCACAAGCGGATATCACCTTTTTCATTGACAGCCAAGCGGAAATAAAAGCAATTTCTGCCATTGAAATAAAATCGAAGCTTGTGACATGCTGTCGCGAAGAGCTAAGGGTTCTTGGTACACAGCACAACATACGACTCTGCTGGGTTCCTGGCCACAGTGGTGTCCCAGGTAATGAAAGTGCTGACGAACTGCCAAGAATGGCATCAGCACTTGATCTTAATCAAGCAGATTCAACTGTTCAAATCCCGCCCTGTAATCTTAAGAGGGTAATCGAGAGTAAAGTTCTAGCTATAACCAACAAGAGATGGAACTCACTCGATACCTGTGTTATAACTAGAAAATTATGGCCTAGTTTCGATAAACAAAAGACCGACAAAATCATCCACCTGGGAAAAAAGTCTCTATCTATTCTCGTGAGCGTTACCACTGGGCACAACCAACTGGGTTACCATAAGAAAAAGATGAGTCTCAGTATGGACGACTTATGTAGAGGATGTGGTGACGAAGAGATACATGAGAATACTCCACACTACCTTTGTCACTGCCCTGCACTATGTCATCTAAGAAATAGGCTCCTCGGGAGACATTTCTTCAATGACTTAGAGGAACTATCTGACATTACAAGCAATAACATGTTAAAATTTATTAACGCTACAAAATGGCTTGACAATTCTTAAATACAGCTAAACAAATGAGTCACATACACCAACCCACTGATCTATCAAACTCAACCGCCAGACGTTGCATGGAGCCATTGCCCCTACGGGCCTGGTGGTGGGGATGATTTAAACAGTGGAGGTAAAGAGAAGCACCGCGCCCTTGAAAAGACGATTGTGCGTTGACCTCTCCTCAACCTGGTGATTGTGCTTACGGACACTTCTTCAGTAACCTGAAGACTAATCTTACTGAACGGGGCAGACGAATGCACCAACCACTGATCTATCAAGCTCACCTAGCGGACGTTGCATGGAGCCACTGCTCCTACGGGCCCGGTGGAGAGATGATATTTCCGGTGGGGGTAAATGATGGAATCACGCCCTAAGAAGATAATGGTGCGTTTAACTCTCCTCAACCCGGTGTTAATATGCCATCAGACAATTCTTCTATACCTGGATAGCTTCACCGAGTTAACTAGGCAGACACATACACCAACCACTGATCTTTCAAGCTCATCCACCAGACGTTGCACGGAGCCACTGCTCCTAAGGGCCTGATGGGGGGATGATTTAACCAGTGGGGGTAGGGGAGATCACGCCCTTAAAGGACAGTGATACGTTGGTCTCTCCTAAGCCCGGTGATTGTGCCGACGACGTAGGTTTACATTACAGAACGGGGTAGAAGCGTACACCAACCACTAATCTATCAAACTCACTCACCAGACGTTGAATGGAGCCACTGCTCCTACGGGCCTGGTGAGTGGATGATCTATTCAGAGGGGGTAGAGGTAGAGATCACGCCCTTAAAAGACAACGGTGCGTTAACTTCTCCACAACCCGGTGATTATGCGCAAAAAAAACACTTCTCCAACACCTTAATGGGACCAACTTAACAAAGCTACCACATACACCAACCACTGATTTATCAAACTTACCCGCCAGACGTTGCATGGAGCCACTGCTCCTACGGGCCTGGCGGAGGAATGATTTACCTGTTGGGGGTAAGGGAGAGGCTCACGCTCTAAAAACACTATGGTGAGCTGGCCTCTCCTTTGCCCGGTGATTGTGTCGACGGACTCTCTTTATCTGACCTAACTGGGCAGTCGCTGGCACCAACCACTGATTTATCGTACCCAGCGCCAGACGTTGCATGGAGCCACTGCTCCTACGAGTCTGGAGTGGGGTTGATCAATCCAGTGAGGGTAAAGGAAAGGGACACGCCCTTAAAAGATAATGGTACGTCAACCTATCCTCAACCCGGTAATTACACAGCGACAGACACTCCTTTAATCAATTTGTAGACGACTTTTTCCAAGCTTCAGCTTGTAAGAACGGTATTGACGCCCTCTTAGGGCTATTTCATTGGATTTATCATAGGTTTCTTTTATGGTGATTAATCCCCAGGGTATCACAATGGATCTGCACTGATCTAAGTGTGACGGTAACAAGATCAACTGTCAGCCCACTAACCTATCCTAACCTAACCTTACCTGAACCTAAGCTATCAGATTAATGACAGAAAGGTTGTAGAAGATGCCCTCTATGACTAAGTATCTAAAGTTGATGAAAAGTATAGGGTTAACTGTATCAACGAGGCGACGCGAAGTCTTCTGTTCATAGATCAACTTATAGCATCCTGAACCATAACCTATGCAAAAAAAAATTGTTTTTATATATATCAGCAATATTTTAAATGAGAGGGGAATTATTTGAGGGAAGTTATTTTCAGTCTGTGTAACCTGGCGGTAAGAAAAGATATCATTCATTTCATTGGAGTATGCCCTATCCTGAAAGAAGTACGAAGAAATTTTCTTGGCGGTGACATGAAAACTGAAACGAATGTTCTAGCGATGCTGAACTGCGAAGAAGGTGTTACCCGCCTGTACAGCAATTACATAAAAGCAATCTCTTAGAGAAATAAAATTTTAAACAAGGAGTTCTAAAATCAGAAACACAAAGAAATATATATATATTTATAGAAAAAAAAATATATATATAAGTTATGGCAGCAGCTCACCTTAATCAAGAAAGTATCTTTTAAACATACGAAGTCAATTAAGAACAGATGTACCAACAGATGAGTTCAATAAAACACAAGAACAAAGGGATGCTTCATCAACCCTTGTTCATTCCAAGGAAAATTAATAAAGAAGGAAAGACCCAGGGCGAGACAAAAGATAATGGTGAAAACCAAACAGGAAACAACACGACACGCGCCGACACCTTACATTAAGTATAGAAAATATATAAATAAGGATATTTCATATTTTGTAATATTAGATCCTAAGAAGACCTCAATAAAGAAAGAGCTCTTGCTCTTAAAGTTATTAAAAAAAAAAAAAAAACGTGTTTTGATTTACATCGAACATAAAATTAGCGCAGTCGGTAGGATAGCTATCGGAAAATTTACAAGTATACTACATAAAAATAAAATAGCTATCTAGTGATTCAAACGAAAATCGTCACGCATAAAATAAAAAATTTTCCATGAACACTTTCATGAATTTAAAGTTTAAATCAGTGAAAATCCAAATAAGAAACACTTTATAGACCATAAAGTTTAAATTCTTCTCATTGTGAATACCCTATCAAACATAGTGTTTAGTTTCATAAAAATCTATACACTCTAGTGAACCCAGAGTTTAAGTATAAAATCTTTGAGTTAAATAAAGAACAAAACCAAGTAGAATTCTTTAAAGCAGATAAGGAAAAAACTACAAAGTAAGTTAGTTTAATAACCAATGTCAACGTAAATGATTAATGTTATGAAGTTCCATATAGGAAAAACTAATTAGAGCCAAGCAGATGAAAAAATTATTAGATAAAGTCATAAAGAAGAAATTACCAAAGCCCGATTCCAGACACACTGATGAAGAAAGAAGCACAACGGATGAAGAAGACGAAGAATTAAAAAACATCAGAAACACACTGATACCGGAAAATTGTAAGAATAATTTAAGTATTAATTCTAAGAAAAATAATTGTGGAAATAGTGAAAGTAGTTCTGACATAATTATTGAAAAATAAAATACCAAAATGGTTTTATCATTGATATTAGACCAACTCAAGTATATCGAGAATTTAAGTACGTTTGACGGTAGACGAGAAGACTTATATACGTTCATAACTAAAGTAGACGGAATTATTCCAACATTAAATAACTATGACGACCAATCACAATTAATGTGTATAAACATATTTAAATCAAAATTGATAGGCAAAGCAAAAAGATGCGTAGAAATTCATGCAGGTCTACATAAATGGATAGACATAAAAGAACTATTAATATGTAATTTTGGAGGATTCAAAAGTAACTTTAAATTATATGACGACCTCAGACAAATAAGTTACAAAAACAATGTAATAAGAATAACATTTTGTAATGAGATAGAGAAAACGTTATGTGAGTTAAATCAGAAAACAGTGCAAGAAAAAAGGCACATGAAATATCTCATAATAACCAAACTGCATTAGATACTTTTAAAGAAAAGTTACCTATGGATATGAGAACAGTACTATTCTCACTTAAACCAGCTAGCTTACAAGCAGCATTACACGAACTAACTCAAGCAGGATTCATAGAAGAAGGAAGGGAAGAAAGATCTGAACTAAAAATACAGAAACTATATTCCCCTAAAAACCAAAAATTCCAACTTAATAATTATATACCACAAAAACCTTATCAAAATAATTTTCAACCTAAAAATCCAGTAAATATCAAACCACCGTTCAATTATTATAATATTAATAATCCCAATCATTACTATAGAAATCCCAATTACAAAAGTAATAATTACAATCCCAATTATTACAATAGAAGTCAGAGTGTAAAACAAATGGAAATAGATCCCACTAGTAGTCAACTAAAAAGAGTACAACCTCAACAAATAAACCATTCTAATAACGAATTAGAATTAGGAACAAATCAAAATTTTCGGTATCCAGCCTCGGAACCCCCGGAACCGGATTGCCCTTTATTAAATTAGTAAAAAGCAAACAAATTATTTGATGTTAATATAGTTAGGGCGTTAAGGCCATATTTTAGGTCAAACCTTGCACTTCATTCTGACGGGATAAGCTTTGGTACACTAATAGTCCACATCCTAAGTATACCTTTAAGAAGTGTTTCCACGGTGGCAACACTGTCACCCCGGAGATATAAGGGTTGCCTTCTGACCATGTTTTAACACGTAATTTCACATAAATTAGCCTATAAATCGGGAAACAGACATCGGTTGATATCGTGGAATGTCTCGTTGGATTAAGAATACTTGAAGCCATAGGAATATGTTCATTTTTGACCCCTTCCCCACCCTTGTACGCGGGGGGAGCAAAATACTCTCGGCGAATAAGGGTTTTTATTTGTCAGAAAATAATGGTTATAAAATGTATATTCATAAAATTTTAAGATGAGCGTCGACGTAGAATGTCATACTTTACAGCATATTCGAAGTCCATTTTTATCAATTTATCATTTTTTTGTATAATCGCTTTCAAAATTGGGGGATGGGAAGGTGGAAGTTTATCAAACCATTTATATAATCGTCTTGGTAAAACGCATATGGCACATGATCTTAGCGTAATTTTTAATGAACAATCTTCTGCAATCAAAATAATTTCAATAAAGTTATAAACTTTTTATAAAATGACGACACATATGAAATAATCGATGGGCCTGTCGAAACAAAATATACCTTAACATCTATAACTACACATATTTTATCTTGAAACATACACAATGAAAGGATTCTTTGAACACATGAAATTTAAATATGACAACAACACTTGCTTGGTATTGAAACATTATTGCAAACAAAAGAAAATACCAGCAAAGATCGACTTAAGTTCCTGCTATCTTGTAAGGACTGTGATATGACACTTGACTAATATATCACCAAAATTAACAAAAAACTTTACGACACAGACAATCAAAGATCAACTATGTATATAAAATACAACATACATTTATGCTCAGAACACTGAAACTAGAAATAAAGCAAACACTAATAACAATAAAAACAATAGAAAAAACATTATACCACATGAACATTGCAATGAAATCTACACTAAATATAACCGAATATAATACGTTTACAACAAGACAAACACATATTTATAACTTTATTGGAACAAAAGCACAATTAACACAAAATTCAAAAATCAATATACTAAAAGAATAGCAGCACTGGTTTGTGAATAAAACTAAAGTTGTTTTTCCAAGAGAAAGCCAATGGCTGCTCTCCCTTGGCAAGAAATTTGCTCTACCGATCACCAAGAGGAATTTTTCTCCGATTCACATCATAGCTGAATTAGAACAATAAATTCAAACAATAAAAGATGTCAAACAAAAAGACATTGCCAGATCAAAACTAACTAACAGAATAATAACTTTTAAAAGAAAAAAAAAAAAGTACTTCCAAAGAAAAATCCATTCTCAAAACCTTTGAAATGACCAATAACATCATTATTTACTTACTTTACTTTTGATGGCGCTCACAGCCCAGGATGGGCTTCGGCCTCAACTAACAAGCCCTTCCAGCCAGCTCTGTCCCTAGCTAGCCGCTTCCAGTTGCGCACACCGAGTGCTTTGATGTCGTCATTCACTTGATTGCGCCACCTGTTATGGGTTCTTCCTCTGCTGCGTACCCCATCGGGGTTGGATTCGAAGACACGTCGGGCAGGTGCGTTGCTGTCCATTCGCTCCACGTGCCCCAGCCATCTCAGCCGCTGTATTTTCAGCTTTTTGACCAGGTCAACGTCGCTGTATAGCCCGTATAGCTCGTCGTTGAATCTTCTCCTCCATACTCCTTCGATACACGCCGGACCGAAAATCACACGAAGAATCTTCCTCTCAAAGCACCCTAGCAGATTTTTATCCGAATCTTTCAGTGTCCATGCTTCTGACCCATAAAGCAGGACCGGGATGATTAGGGTCTTGTATAAAGTCTCATTGGTTCTCTGAGAGAGGGCCTTACTACTTAAATGCCTTCTTAGACCGAAGAAACAGCGGTTGGCCAGAGTAATTCTTCGCTTGATCTCTGCACTGATGTCATTCTGCGATGTAATAGTGGAGCCCAGGTAGACAAAGTCCTTGACAACTTCGAAGTTATATCTGTCCATCGTGATATTTTGCCCGAGTCGACGATATTGAGATTCCTCTCTCGATGACAGCATATACTTCGTCTTGTCCTCATTAACCGCCAATCGCAATCTAGCCGACCCCGATTCAATGCTCGCAAATGCCCCTGCCACAGCTCGCTTCGTTCTGCCGACAATGTCTATGTCATCCGCATATGCAAGCAATTGAACGGACTTTTGATAGATTGTACAGCTGGTGTTGACATGTGCGTTGCGTACAACGGCTTCAAGAACCATGTTGAATAGGTTGCATGATAACGCGTCGCCTTGCCTCAATGCTTTCTCAACATCAAAGGAATCGGTGGTGTTCTTACCAATTTTGACGGAGTGGCGAGATTTCTCCATCGTCATCCTGCACAGGCGGATGAGTTTGGCAGGGATGCCGAGACTCGACATGGCTCTGTATAATTCTTCCCTTTTCACGCTATCATACGCGACTTTAAAATCGATAAAAAAATAAAAAATAAATCGGCCGGCACAACGGCTCATGAAGAACCAGGGCCTAGTGACTAACAACTCGAAACCATTCCTGTGTGCGCCTTTTGACAGGAATGGAAGGGACCTACAATTTTATGCCGAATCCGAACGGGTAGACGAGAAGCACTTATTCGTGACAAGTGATACTCTTGGAGGATTTGTCAATTCCTCGCAAGAGGCAGTAGCCCTGAAAAAAACTTTTTAGTTTTTAGGTGGACGAGGCTGGGAAGCGATCCCAGACCTCCAGCGTGGCAGCCGAACTCAATTACCATTACGCTACGGGCTACTACTTAAAATCGATAAAAAGGTAGTGTGTATCGATCTGGAATTCCCGGAATTTTTCTAAAATCTGTCGGAGTGTGAACATTTGATCGACGGTTGACTTGCCTGGCCTAAAACCGCACTGATAGAGGCCGATCAGATCGTTGACAGAAGGTTTTAAGCGGTCGCACAGGATGGCCGACATGATTTTATAAGCGACGTTTAGGAGACTAATTCCTCTGTAGTTGGTACATTTCAGAAACATCTCCCTTTTTATGGATGGGGCACAATATATCCAGGTTCCATTCATCGGGCATACTTTCCTCCGACCAAATTTTGCAGATAAGCTGGTATATGCTCCTAGCCAATTCATCTCCCGCTGATTAAAATAGTTCGGCTTGTAAGCCATCCGCACCAGCAGCCTTGTACGACTTAAGTTTGGATATCGCCAGCCGCACTTCGGTTAGGTCGGGTGGACGGAACTCTTGGCCATCATCGTCCAAGTTGAAAGGAGCGTTCTGCCTATTAGCGGCATCTTGGCTGTCTTCGCCATTAAGCAGTCTAGAAAAGTGTTCTTTCCAGAACCTCAGCACTGACTGTGTGTCTACTACGATATTCCCACTCTCATCTCGGCAGGCTTCCGTTCTAGCCTTGAATCCTTGGTGGATCGCTTCACCCTCTGATAAAATTTTCGAACATCTCCCCTACCGCTACAACCCTCAATAGACTCTACCGCCCGCTTCTCGTGCTCTCTCTTTTTCCTCCTGAGAAGTCGGCGTTCTTCTTTTTGTTTCAGCCCTTAGAGCTCCCGGGCTACTCTCTGAGCAGCTCTTGTTCGAGTCTGCAGCATTGCCTGGTAGGCCTCGTCCTTAGCAGCATGCGCTAGCCGGCACTCTTCATTGAACCAGGGGATTCGTTGTATTCGCCTAGTGAAACCCAGCACATCAGAGGCGGCACTTCTGATGACTTGTTGACAAAGTTCCCACTGGTCCTCTGCACTTGATCGTGGCGGACTTCCTGAGAGATTAAGAGTTACGTGGTCTGCAAAAGTTCTGGCGGTCTCTTGCGATTTAAGCTTCTCGACATCGATGATTTTCACAGCATCTGCTCTGCGTTGTCGCGTCATGGATATCCGCAAACGTAGTCTAGCTACCACCAGGTAGTGATCCGACTCAATGTTGGCCCCTCGGAACGTTCGGACGTCCAAGATACTGGAAGCATGTCACGCGTCTATCGCAATGTGGTCGATTTGGTTGACGTTTAGTTCGTTAGATCACGCGACCGCCAAGTCCCCTTGTGTGTATTGAGGTGTGGGAAGTAGGTGCTTGAGATGATGACATTTCGCCCCGCCGCAAAGTCTGCCAGCCTGTGTCCGTTGCCGGAAGTTTCGTCGTGGAGGCTGTGTCCTCCGACTATCGAACCAAAGATGCCCTCCTTTCCGAATCTTGCGTTGAAGTCACCAAGAATGATCTTCACATCGTACTTCGGGCACATATCATACGTTGTCTCCAGGAGATCGTAGAATACTTCTTTGGTTGAGTCCTCTCTCCTTTCATGGGGGGCGTGAACACAAGTCAGCGAAATGTTCTTAAATTTGCCTTTGATGTGGATTGTGACCAGGCGCTCGCTTACACTTGGGAAGCCCAAGACTTCTTGCCTAAGTCTTCCCCTAATCACAAAACCACAACCAAAGAGCCGCTGACCCTGTTCCTTCAAGCACCCGCCGTAGTAGATGTCACACGTTTTCAGTCTCCGTATGCCCTCTCCATCCCATCGCACTTCCTGGATGGCTGTTACGTCAGCCTTTAGCCTGTCCAGGTTCTCCACTAATTGTTCGGCTGCACGTGTTCTGTATAAGGACAGGACGTTCCACGTGCAGATCCGAAGTTCATTGTCCTTGTTTCGTTTGCTGGGGTCGTCAACTTTAAAATCATCCATATCCGAGGCTTGTTGTTGTTTCGGACCAACTTTTTTTTACGTGGTAGGGAAGTTACCCTGACGCACAACCCCCGACCCTGAGGACCAGACCCTTCGTATAACTCCAAGGGTAGGGAGCCGGATAAACCGCTCCTTATAGGCCTGAGCTACAAATATGTCGTAGTAGCTCATATAAGGTGTTCACTAAGTAGTTCAACCTAACTGGAACTGTAGACGCCACCGTTGATTCCATCTAGAGAATTCGTCCGCTGCCGCCTCGATGAAAGGAGAAGTGCCTTAGTGGGAACACTCCTCCCCCCTCTCTCGCTAGCTGTCCCCAACAGCTTTCCACGGAGATTTAAACCCCGTCTCTAGCTGAGGTACTAGACACCCGATGTTCACCACTAGGAGGTGAGAGTAGGAGTTGGTAGACAGAGGTGGGTTTTGAGAAAAACCTGTAGAGGCTTGTGTCCTCTTGAATGCACATAACTACCCTTTTGAACATCATTAAGAGACTCAAAAATCAAATAATAGTCACAAACTCAGACAAAGGAAATAAAACAGTCATTATGTACAAGGATGGATACAACGACAAAATACACGAACTCCTTGACGACAAAACAATGAGAACTGATCAAACTTTTAAACTTCATACTATGAACAACAACTTAGTCAACGAATTATTTAAACAGAAGTATATTGATTTTGGACAAAAAATCAAACTTTTCTGTTCTGCCAGTTTTATATTAGCTTCTACTAATGTTCCGTGTTACAACTTATCGAAATATGTCGGACAAATACTTAAAAATATAACATCCGAAGAACTAAACATACAAAATTCTTTCAAACTAAAAAAAAAAAAAAATGAAAATCCTAAAGTGGGCTTAAGGTCAGATTTTGAAAATTCTTTTTTTATTTGTTGTAATGTTTCGGGTGTGTTTACACCTTTCTTCAGTCAACTGAAAACAAAACAGGAATATAACCAAAATTAATGTTTATTTGGAAAATATTTTCAAACAAATATACAGCCATATTAAATAAATAAATAAAAGGATACGCCCATATTAAAAACGTCTTTTTCAAGGCTTTTAAATAAATAACAAAAAAACACACACAAAAATAAGAATTAATGTTTATTATATTCCTGTGTAAACTTTTTAAAGAAAAATTTTTTTACATTAATCACCAGAACAAATAAAATCATCAATAACTATTTAAACAAAAAATACGATAATTATAATTCCGGTGTTAAAACAAAGTTTAATCAAAGTGAATGTGATTTGATAAAAAAAGGGGACATTTTTATCACAAAATTGATTATGAAAATATATTTATGAAACTGTTACCCTGATGTGCTGGAATATTAAATACGAAAATATATTTATATTTTAAAAATCAACTTTAAAACCAAGGAAAAGATGCTGTAATTTTTTTGCTGGAATATTTAAGAATCAACTAACCAAGAAAGAGAAGCTGTCATTTTATTGTGCTAGAATATTTAAATATCAACTTTAAAACCAAGAAAAAGATGCTGTCGTTTTTTATGTAAGAATATTTAGAAACAAATTATTACATTTTGTACCATTTATAACTTTTTATATAACTAAAAATATTTGTCACATACAGACACATACATATATATTTATATACTTTATATATTTTACAAAATTTTCTAAAATTCAAATTGAATTAAATATAAAAGTTCATAAACTTACACTAATAAATAGAGGAAATTTCCTATAAAGGGAAAGAAAAGAGCAAATTAAATTAATACAAATTATTTAAATTTATCTTTGGTACCACTCAAAATGGAAGACCTCCAAGTTTCCGTTACACAAGTGACAGGAGCAGTTAACTCTGTCCTTGATCAGTTACGAGGATTTGAGACGCGTATTGTTCAGATTGAACAATACTGGGATGTTATAGAATCAATAGCGAAACAGTTAAGTTCCATTGGGAACAAAATTAAGCAGATAGAAGATAGGAATCCGAATGAGATAACAATTCAATCTCCTTCAAGTAAGGAGCCCAAATACTGAATCGGAACTTCGAGAAATTGCAAAATTGCCCGATCCTGTAGAGGAAATACAGGTCTTTGAGGGAAACCCAGTACAATATGTGTCCTGGGTACATAGCATAGAAACAGTTTTAAAAGATTATGAAATTTTTCGGGGTAACCCCTATATAGGGCAATACTCCCAACATATTAGACAGAAAATAAGGGGCAAGGCTGACGCCGCCCTAGTTTCATATAACATCTTCGATGGGGAGTGGGACGAAATCAAAAGGGTATTATCCCTCCATTACGCAGACAAAAGGGACATAAGAACCCTTGAACACCAACTAAATTCATTAAAACAAGGCAACTCAAGGGTGGATGATTTCTACGCGACGGTTAACCACCAATTCTCGCTAATAATAAATAAAATAAGATGTGAAGCATATTCATGTGAAACCGCTGATTCCCTCGTGGGAACGTACCGCGATAGGGCATAAGACGTTTTCATAAGGGGATTGAGTGGAGATCTTTCACGACTTCTGATTATTCAGAAGCCTAAAACTCTTCCAGAAGCTTATTCAGCATGCCTTGAGATGCAAAATTTAAATTTTAGAAATAGTTCTGTTCACGTACAGGCAGCAAACATGATTTCCGCCCCTGTACATTATAATTTTAACTCTGATAATGTACCCTCTCCCTCAAAAAGCAACTTAAACAAATACTCTAATAACAGGATAAGGTACGGCGAATAACAACTAACTAGGTATCCCAACAACAGAAGTGCGTATGGCCAGCAGCGAAATCCGTCGTGGATTCCAAGCTTAAGGAGCAGACAGTCCCATCCACCACCCAGACCAACTGGACCTAAACCTCCAGTTAAAATGGAGCTGGGCTCCGTGCAAACAGGAAATGTGAATTATATTAACAGGCTAAATAACCCGTTCAAGCGCGAGGCTTCGGATTCACATAACTATCCTTGGAAGCAACAAAGACTGAACCATGCGATTGCAGATGCACCAGCTAATGTCGATGAACCAGACACATCCGGTTCTATTGGTGCTGAGCACGAGGAAAATTTTATGTCAGGAGCCTCATTTCCAGCGTACCATACATAGAGTATGGTACAAAGGAAGGAAAAAACCTACATTTTCTTGTTGACACGGGTGCAAACTAGAATTTTATTAAATCAAATCTAGCACCCGTACCTCAGTCTGTAAAAAAACCATTTTATGTAAATAGCCCCGCTGGTAAAATCTTTGTTAATAAAATAATTTGTGGGAAATTCTTTTCTTTCCTTGGGTGCAATTTGGATGTTACCTTCTTTGTCTTACCCAACTTGGATTCGTTCGATGGAATAATCGGCGATGACACACTTAAACAGTTGAAAGCAATAATTGATAGAGACAAAAATGAATTAACCATACACCCAGGTATAAAGATTCCTTTATTGAACAAACCCTCTAGTTTAGTAAGTTCTTTAGTTATACTTAATGAAAATATAAGCGAATCCTCAAAAATAAAACTTAAATCCATAGTTAATAAATTTCATCACTTATTTGGTCCTGTTACAAATGAAGAAGTGAAAACTAATATAAGGGCTGAAATACGGACCATAACTGATGAGCCGATTTAGACCAAGAGTTATGCATACCCCGCTTGCATGCGAGAAGAGGTTGAGAGGCAGGTCAATGAACTTCTTGCCGAAAACATAATACGTCCGTCAAAAAGCCCATACAACTCACCCTTATGGGTTGTTCCCAAAAAACCTAAGCCCAATGGGGAAAAACAGTACCGAATGGTAATTGATTTCAAACGCTTGAACTCCGTAACCATTTCCGACACTTACCCTATCCCAGATATAAATAGCACCCTCGCGACCCTTGGTGATTCAAAAGTTTTTACAACACTTGATCTCACTTCAGGCTTCCATCAAATAGCCATGAAGGAGAAATACATTCCAAAAACTGCATTCTCGACCATGAATGGTAAGTTCGAGTATGTCAGGCTACCCTTTGGGCTTTAGAATGCCCCGGCCATCTTTTAGCGTACAATAGGTGATGTTCTTAAAGAACTAATTAGAAAGATCTGTTACGTTTATATAGATGATATTATCATCTACAGTAAAACAGAAGAAAACCATTTAAAAGACATAGAAACAGTTTTTTCCAAATTAGACGAAGCTGGCTTTAAGGTAAACTTGGAAAAATCCCATTTCCTAGATAGTAGTGTTGAATTTTTAGGTTTTATAGTAACACCAGAGGGAATTCTTCTGAATCCCGACAAGGTTAAAGCTATTGAGGCTATCATCCCACCAAACTCCCTTAAAGAACTAAAAAGTTTCCTCGGCTTGACATCATACTATAAGAGATTCATTAAAGATTACGCCAAGATCTAACAAGTGAGGGCCAACCAATCAAAAAAGGTAGCAATTCAACTAACAGAAGAAGGACTTTAGGGTATTTGAAGCACTCAAAGAATTGTTAATCTCAGCTGAAGTGCAAGCCTTCACAGACTTTGACAAACCTTTCAATCTGACGACTGACGCATCCGACTACGCTGTACTCTCCCAAGGCGAACCTGGAAATGATAAACCAATATCGTTTATATCCCGCTCGCTGAGTAAATCAGAAGAGAATTATGCTACCAACGAGAAGGAACTCCGTGCTATAGTATGGGCACTCGATAATTTGAGAACATACTTATACGGAGCGAAAAAGATCAGGATATTTACTGATCATTAACCACTGACCTTCACGCTTAGCAATAGAAACTATAACTCTAAGCTCAAACGCTGGAAAGCAAGGATAGAGGAGTACAACTACGAGTTGATTTACACGCCTGGTAAATCAAACTTTGTGGCTGATGCTCTCTCCCGACTTCGCACAGAAGTCAACCATCTCTCTGGTACAAGTTCATCTTCACGAACAGAAACCGCAAGCATACGAACAGATACGGCAGACGTAGGACGAACACAGACGAGCACAGATACCGCCGACGAAGGACTAATTGAGATGGGGAACGATACGGAAACTAATACTGCCGAAGAAGGACTGTGTGAGGAATCAATTGACAATGAAGATTCCTGCACCATGCACAGTGCCAAACAAGACAGCTCAGACCTAATTCCACACGTGGAAGCCCCAATAAACGTTTTTAGGAACCAAATAATTTTCAGGGTTGGCATAGACCTTAATTCACACGAGGAACCCCATCCTGGTTATCATCGCCATTATGTCTCCGCGAGGATTCTAGACAAGAACAAACTTATAGAATCATTAAAAGAAAATCTTAATCCAAATATAATAAATGGCATAAAAATTCCCAAAAATCACCTTGGAATGCATCAAAACGTATACCTGGAGCATTTCGAAAAATACAAAATTAGAGTGACTCAGAGGATAGTCGAAGATGTAGCCAATGAGGACCGTAGATTTTGCATCATAGAAAAAGAACATAGAAGAGCTCACCGCGCTCCCAGAGAAAATAAGGAGCAAATACTTGAAGACTATTACTTCCCCCGGATGATGTCTATTATAAGAAAATTTGTTGCTTCTTGTGAGATTTGCAAAGCAAAAAAATACGATAGACATCCTACAAGCTCTGAACTTCAAGCTACACCTGTTCCTAGGTATCCATGTAAAATCATTCACATGGACATAATGGAAATTCAGAATGGGAAGTTCCTGACAGTTGTAGATAAATTTTCCAAGTTTTCCAAATTTTTCCACATCAAAGACCGATCAGCCATATACCTCAGATCGAAAATGATTAAAATCCTTCACTACTTTACTGTTCCCCTGATTCTAGTAACGGACAATGAAAGAAGTTTTCTCAGTCCAATTGTCCTTAATTTAATCAAAAATTTGGGAGTCAAATTGTACCTAACACCATCTCTGAAGTTAATGGTCAGATCGAGCGCGTTCACTCTACGGTTCTCGAGATATATCGATGTCTTAAAGCAGAGCACTCAGATTTGAAGGTTAAAGAACTCGTATACGTAGCTGTCGATAGGTACAATAACACTGTGCATTCTGTCACAAATAGAAAGCCAAGCGATATATTTTTCAATAGGTCTCTGAGGGCTAATTTTCAAAATCTGTTAAATATCCGTTCGAAGATTAACAAGGATCTTAGGGGGATAATTAAAAGAAACATGGAGGCCAGAAATATCCGGGAAAACAAAAGAAGGGTGGTACCAACGAAATATAAGTATGGGGATGTCGTTTACGTCGCTATCAAATGTATAAAAAGTAAGAACAAACATTTATACAGAAAAGAGATTGTTGCAAGAGACAATCGAGTGACGATAACGACATTAAGTCGTAAAGAAGTCCTCAAAACCCATTTGAAAAACATAAAATAATGTTTAAATGAACAACAATCCAAAATTTTGTATTTCTCTTCTTAAAATACACAACAAAAAAAAAAAAAAGAAGAAGAATGGGCTAAGACCTAATATAAAAATTAACAAGATAACAATGTACAAATATGGCTAGGAGTTTAGCCCTCACGAAACAAGGGGCCGGTTCACAAAAAAATTACTTAATCGTAACAACGGTGGTGTTGGTCTTCGTACCCTAGTATGCTGTTTGAAAATTTGTTAACCTTACAAGCCAAAGCGGAACAATACGAACCTTCCAATCCAGTGACTACCCCGAAAATTTAATGGAGAGCTAACTCAGCGGGCATCAAAAATATGAAAAATCATTTATCAATACAAAAAAGAAAGAAACTAATGTCAAGAGAGTACAAAATTAATTGATTTACAAAATTGTAATAAAAGAATAATTAAATTGCATACGTGCATACATTCAAAAAAAAATATACTAAATTTATATTCTATAATTTAGATTTTAAGAAATTTTATAAAATTGTGCTTAATTAACCTTGATTACATATACATTACAGATTAGTAGTTCTTTTCAATCCCATGCAGACCTTGCATATATTTGCCTACGAATCACCGGTGGTAACGATTAAAGAGACAAACGCCTGAATAGCGAACGGAGTTTTTAAACTCATACATTTAATTGACTCAAACAAATACGACACACTTGTACAGGAAACCGAACGACTTACGTTTAAACATTTAAAGGACGAAGAAATGCGACTTATTCTGAACTATCACATAACTGAGATCAAGGAAAGAATAAATGAATTGAGAGACACGAAAACGAGGCAGGTTAGGTCAGTGAATTGGATAGGAACTGCCTGGAAATGGATAGGTGGTTCTCCAGACGCAACTGACTGGGACAATCTTTTAAAAGAACAGACAGAGATCACAGATAACAACAACCGACAATACGTTATCAACAGGAAATTGTTTGATAAGACTCAGGAAGTAACAGAGAAACTTAATAAACTAATCAAACGCTATAATAACGCTATTCAAAAAACAGAGACCGACAAACTCTGCTGTTTTGGCACTTAGTGAAACGCAGGTAGGGGAAAATACCGATCACTAGGAATTCAGCCTACATGGTTATAGCTTAGTGCCTTTATTTTTTTCTCATCATGGTCTCGCCGTGTATGTTCGAAACGATGTTGCTAATCAGCTTCAACCACAATATGGTTCTTGTTTGAATACGAACTTTAATTTCATGTGGTTTAAATTCACCATCCATAAGCGCATCATCCATACTTGTTTTGTTTATCGTAGTCCTAGTTTGGATGGTAATTCGACTTCCAATGAACTCGATGCACTATCTGACTCCATCCAGAGAATTATTTCCCATTTTCCGCACAGTGAAATCGTTGTTACGGGCGATTTCAATGTACATAATTCTTCGTGGCTATGCTCTTCTGGTCAGACAACACCCGAAGGAAGGTACGCCGAGATTTTTGCTGAGTTAAACAACTTTACTCAGCTTGTTGACGAGCCTACTCGGATTCCTGACGTTGCAGGTCAATCCGCTAACACTCTAGACTTGTTCCTAACCTCTGACCCTGATAAATACACTATTAGTATATTATCGCCTCTAGGCACATCAGACCATTGTGTCATATCTGCAAATTTCTCATGCCAACAAAATCCAGTTAGAGAAAAAACTCCCAAGAGATCCGTTTAGCAATATGAGAAAGCCAACTGGGACGGTCTCAATGATTTTTTTAGGAGCTTTAACTGGTCACTATGCTTCCTCGATAGTGACGTAGATGCCAGTACAGATATGATCACAAATTTAATTCATTGTGGAATGAGAAATTTTATCCCGAATAGGGTAAAATCTATCAAACCCAAAGAAAACTCATGGTTTGATTCGAGCTGTAAAGAGGTTATCAGGATCAGAGAAGTAAGCTTTCGTTTTTATAAAGCCAACCCTACTGAGGAAAACCGGAAAAAGTTTCAACAAGCTAGAAAGACCTGTAACGTTCATATTCGACGAACCAAATTTTTACATGATTAAAAGTTACGGCAAAAAATACTGCAATGTCCCAAAGGTAGTAAAAATTTTTGGTCATTTGTAAAAAACATACGAAACACCACCTCGTCCTCGGTTCCGACGCTCGTCTTCAATGATACTCCTTTTGTCAGCTCACTAGATAAAGCCAATTTGCTTGCAGAACAGTTTGCTGTTAATTCAACGCTGCCAGAAAGTGTTATGACTCCTCCTGCACTCGAGAGCGTAAATGGTTTTATGGGACAAATTTTCTTTCGCACTCGTGAAGTTGCTAGAGTTCTAAAAGATCTCGACGTTCACAAATCTGCTGGCCCGGATAGTATCCCTCCCATTGTTCTGAAGAAGTGTTCTTCAACGCTGGCAAAACCACTGCGTAAGCTATTCCATCTGTCCTACTCTACTGGTCTCTTTCCGAGTGGATGGAAAACAGCATTTGTCCAGCGTGTCCCTAAAAAAGGCGTGTCTTCTTCCCCTCCAACTATCGACCAATTGCCCTTACATCCCTTCTTTCCAAGGTCATGGAAACGCTGACTAATTTTAAGCTTAGGAAATATCTCGAAGAACGAAAGCTTCTTAATGACCGGCAGTACGGCTTTCGTAGCAATAGGTCCACTGGTGATCTGATGGTATATCTCACCGAACAGTGGCACAAATCTTTACATCGTTTTGGAGAAAGTAAGATTATTGCGCTTGATATTTCTTTGATATTATATATTGATGAAAAAGAATATGAAAAAGAAATAAATCATTTTAATAATATAGAACCATAGAGTTCTATATTCGACGAATTAGAAAATAAAAGGTTAGACCATTTAAATGCCGAAGAGCATACAAAATTAACAAAATTACTAAAAAACAATGAAAAAACATTTTTTCACAAGGGAGATGATCTAAGTTTCACATCTCACGTAAAACATAAAATAGCAACAACAAGTGATGAACCAATTTTTACCAGAATTTATAGGTATCTAGAAGTTCATACAAAATGGGCACGACTGGATCGCACAAAACTTGCTCTCGTAGCTAATAACTTTAACGTAGCTTGAAATAGACATGTACATTATTGGTTCCATTACATTATCATATCATTAAAAAAAAAGTTTTAAAAACAATTTAAAAAATAAATGATTACTATAAATTATTATAAATTGGTTATTTTAATAGCTAAAATAGATAGAGCTCAACAAAAAGTATGCCATCTGATTTTTTTAATAAATATGAATTTATGAAAAAAAAAAATTCAAAAATCGTTAGAGCGGTTTTTTTTTAAATTAATTTTGTATATATAAAAAATCTTGAACATATTTTAAAATAAAATTTGGTATGCCAACTTTTAGAACCTAATAAAATACAATTTTTGACAAAATTAAAAAAAAATTCATTAGCCCGTTTTCAAGATATTGAATTTTCAAAAAAAAAATTTCAATATTTTTATAAAAATCCAAAAATTATTTTTTCGAAAATGTTTATATGCGAAATTGTTAAAATTATATGTACAAAAGTTTTGGTTGAAAACGGTGTAGTAGTTAACGAGAAATTTGAAAACAAAAAAATCGGTTGTATGACAGGTACCGTTAATAACCGTTATAAAAAAAATTTTTTCTGTCAAAATATTTACTTCAGTAATTTAAGTACCTCGTAATTTTTTTTTGAAAATCGTTAGAGTCGTTTTTGAAATAAATCAATTTTTTTATATTGGTTGTATGACAGGTACCGTTATTTTTTGAGCTAAAAAAAAGGTTCAATTGCCCCTCTAGGGAATCACATAAAAACCTTAAGTGCAAAGTTTGAAGAAAATCGCTTCAGCCGATTAGGCTGCAGGTCGAGATACAGACAGACGGACAGACAGACAGACAGAATCGCGAGACCAACTTTTTTCACGTTCTCTATCATCGTTATGTTAGGGAAAATTCTTATCTCGAATTATTTTTTGTACGAATCCTAAACTTGCCCTATACTACGTATATCGCAAGTAAATAGAAGTTGGTAGAGAGATAGATCATTTATTAGAACAAAAAATAATAGTAAAAAGCACTAGTCCATATAATGCACAAAAGAAGATAGAACAGGAGAAAAAGAATGGCGAATAGTCATCGATTATAGATAAAATAAAGGATAAATTCCCCATACCAATAAAAGAAGATATTCTAGATAAAATGGGAAGAGCGAATTATTTTACTAAATTAGATTTAACTAAAGGATTTTATCAGATAGAGGTAGAACCAGAATATAGAGAGAAAACTGTATTCTTCACTTTATCAGGTCATTACGAATTCACTGGAATGCCATTCGGTCTGACAAACGCACCGGCGACATTTCAGCGTATGATGAACGAAGTATTAAAAGTTGATATAATAGTGTTTAGCACGTCACTAGAAGAACATCTTTCCTATCTCGAAAAAGTATTCAAGAAACTCCAAAGCGTAAATTTGAGAGTATCCCTTAACAAATGAGATTTCTTAACCAAAGAAAGTGAATTTTTAAGACATAGAAAAACTAAAATTAATACAAAAATTCCCCATACCCACAAATATAAAAGAAAAACAATCATTTTTAGGATTAACCGGTTATTACCGCAAATTTATAAATGACTATGCAAAAATTATAAAACCTATGACACTTTGTTTAAAGAAAGATAGCAAAATCAATATAGAAAACAAAGAGTGTAAAGACTCATTTGAGAAACTAAAACTTGCGATGCAAGAAACACTCATAAACAACATCCAGATTTCTCAAAAGAATTTACTTTAACTACGGATGCATGTAACTTTGCAATAGGAGCCGTGTTAAGTCAAAACCATGGGCCATTAGGATTTGCAAGTAAACAAACAAACAAACATGAATGTAACTATTCAACAATAGAATAAGAATTCTAAACCATAGTATGGGCAACGAAACAGTTTCGTCACTATCTTTACGGTAGAAGATTTAAAATATTAACCGATCATCGACCATTAGCATGGTTGCATAATCTAAAAGAGCCTAATAGTAATTTACAAAGATGGAAGATCAAATTAGAAGAATATGACTTCGATATAAGATACCTAGCAGGAAAAGAAAATAAAGTTGCAGATGCACTTTCAAGAATGAAAATAGATACAATAAATGCATTAGAAAAGAAGATTTAGTTAGAACCAGACATAGTGTAATATCAGATAGTTCCAATCTAATATCCATCACAGAGAAACCCTTAATACATTCAAAAGACAAATAATATCAGAAAAAGGTGAAAATAATAGAGAAGAGATAACTTTCCCATTCCCAGGAAAAAGAAGAACAAAAATAACCAGAAAAAACTTCAGCAAAGAAACCTATGAATACATAATAAAAGAATGTGAAACGAACATAATAAATTGTATTTAATTGTAAATTGTATTGTAGAATTCCAAGATTATTGAAAATTACACCATAATAATCTGAAACTTCTTAGGACAAAAACCTATTAAATTGACATTAAAACTCCAGAAACCGAAGAAGAAATAAATAAAATACATTTAAATTATAATTGAAAAAACTTATTTAGAAATAAAAAGAAAATATTATTCACCAAATATGAAAGAACTTACAACAAAAGTGATTAACAAATGCGAACTTTGTAATCTTAAAATAGAAAGAAACCCCATAAGACTCCCATACGAGAAAACAATCACCCCAGAGGGTCCACACCAATATTACCACATGGATATATAGATACTTCCTCATTCTATAAAATATCTCACATGCATAGACAAATTCAGCAAATTTGTTTATATAAAAATAGGAGTGATAAAGAAATTAATCCTAACTATACTAAAATAAATAATCCCGAGCGATTTGATAAACTAAAACCTAAACATAAAAAAATAATAGTTATAAAAGTTATAAAACAAAAAGACAAGAAAGTTACAATAAGACCACACGTACGAACACAAGTTTTGCACAAAGACCAATTCAGGAGGAAGAAAAAATTAGCAGCCATCCAATATGAAAGCAGTAGTGATACTCCTAATGGTTATTCAGTACAAGCAAATAACGGTAGTACGACCGCAGGAAATACAAATTAACGAAATCAAACAAGAATTTTTAGGAATAGAAAGTGAACAAGTAGAACTTATAGAAAAATATAATACCTTGATACATTTAATTAACTTAACCGATTATAAAGGACTAATCGTACAATTAAAAGCACAATATAAAATAATGCCAGAAAAACATTATAAACAATTAAGTGAAATAATTAAATTAGAACAAAAAATTGAGTTCCTAATCCCACATCATATAATTTGTTCAACAGTTGACAGTTGAACAAGTCAGTTGCATTAAAATTTAGCTCCTATATTTTTATCAAATTTAATTAAAAGCAGTGCATCAATTCTCTCAATTTTGGTATAAATCAAGTAGTAATCCGCTTTCAAGATATCATCTTAGAAGTAAGTCTTAAGATTTTAAGATATAAATAAAATCATAGAAATCCCATTGGTAAAAGACATCTAAGCCATCACTACTTCATGAACAAACGCGCTATTGGTGAAATGTCTCCAGAAACATCTCCAGAAACTAAGAGACTTCAAAGCACAGCAATGTCCGTAACCAATATGTCTATTAGTGATCTTGGTAGACTACTTGATGATAAGTTAGGTGAGCACTTGCAGCATTTGGCAACAAAGACAGACTTGGATGAACGAACTTTCTCGCAAAATGGCGGTATCTTACGAAAAAGAATTGGCACTTGAAAATAAAGTTGCAATTGCAGAAGAGCGTTGTGAAAAGCTCGAGATGCAAATTGAACACCTTATGCAAAAATTCACTGAAAAAAATATCATAGTGCACCTGCCACGTAAGGTTAATGTGGAGCCATTGAATCAAGTGAAGGAGCTCTGCCAGAATCTGGCAGAAGGTGGCGAAAACACTGTGGAATCAGTACGACTGACCCACAACAATAACAATAACAGCGAGATTAATCACTTAGTTGTGTACACCATTGGATGTGTACACCATTTTAAAAGCCTCATCAAAACTAAAAAAACACTGGAATAAGTAATCACAGAGATTATCCTTTATCTGTCCGAAATAATCGAACAAGGTTGATAAAGTTAAAGAAATCTCTAACTGCTGAGTGACCTGGACCAAAAACGCAACTTCGAGATGATAGATTATTTATTGAGGGTAAAGCATTTACTTGGAACTCCGAACATGGTTTGATATGTGGCAAAGAAAATGGTTTTGTTGTTTTGAAACGAATTTTTCCTGATCTGAGGTGTGACAACTTAGAACGTGCTGTCAACTCTGACAATAGAGATAAACGTCATCTACAGCTGGTTCAAAACAACTCTCATGATATTGCAGCGCCATCTACACATTCAACACTTCAACGTTTAATACAGGGTGCATCTGAATCGTTAAGATTTAATATTTCTGAAAATTAAGAATTAGCCGTCTGTCAGTCGCTTAGTATTTTTGATAATAGTCTTAAATCGTTAAATATTTTAAGTTATAATGTTAATGGGTTAAAAAGTAAATTATTGTTCTCAGAGTTTTTTAACTTTGTAAAAACTTTTGATATGTTTTTATTGTTTGAAGCAGTAAAAACAAATAAATATGGAAGAGCAAGTGGTGGCTGTATATACGGTTTCAAAAAAATACATAAAACATTCTTGAAATTCGAAAGCATTGAAGGTTATAGCACTATCAGCTTAAAGTTTTATAACACCTGCAAGCACCGTATACTCCCGGCATACATAAATTGCAACCACTGGGAAGATGATTTCAACACTTTGATTGACGTCGTTTGTTCTAATCAGGAGGAAAAATTGATGTTGGTAGGAGATATCAATGCAAGGATAGGAAACGAACAAGGATTCTTCAATGAAAATGGCCATCAGACCCAAATAACCCAACTAAGAGCTTCGAAAGACAACAAAACTGATCGAAAAGGTCGAACATTACTCGATTTTGCTGATTTATACATTCTTACGATTCTAAATGGAAGGTCTAAGGGTGACATCAAAGGAGAGTACACTTTTATTAGAGGAAATGCATGCTCTGTAATAGACTATTGCCTTGTTGCAGATGATTGGTTGTATGAGGTATCTGATTTTAAAATTTACGCAAGGATTTTCTCTGATCATATGCCAATTTCTGTAACTTTGAATATGTTCAAAGCGAATCATATATCCCCCAGACTACTATGGCGAAATAATTGTAAAAGTTCTTACCAAGCAGCATTGAATTTGGAACTCACTTCATTGCAATCCAAAGGAGAAGCAATCTCAATAGAAAATATGCAAGATGTTATACAAAAAGCAGCTCCAAAAGTAATCAAGGGAATTCACAAGCTACAAGCTAAACAGCAATGGTTTGATAATGATTGTAGCCGAGCGAGAGAAAAACTATTTAGTTTTCCTAAACTATTTAGAAAATATGGTACCTGCTATTTTAAACAAGAGTATGTCAAAGAAAAAGCGTCTTTCAAGGAAATCTGTTTATATAAGAAAGCTCAATACTATGAAGAAAAAGCACAGATCATCATTGGGAGTAGAAATACTAAAGAGTTTTGGAAAGCAGTTCGTTTTGTAAATGGAGCAAAGCTTAGAATCGGTATAAATATACCCGCATCAGATCTGAAAACGCATTTTCAGTCCCTTTTAAATGTAGAAAGGTCAGCTTTGCCTTTTCAATATTGCGTCAATTACATTGAAGATCAAAAATGGGCCAACCTTTCACAATAACAGAACTAAGAGCAGTACTAGATGAAATGAAGGAAGCCAAAACACCTGGGGAAGATCAAGTCTCACACGCATTTTACAAATACTGTACTGATGAATTTGCCAACTATCTTTTGCGTCAGCTCAATGAATTGTATGAAAATGATTATATCCCTCCATGCTTGCAATCATCTGTCATCCTTCCAGTTTTCAAAAAGGGAAACCAAAATGTGATTGATAACTATAGAGGTATTTCACTACTTAATACCATCCGTAATATATTTGGAAGTATTTTGTATAAGCGTTTAACCAACTGGGTGGAGGAACATCAGATACTTAGTGAATGTCAAGCCGGCTTCCGTCAAGGATATTCTACTGTTGACCATATTTTTACACTAAGTACTATTATCGATATCAAACGCTCTAAGAGTAAAAAAGTTTATGCTTATTTTGTAGACTTTAAATCCGCATTTGACAGTGTAGATAGAGATTTATTGTTTTATAAATTATCGGCATTAGGTCTACCATTTAAAGTGTTGAAAACATTAAAAAAAAAATTCAGCAAAAAAGTGGGACGGGACCACGATGTCGGAAAGTTTTTAAACTCCTATGGGATTGAGACAAGGATGTATCTTGAGCACGCTTCTGTTCGCCCTCTTCCTTGATGATATAGTTTTTTACTTAAATGGCGGGTAATCAAATCGAAGTCTTGTGTATGCTGATGACATAGTGCTGTTAGCTGACACTCCCATAAAACTTCAGATGATGATTACCAAATTGGAAGAATATTGCAAATTATGGAACCTAACCGTAAATCGAGCAAAATCGCGGATAATGTTGTTTGGTAGAGGCAATATACATCGGAGTGGAAATTATACTTGGAAACTCGACGGGGTTTCAGTTGAAATAGTAGATAACTACAAATACCTTAGCTTGATAATGACACCCCAAAACAATATGAAGCTTCATTTAGGAGAAAAACTAAAAAGTTCGAAAGTTGCTATCAACACTACTTGGATCACCTGCATGAAAAATTAAAATATTGGACTACGCGCAAAATATCAGATATTTGAGGATATGTTGTACGCAGCGCAGGTTTGGGGATACCTTCAATATGATACTGTGGAACAACTTTTTTCTCAAACGAGTACTACACCTGCCCATGTCAACACCCACCTATATGTTACATATCGAAACTGGACTTCCACAAATGTTCATCACAACACTGAAACTTTATTTCCACTACATCCTTAAAGTACTTAATATGAATGTTTCTCTTCTACCTAAATTAGTAGCATCCTGTGCTTTGGAGAGAAACACGTCATGTTTTGAAAAGTGGAAGGAATTGGCAGAGAAGACTGGATGTCCGCTCAATCTAGAAGCGTTTGACTTCCATCAAATGAAATCAGAGTTATACAATATTCTTCGGGTTCTGGATGAAAGTATACATAACTCATTCATCGAAGAAGCAAAATCTTCAATATACAGAGTATATTATTCCAAGCTAAAACACGATCTCAGCAAGAGAAGCTATTTTGGAAATAACATGAATGTTGATCAAATATCAACCAGTTTTAAAACACGAGAAGAGTTGCTACCATTAAATTGTATACCCCACCGCCCAGATCTTCCAATCCAATGCAGTCTGTGCAATCTGAACACTAGCGAAGATATAATGCATTTCTTGGGGATCTGTCCAATGCTCACAGAAAACCGAAAACTACACTAAGGGAAAGCAATTTTCACAGTGGATGAAATTACACATCTTTTGAATGGAAATGATTGGCTGACTCTTTTCAAATTTGTTAAATCCTCATTAAGATATCGAAACCAAATTTTAAGAGAAGCATTTTAATTATCATAATTAAGTAACTATATTGTTAAATTACCAAATTTTAAGAGAAGCATTTAAATTATCATAATTAAGTAACTATATTGTTAAATTAGCATTAAATTGTCAATCTAGCAGACGGCTTTTGCCATGTCATAAAAGATTTGTAAACCTTATGTAACTATTTATAATAATATTATCAATCTAATCTAACCTAAATATAATAAAAAGAGGATTAATAAATTTAGGAGGTATTATCTTAAAATTTATATTTGGAACAATGGATGACGGTGATAGAACAGAAATAGAAAACAAACTGAAAACAGCGGAAGAAAATAATCATAATGCCATAGATAACTTAAATAAACAAATAAAAATAAACGATCATTTTAATAATCAATTTAAAACTTTAAGTGGCTTAATGAACCAAGTCAATACCTTGTAAATAAAGTACTCCTCAAGTACTTGTATTGACCACATTTTTGCGCGCTTTAGACGAAGTAATAAAATAAATTTAAGCGGAAAAGTCTTTGATTACTGATCATAGAATGGTCACTTTATTAAATGATCTTAATACTAATTCAAAACCTGCAAGTAAAATATCAAATAAAAAGCGTTTTAACACTGATTACAGATTGTTACAGGATATTTTGAAATTCGAATTTTGGGATCAGGTTTACTCTGAAAACGATCCTTCCACGGCACTCTCTAATTTTATTTCGATTTTGAATAATCACATAAATTCATGTCTACTACCATTGAAAAATTCAAATAGACAACACATTTTTAAGGCCACGGATGAAGCAGAGTCTCGTTAAGCAGGTAAAAATAAAGAACAATGTCAGTTCAAAGTGCAAGAAACATCCAAATAATGCTAAACTTAGAAAATATTACATTTCTTTGAGTAAAGTTGTTAATACTAATGTTAATTTAACTCGTGACAATTACTATACCAACTTATTGCAAAGATCTAAGGGAAATACCAAAGAAGAATGGATAATTGTGGATAGCATCTTAGGAAAGAATAATAAGTTAAACGAAATAGAATCCTTGTTAATTGATGGTTATAACTTAACGGACGTAAACTACATTGCAAACAAATTTAACGAATACTTTACAGACATCTCTGAAAAAATAAAACCGTTCATTAATACTGTGGACTGTATTTGTTACGATCAGCTAGGTATGGATTCTGAATTTATACAACCAAACAGCTTTGCCTACAATCCTATTACCTCGTTTGAGACATATAAAATGATTCTTTCCTTACAAAACAAGAATTCTTGTACTTCAGATGGAATATCTAGCACGCTCATTAACAAAATTGGGCTATATGTATCTGATGTTTTATGTTTCATCTCTAACTTAAGTGTTGTGCGGGGAGTTTTCCCACAAAACCTTAAATGTGCTGAGGTTATACCTTTGTTTAAGAAAGGAGACAGGAAAAGCATTTCAAACTACAGACCTATTTCTCTTCTTCCCACAGTTTCCAAAATGTTTGAAAAACTCATGAAAAACAGAATTACGTCTTTTTTGAACAAAAATAGTTTTTTCAGTGAGAATCAGTTTGGTTTCAGGTCTAGTAAGTCAACAGAAGATGCCATTCTTAGGTTATGCAGTCAGTTGTATGATAGTTTAAATAATAACAAATTTACCATAGCCCTCTTCATTGACATGACAAAGGCTTTTGATATGGTTTATCATGATTTTCTTCTAAGGAAACTTTACAATGCTGGTCTTAGAGGAGTTGTTTTTGAATGGTTGAAGTCATATTTGAAGGGTAGAGTCCAAACAGTAACTCTAAAGGAAATCCCAAGTGAAGCCCGTATTTTGAAAAATGGCGTACCACAAGGATCCGTACTTGGCCCTTTGTTCTTCTTAATATATATCAACTCACTTTTCAAACTCAAGTTAAATGGGCTTTCGACTGCCTTTGCGGATGACATATCCTTCACTTACCAATCAGTTTCCAAACTTAACTGTGTATTACGAATTAAAGAAGACCTATAAACTTTAAGGACATGGTTTTCTATTCATAAGCTAATCCTTAGTGAAAAAACTTAATTGATGACCTTCAAAACATCGACGAACCAAATTTTTACATGATTAAAAGTTACGGCAAAAAATACTACAATGTCCCAAAGGTAGTAAAAATGTTTGGTCATTTGTAAAAAACATACGAAACACCACCTCGTCCTCGGTTCCAACGCTCGTCTTCAATGATACTCCTTTTGTCAGCTCACTAGATAAAGCCAATTTGCTTGCAGCACAGTTTGCTGTTAATTCAACGCTGCCAGAAAGTGTTATGACTCCTCCTGCACTCGAGAGCGTAGATGGTTTTATGGGACAAATCTTCTTTCGCACTCGTGAAGTTGCTAGAGTTCTAAAAGATCTCGACGTTCACAAATCTGCTGGCCCGGATAGTATCCCTCCCATTGTTCTGAAGAAGTGTTCTTCAACGCTGGCAAAACCACTGCGTAAGCTTTTCCATCTGTCCTACTCTACTGGTCTCTTTCCGAGTGGATGGAAAACAGCATTTGTCCAGCGTGTCTCTAAAAAAGGCGTGTCTTCTTCCCCTCCAACTATCGACCAATTACCCTTACATCCCTTCTTTCCAAGGTCATGGAAACGCTGATTAATTTTTCAAAAAAAAAATTTCAATATTTTTATAAAAATCCAAAAATTATTTTTTCGAAAATGTTTATATGCGAAATTGTTAAAATTATATGTACAAAAATTTTGGTTGAAAACGGTGTAGTAGTTAACGAGAAATTTGAAAACAAAAAAATCGGTTGTATGACAGGTACCGTTAATAACCGTTATAAAAAAAATTTTTTCTGTCAAAATATTTACTTCAGTAATTTAAGTACCTCGTAATTTTTTTTTGAAAATCGTTAGAGCCGTTTTTGAAATAAATCAATTTTTTTATATTGGTTGTATGACAGGTACCGTTATTTTTTGAGCTAAAAAAAAGTTTCAATTGCCCCTCTAGGGAATCACATAAAAACCTTAAGTGCAAAGTTTGAAGAAAATCGCTTCAGCCGATTAGGCTGCAGGTCGAGATACAGACAGACGGACAGACAGACAGACAGAATTGCGAGACCAACTTTTTTCACGTTCTCTATCATCGTTATGTTAGGGAAAATTCTTATCTCGAATTATTTTTTGTACGAATCCTAAACTTGCCCTATACTACGTATATCGCAAGTAAATAGAAGTTGGTAGAGAGATAGATCATTTATTAGAACAAAAAATAATAGTAAAAAGCACTAGTCCATATAATGCACAAAAGAAGATAGAACAGGAGAAAAAGAATGGCGAATAGTCATCGATTATAGATAAAATAAAGGATAAATTCCCTATACCAATAAAAGAAGATATTCTAGATAAAATGGGAAGAGCGAATTATTTTACTACATTAGATTTAACTAAAGGATTTTATCAGATAGAGGTAGAACCAGAATATAGAGAGAAAACTGTATTCTTCACTTTATCAGGTCATTACGAATTCACTGGAATGCCATTCGGTCTGACAAACGCACCGGCGACATTTCAGCGTATGATGAACGAAGTATTAAAAGTTGATATAATAGTGTTTAGCACGTCACTAGAAGAACATCTTTCCTATCTCGAAAAAGTATTCAAGAAACTCCAAAGCGTAAATTTGAGAGTATCCCTTAACAAATGAGATTTCTTAACCAAAGAAAGTGAATTTTTAAGACATAGAAAAACTAAAATTAATACAAAAATTCCCCATACCCACAAATATAAAAGAAAAACAATCATTTTTAGGATTAACCGGTTATTACCGCAAATTTATAAATGACTATGCAAAAATTATAAAACCTATGACACTTTGTTTAAAGAAAGATAGCAAAATCAATATAGAAAACAAAGAGTGTAAAGACTCATTTGAGAAACTAAAACTTGCGATGCAAGAAACACTCATAAACAACATCCAGATTTCTCAAAAGAATTTACTTTAACTACGGATGCATGTAACTTTGCAATAGGAGCCGTGTTAAGTCAAAACCATGGGCCATTAGGATTTGCAAGTAAACAAACAAACAAACATGAATGTAACTATTCAACAATAGAATAAGAATTCTAAGCCATAGTATGGGCAACGAAACAGTTTCGTCACTATCTTTACGGTAGAAGATTTAAAATATTAACCGATCATCGACCATTAGCATGGTTGCATAATCTAAAAGAGCCTAATAGTAATTTACAAAGATGGAAGATCAAATTAGAAGAATATGACTTCGATATAAGATACCTAGCAGGAAAAGAAAATAAAGTTGCAGATGCACTTTCAAGAATGAAAATAGATACAATAAATGCATTAGAAAAGGAAGAAGATTTAGTTAGCACCAGACATAGTGTAATATCAGATAGTTCCAATCTAATATCCATCACAGAGAAACCCTTAATACATTCAAAAGACAAATAATATTAGAAAAAGGTGAAAATAATAGAGAAGAGATAACTTTCCCATTCCCAGGAAAAAGAAGAACAAAAATAACCAGAAAAAACTTCAGCAAAGAAACCTATGAATACATAATAAAAGAATGTGAAACGAACATAATAAATTGTATTTAATTGTAAATTGTATTGTAGAATTCCAAGATTATTGAAAATTACACCATAATAATCTGAAACTTCTTAGGACAAAAACCTATTAAATTGACATTAAAACTCCAGAAACCGAAGAAGAAATAAATAAAATACATTTAAATTATAATTGAAAAAACTTATTTAGAAATAAAAAGAAAATATTATTCACCAAATATGAAAGAACTTACAACAAAAGTGATTAACAAATGCGAACTTTGTAATCTTAAAAAAAAAAATAGAAAGAAACCCCATAAGACTCCCATACGAGAAAACAATCACCCCAGAGGGTCCACACCAATATTACCACATGGATATATAGATACTTCCTCATTCTATAAAATATCTCACATGCATAGACAAATTCAGCAAATTTGTTTATATAAAAATAGGGGTGATAAAGAAATTAATCCTAACTATACTAAAATAAATAATCCCGAGCGATTTGATAAACTAAAAACTAAACATAAAAAAATAATAGTTATAGTTAAAAGTTATAAAACAAAAAGACAAGAAAGTTACAATAAGACCACACGTACGAACACAAGTTTTGCACAAAGACCAATTCAGGAGGAAGAAAAAATTAGCAGCCATCCAATATGAAAGCAGTAGTGATACTCCTAATGGTTATTCAGTACAAGCAAATAACGGTAGTACGACCGCAGGAAATACAAATTAACGAAATCAAACAAGAATTTTTAGGAATAGAAAGTGAACAAGTAGAACTTATAGAAAAATATAATACCTTGATACATTTAATTAACTTAACCGATTATAAAGGACTAATCGTACAATTAAAAGCACAATATAAAATAATGCCAGAAAAACATTATAAACAATTAAGTGGAATAATTAAATTAGAACAAAAAATTGAGTTCCTAATCCCACATCATATAATTTGTTCAACAGTTGACAGTTGAACAAGTCAGTTGCATTAAAATTTAGCTCCTATATTTTTATCAAATTTAATTAAAAGCAGTGCATCAATTCTCTCAATTTTGGTATAAATCAAGTAGTAATCCGCTTTCAAGATATCATCTTTGAAGTCTTAAGATTTTAAGATATAAATAAAATCATAGAAATCCCATTGGTAAAAGACATCTAAGCCATCACTACTTCATGAACAAACGCGCTATTGGTGAAATGTCTCCAGAAACATCTCCAGAAACTAAGAGACTTCAAAGCACAGCAATGTCCGTAACCAATATGGCTATTAGTGATCTTGGTAGACTACTTGATGATAAGTTAGGTGAGCACTTGCAGCATTTGGCAACAAAGACAGACTTGGATGAACGAACTTTCTCGCAAAATGGCGGTATCTTACGAAAAAGAATTGGCACTTGAAAATAAAGTTGCAATTGCAGAAGAGCGTTGTGAAAAGCTCGAGATGCAAATTGAACACCTTATGCAAAAATTCACTGAAAAAAATATCATAGTGCACCTGCCACGTAAGGTTAATGTGGAGCCATTGAATCAAGTGAAGGAGCTCTGCCAGAATCTGGCAGAAGGTGGCGAAAACACTGTGGAATCAGTACGACTGACCCACAACAATAACAATAACAGCGAGATTAATCACTTAGTTGTGTACACCATTGGATGTGTACACCATTTTAAAAGCCTCATCAAAACTAAAAAACACTGGAATAAGTATTCACAGAGATTATCCTTTATCTGTCCGAAATAATCGAACAAGGTTTATAAAGTTAAAGAAATCTCTAAATGCTGAGTGACCTGGACCAAAAACGCAACTTCGAGATGATAGATTATTTATTGAGGGTAAAGCATTTACTTGGAACTCCGAACATGGTTTGATATGTGGCAAAGAAAATGGTTTTGTTGTTTTGAAACGAATTTTTCCTGATCTGAGGTGTGACAACTTAGAACGTGCTGTCAACTCTGACAATAGAGATAAACGTCATCTACAGCTGGTTCAAAACAACTCTCATGATATTGCAGCGCCATCTACACATTCAACACTTCAACGTTTAATACAGGGTGCATCTGAATCGTTAAGATTTAATATTTCTGAAAATTAAGAATTAGCCGTCTGTCAGTCGCTTAGTAATTTTGATAATAGTCTTAAATCGTTAAATATTTTAAGTTATAATATTAATGGGTTAAAAAGTAAATTATTGTTCTCAGAGTTTTTTAACTTTGTAAAAACTTTTGATATATTTTTATTGTTTGAAGCAGTAAAAACAAATAAATATGGAAGAGCAAGTGGTGGCTGTATATACGGTTTCAAAAAAATACATAAAACATTCTTGAAATTCGAAAGCATTGAAGGTTATAGCACTATCAGCTTAAAGTTTTATAACACCTGCAAGCACCGTATACTCCCGGCATACATAAATTGCAACCACTGGGAAGATGATTTCAACACTTTGATTGACGTCGTTTGTTCTAAACAGGAGGACAAATTGATGTTGGTAGGAGATATCAATGCAAGGATAGGAAACGAACAAGGATTCTTCAATGAAAATGGCCATCAGACCCAAATAACCCAACTAAGAGCTTCGAAAGACAACAAAACTGATCGAAAAGGTCGAACATTACTCGATTTTGCTGATTCATACATTCTTACGATTCTAAATGGAAGGTCTAAGGGTGACATCAAAGGAGAGTACACTTTTATTAGAGGAAATGCATGCTCTGTAATAGACTATTGCCTTGTTGCAGATGATTGGTTGTATGAGGTATCTGATTTTAAAATTTACGCAAGGATTTTCTCTGATCATATGCCAATTTCTGTAACTTTGAATATGTTCAAAGCGAATCATATATCCCCCAGACTACTATGGCGAAATAATTGTAAAAGTTCTTACCAAGCAGCATTGAATTTGGAACTCACTTCATTGCAATCCAAAGGAGAAGCAATCTCAATAGAAAATATGCAAGATGTTATACAAAAAGCAGCTCCAAAAGTAATCAAGGGAATTCACAAGCTACAAGCTAAACAGCAATGGTTGTAGCCGAGCGAGAGAAAAACTATTTAGTTTTCCTAAACTATTTAGAAAATATGGTACCTGCTATTTTGAACAAGAGTATGTCAAAGAAAAAGCTTCTTTCAAGGAAAACTGTTTATATAAGAAAGCTCAATACTATGAAGAAAAAGCACAGATCATCATTGGGAGTAGAAATACTAAAGAGTTTTGGAAAGCAGTTCGTTTTGTAAATGGAGCAAAGCTTAGAATCGGTATAAATATACCCGCATCAGATCTGAAAACGCATTTTCAGTCCCTTTTAAATGTAGAAAGGTCAGCTTTGCCTTTTCAATATTGCGTCAATTACATTGAAGATCAAAAATGGGCCAACCTTTCACAATAACAGAACTAAGAGCAGTACTAGATGAAATGAAGGAAGCCAAAACACCTGGGGAAGATCAAGTCTCACACGAATTTTACAAATACTGTACTGATGAATTTGCCAACTATCTTTTGCGTCAGCTCAATGAATTGTATGAAAATGATTATATCCCTCCATGCTTGCAACCATCTGTCATCCTTCCAGTTTTCAAAAAGGGAAACCAAAATGTGATTGATAACTATAGAGGTATTTCACTACTTAATACCATCCGTAATATATTTGGAAGTATTTTGTATAAGCGTTTAACCAACTGGGTGGAGGAACATCAGATACTTAGTGAATGTCAAGCCGGCTTCCGTCAAGGATATTCTACTGTTGACCATATTCTTACACTAAGTACTATTATCGATATCAAACGCTCTAAGAGTAAAAAAGTTTATGCTTATTTTGTAGACTTTAAATCCGCATTTGACAGTGTAGATAGAGATTTAATGTTTTATAAATTATCGGCATTAGGTCTACCATTTAAAGTGTTGAAAACATTAAAAAAAAATTCAGCAAAAAAGTGGGACGGGACCACGATGTCGGAAAGTTTTTAAACTCCTATGGGATTGAGACAAGTATGTATCTTGAGCACGCTTCTGTTCGCCCTCTTCCTTGATGATATAGTTTTTTACTTAAATGGCGGGATTGATATACGTGGCAATCAAATCGAAGTCTTGGGTATGCTGATGACATAGTGCTGTTAGCTGACACTCCCATAAAACTTCAGATGATGATTACCAAATTGGAAGAATATTGCAAATTATGGAACCTAACCGTAAATCGAGCAAAATCGCAGATAATGTTGTTTGGTAGAGGCAATATACATCGGAGTGGAAATTATACTTGGAAACTCGACGGGGTTTCAGTTGAAATAGTAGATAACTACAAATACCTTAGCTTGATAATGACACCCCAAAACAATATGAAGCTTCATTTAGGAGAAAAACTAAAAAGTTCGAAAGTTGCTATCAACACTACTTGGATCACCTGCATGAAAAATTAAAATATTGGACTACGCGCAAAATATAGATATTTGAGGATATGTTGTACGCAGCGCAGGTTTGGGGATACCTTCAATATGATACTGTGGAACAACTGCTTAGGTTTTTTCTCAAACGAGTACTACACCTGCCCATGTCAACACCCACCTATATGTTACATATCGAAACTGGACTTCCACAAATGTTCATCACAACACTGAAACTTTATTTCCACTACATCCTTATAGTACTTAATATGAATGTTTCTCTTCTACCTAAATTAGTAGCATCCTGTGCTTTGGAGAGAAACACGTCATGTTTTGAAAAGTGGAAGGAATTGGCAGAGAAGACTGGATGTCCGCTCAATCTAGAAGCGTTTGACTTCCATCAAATGAAATCAGAGTTATACAATATTCTTCGGGTTCTGGATGAAAGTATACATAACTCATTCATCGAAGAAGCAAAATCTTCAATATACAGAGTATATTATTCCAAGCTAAAATACGATCTCAGCAAGAAAAGCTATTTTGGAAATAACATGAATGTTGATCAAATATCAACCAGTTTTAAAACACGAGGAGAGTTGCTACCATTAAATTGTATACCCACCGCCCAGATCTTCCAATCCAATGCAGTCTGTGCAATCTGAACACTAGCGAAGATATAATGCATTTCTTGGGGATCTGTCCAATGCTCACAGAAATACGAAAACCACACTAAGGGAAAGCAATTTTCACCGTGGATGAAATTACACATCTTTTGAATGGAAATGATTGGCTGACTCTTTTCAAATTTGTTAAATCCTCATTACGATATCGAAACCAAATTTTAAGAGAAGCATTTTAATTATCATAATAAGTTACTATATTGTTAAATTAGCATTAAATTGTCAATCTAGCAGACGGCTTTTGCCATGTCATAAAAGATTTGTAAACCTTATGTAACTATTTATAATAATATTATCAATCTAATCTAACCTAAATATAATAAAAAGAGGATTAATAAATTTAGGAGGTATTATCTTAAAATTTATATTTGGAACAATGGATGACGGTGATAGAACAGAAATAGAAAACAAACTGAAAACAGCGGAAGAAAATAATCATAATGCCATAGATAACTTAAATAAACAAATAAAAATAAACGATCATTTTAATAATCAATTTAAAACTTTAAGTGGCTTAATGAACCAAGTCAATACCTTGTAAATAAAGTACTCCTCAAGTACTTGTATTGAATACATTTTTGCGCGCTTTAGACGAAGTAATAAAATAAATTTAAGCGGAAAAGTCTTTGATTACTGATCATAGAATGGTCACTTTATTAAATGATCTTAATACTAATTCAAAACCTGCAAGTAAAATATCAAATAAAAAGCGTTTTAACACTGATTACAGATTGTTACAGGATATTTTGAAATTCGAAGTTTGGGATCAGGTTTACTCTGAAAACGACCCTTCCACGGCACTCTCTAATTTTATTTCGATTTTGAATAATCACATAAATTCATGTCTACTACCATTGAAAAATTCAAATAGACAACACATTTTTAAGGCCATGGATGAAGCAGAGTCTCGTTAAGCAGGTAAAAATAAAGAACAATGTCGGTTCAAAGTGCAAGAAACATCCAAATAATGCTAAACTTAGAAAATATTACATTTCTTTGAGTAAAGTTGTTAATACTAATGTTAATTTAACTCGTGACAATTACTATACCAACTTATTGCAAAGATCTAAGGGAAATACCAAAGAAGAATGGATAATTGTGGATAGCATCTTAGGAAAGAATAATAAGTTAAACGAAATAGAATCCTTGTTAATTGATGGTTATAACTTAACGGACGTAAACTACATTGCAAACAAATTTAACGAATACCTTACAGACATCTCTGAAAAAATAAAACCGTTCATTAATACTGTGGACTGTATTTGTAACGATCAGCTAGGTATGGATTCTGAATTTATACAACCAAACAGCTTTGCCTACAATTCTATTACCTCGTTTGAGACATATAAAATGATTCTTTCCTTACAAAACAAGAATTCTTGTACTTCAGATGGAATATCTAGCACGCTCATTAAAAAAATTGGGCTATATGTATCTGATGTTTTATGTTTCATCTTTAACTTAAGTGTTGTGCGGGGAGTTTTCCCACAAAACCTTAAATGTGCTGAGGTTATACCTTTGTTTAAGAAAGGAGACAGGAAAAGCATTTCAAACTACAGACCTATTTCTCTTCTTCCCACAGTTTCCAAAATGTTTGAAAAACTCATGAAAAACAGAATTACGTCTTTTTTGAACAAAAATAGTTTTTTCAGTGAGAATCAGTTTGGTTTCAGGTCTAGTAAGTCAACAGAAGATGCCATTCTTAGGTTATGCAGTCAATTGTATGATAGTTTAAATAATAACAAATTTACCATAGCCCTCTTCATTGACATGACAAAGGCTTTTGATATGGTTGATCTAGACCTGTGTCAATCGTGATTGATTCGATCTTTATGACCCGTTCATCAAAAAGATTGAGTGATTGCAATCGCAGTAAACCAAATCAATCGTTCTCAATGTCAATCGTTTCATCCAGCTGTCTTTCGTTTCAAAGGAAAAGAAAAGAAATATGTTTCGTTCATCCAACTTATTCTCATTCAAATGAGATGATATAAAATGGGAATTAAACATAGCTTTGAAACAATCAATCAATTATTTCAATACTAATCGTTCTAAAGACCGAAACTGAATGAAAATGAAGTACCTACTGCAAAAAGTTCCATATGGTTCCATTCACTTATTTTCCAATTTCCTAAGGTTCGCTTACACTTAAATTCAGTCCACAATCGCATGGAGTGGAGATGAATTTTTGTAAGTAAAATACGCTCAGACTATAAACAATAAGAAAGATTAGAAATTAAATTGAAAATACAGAATATATTTGAAAAAGGTATTTATTTTAGTATCCATGCTTTTATTTCTGTTACCAAAACAATAAATCAATTAACTTAATAAGCGTTGGTTGGTAAGCTACTGTATTAAATTATTCAGCCAAAATATTGAAAAATATATAATATATAAATAAATATAATTTATTTATGAAGAAAATTTCCTAGTAAGGCTCTCCCTAACCAACGTGAATGTGCCGATTTCGCCGACTCGGCGGCGGTTTTTGTTGTTGTTTAGCATTGTTTATTTGTCATTTTTGTTATCATTGTGAATGATTCCGCCTATATAGCGAATGTTCCGCGTTGGTTTGGGAGAGCCTGTATGTTTTATAACTAACTTTACCTATGTACATAATCACTCCTATTGCGAGTTGTGATTGTTGATTGATAGTTGATAAATATTGACATTTTGGATTTTTAATAACTCAATTTACTGAATATTTAATCAACTATTCATTGATAGTTGTCAATTTTTTTTATAATTCACAACGGTCTGCATTATTCCCAATGACCAAAACTTTTTTCGGTTGGGTGGTTTAATATCGAATTTCAATGTTTATCAACTATCAATCAACAATCGCAACTCGAAATAGGGGTGAATAGTTTTACCAATAAAGGTTAGACTAGACCGCACTCGATGGAACTACACTGCGGCCTAATTACCTACACTTCAGCCTTCACACGAATTCTTGCGAATATTGTTTTGCCTTGTCATGAAGTGTAGTTCCACTGAAATTGAGTGCAGTCTTGCCTAAACAATATTTTTTAATTTGTCTAGAAAATTTTACAGAAAATTCTTCACAAATTAAGAAAAAATGTGTATGACAGTCTTATGAAAATCGTTGTAAATAAATTGAATTTAAATATAGTTCTAAAAATACAGATTAAGTTGTTGGAGTTTGTTGACTTTTTCAGAAAAATTGCATTATTGTGTAATAGTAGACTATGAATACCACATAATTAAGTAATACCACATTTTCACTAGTCCCAGTGATTATATTTCGTTGAAAATTAACAAATGAGATCCGAAATTACATCATTTAAAAATCCGTGTACAAATACATATTTCGAAATTAGATGAATTCAACAAAATTTGCATTGTATTAGGTGAAGATTTAACAAACGCACCCAATCCGAACATATTTTAAAAGCTTTAAATCTTTAGTATGAAAATAGAAAGAGAAAAAACAACAATAGCATTTATCTGCCAAATCCCTCAAATGAAATGAGCTATCAAACAAAATAAGAACATTTTAGACGAAAAAACACTTAACGTATTCGAAAATTGATCTCATTTTGGCTCCAAGGAAAACGTAGAATAAACAACTGAGCCGAACGAATCCTTATTAGCTGAACCAGTGAACGTATTTTTCGTTTCGATTCCTGAATTCAAAACCAAAATGAAACAGAAACCTAAATGATTGAAAAAGTGAACGATTGGAACAGAATGAAATTTTCCCATTTATTCGCAGCCAAAATGAAACAGAAACCAAAATGATTGAAAAAATGAACGATTGAAAAGAACGAATCATTGAACTGAACGATATATGAACGATTGAATCTTTTAAAATGAACGATTGACACACCTCTAGGTTGATCATGATTTTCTTCTAAGGAAACTTTACAATGCTGGTCTTAGAGGAGTTGTTTTTGAATGGTTGAAGTCATATTTGAAGGGTAGAGTCCAAACAGTAACTCTAAAGGGAATCCCAAGTGAAGCCCGTATTTTGAAAAATGGCGTACCACAAGGATCCGTACTTGGCCCTTTGTTCGTCTTAATATATATCAACTCACTTTTCAAACTCAAGTTAAATGGGCTTTCGACTGCCTTTGCGGATGACATATCCTTCACTTACCAATCAGTTTCCAAACTTAACTGTGTATTACGAATTAAAGAAGACCTCCAAACTTTAAGGACATGGTTTTCTATTCATAAGCTAATCCTTAGTGAAAAAACTTAATTGATGACCTTCAAAACATCAGGCTATAGACCTTCTGCCTTCAATCTGTATTTTCATGCTTCGCATTATAGACAATACAGCTTTCCTATACATTTTTGTGGTAAATCTAATTTTGATCCAAACAGAGCTTGTTCAGATTTTTGTGTCAAAATTGAAGCAGTACCAAGCTTTAAATACTTATGCGTAATTATTGATTCAAATCTTAATTGGAAAGATCACATCGGAAATATTAAATCTAACTTAATGCTGGTCACTCGAAAAATGTATCCCTTAAAGCCTTTTTGTTCTAAAAAAAAGTCTTAAATTTAGTATATTATGGTCTTGCACATTCAAAACTGCAATATGGATTATCTAGCTGGGGAGGTTCATACGCATATACTTTTAAGACCTTGTTAATTGCACAAAAACACCTGATACGTATTATTTGCAACAAAAATCGATTCTCTGAAAGTTGGCCTCTATACAAAGACTTAAGAATTCTGCCTATGAGACATCTTTACCTTTTTAAAGTCTTGAAAGAATTTTTCAAGTAAAGTGGTAATATGCCTAGCAGAAACTCTCGATTATAAAATCTACGTATAAACAATATGCACCTAGTTAATGAACCTTCTGCGAATAAAACACATTTCTCTCATTTTTATACTGCCTCTGCACCCAAATGCTTTAATAAACTTCCTGTGTCAATAGGAATGACTCATAACTTTAACTCATTTTTAAAAAAAGTAAGAAACTGGCTTTTCACGGTGGACTTTTATTTTATTGAAAACTACTTTTGTTAATATAAAATAATCCTTTAATTCACTTTTTTCTTAATTTTTCAATTGATGTTACATTATTAATTATAAACTATCCAACATTTGATTCAATTTTGTCTAGGTTTTAAAAGGAAAATTAAAATCGAAAGATGTAATTTATTTTGTATTTATAAATAGGTATATTTGTTTGATCATTATTATTTTGAATTTTAACTATTTTAGTTCTGATTGCCAACCCACATCAGATTTATTTTTGTGAATTTTTTCTTGCTGTATCATTCGACACAAACTTTTAAGTTAATGAATGATTACTATTTATTCATTATTAATCAATTAATTGTTATACTAATTTTAAGTTTGAAATGAATAAACAATACTTCTAAATCTAAATCTAAATTAAAAAACAGAAGTTATGATGTTGATAACCTTCGTATAGAAATATAATTCAATAACAACATAAGAGAAATTAAAGAAACTTTAGGAAAAATAGATGACATTATACTGACAAGTAGAATAGGAATATTGACACAAGACATAATTACAAGCCAAGAAATTAAAGAAAATAATATCAACTTTATCAATCAATTTAGCAACATACAAAGAAAATATATAAGTAATTAATTCCACAATGTTCCAACCAAAAGTTTAATAAAATATATATTCAAAACTTTCCTATAAATAATAATTTTAATTTAGCTAACATTCGATATTTTTGTATGGAATAAACTCGAATTTAGGATAAATTCGACTCAAAATTCGTTTATTACTTGAGGCCATAGATTTACAAGCAAATAATAACTTTTTAGATTTAAACAAAACATTATACTATGTAACAAAAGAAATACAAAAATTACAAATATCTAAAGACGATTGTATAGAAAATATATTAATAAACAAACAAATGAAATGCAAAACAAAAGAATACAAAGGAAAAAATGTAATAATAGAAAAAGAAAAATATTTAAATTAATCTGAAAAAAAACCGAAATACAACAAAATTGTAATAATTTAAACTATATATTAAAAGGAAATTACTTTATAAAAGCAGAGAACTGTAAAATTTCAAAGAAGAAAAAATATTACCTGTATTAAACTATAATTTTCCAAATGAATATTTAAAAGAAATCAAGTATGAATCCATTGATAACTTAAAAGAAATAATAGAAATAAAAAATAAAAAGGAAACATAGTATATTTTAAGCTTCTCAACAATTATATTAATCATTGCGACCATTATAATAATAATATTGCACAAAATAAAAAGTCAAAATAAAACTACAATAAATCTACCTCCAGTCATTAACGAACTGAAGGGGGGACGACTCTAAGGGGGGAGGAGTTATGGACGCAGCTCACCTAAATCAAGAAAGTATCTTTTAAACATATGAAAGCAATTAAGAACAGATGTACCATGCCTAATCAACCCTTGTTCATTCCAAGGAAAATTAATAAAGAAGAAAAGACCCAGGACGAGACAAAAGATAATGGTGAAAACCAAACAGGAAACAACACGACGCCGACCGACGCCTTACATTAAGTATAGAAAATGTATAAATAAGGATATTTCATATTTTGTAATATTAGATCCTAAGAAGACCTCGATAAAGAAAGAGCTCTTGCTCTTAAAGTTATTTTTAAAAAAAGTAAACGTGTTTTGATTTGCATCGAACATAAAATTTAGATATACCTATAATGTTTTTGGATATTTTTATGTTAATATTTTCACTTTTTGAATTATTTAAAAAAACATCCATTTTAATATGTAAATTAATTAATGTCAGTCGGGCAGACGGCAAAGCCATGCTTTAACGATTTTTGTAATATATACACAGGTCTTCAAAATAATAGGGAAAAGCAAGAAACCAACTAATGCTGGATTTACATGTATCTTCGTTTGCAAATATGAAGAAAAGTAGAGCGGGACAGATGTATGCCAAAACTCCGAGCGTGTGAAAGAGAACCATCAAGAAGATGAACATGTTCGTCTTCATATCTGCAAAATGGCACTTCCTGTAATCTTCATGCACGAATATCTGCTGCATTTTGGTGTTCCCTCGCTATCCAGCATAATGTACATTTCAATTTTGCATCCCTTTTTTTTCAGAAGTCGGACAAAGATACCTACATGTAAATCCACCATAATTTGTAAACATTTTAAAAAATTCTACCAACGAAAATTTACTGTTTTTTAAATTAAACTGTGCAATTTTCGATTTGTATTTGCAATTTTGCATATTTTTTCTTCAAAATATTTTTTTATTTTCTACCAAATTAGTTTTCTTTTCTCGTTTTTTTACAAAACCAATGGCACTTTCAACAAGATAACGATCCCAAGCACTCTTCAAAATTGGTGAGTGCTGGCTTTCTCAGTCCCCGATCTCAACCCGATTGAGAATTTGTGGGCGGATCTAAAAAAATCTTTAGCCACAAAGGTTTTCAACAATAAACACCGACTATCTTAAAATACAGAAGCAATGGAACGCCATTCCGGTAAGTAAATGCCAAAAACTTGTTGAGTCCATGCCGCGTCATATAGAAGCTGTCAAAAAAAATGGGGCCATTCTGGCTATTGGAAATAGCACAAATGCTTTCTTTATTTCAAAACTGACTGCACCTTAATTAAATTTGACCAATTCGCACACTTAGTTTATTATTTTGAACACTGAAAAATGAGAAAAAAAGACAACTTATTTTGGAGAAATATGCAAAATTGCAAATACAAATCCAAAATTGCACGGTTTAATTAAAAAAATAATAATTTTTGGTCGTATAATTTTGTAAAATGTTTACAAACTAGTTGGCTTCTGGCTTTCCCTATTATTTATCTATCTATCTATTTTTACTTTCGATACACGGAGTATGGGGCAAGATTAGGATTCGTGAAAAAAAAAATTCGAGGTAATAATTTTCCCTAACATAACGATGGTAGAGAACGCCAAAAAAGTGGGTCTCGCAATTCTGTCTGTCCGTATGTCTGTAACTCGACCTGCAGCCTAAACGGCTGAAGCGATTTTCTTCAAACTTTTGACTTAAGGTTCTTATATGATTCTCTAGAGAGGAAATTGAATTTTTTTTAGTTCAAAAAATAACAGTAACTGTCATATAACCAATATACAAAAATTGAAAACGGCTCTACAAATTTTGAAAACAAAATTACGAGATACTTTTATTACTACAGTTATAACGACCATCGTTTTATCTACCCAAAACTTTTCAATCAACATTATTTTTTTTATTTATTCGTTCACTCATTTATCCTTTTAACTTTTCACTATGTTATATTCTTATAATTATAACTTGAAAAAACAGCAAAGTGGCAACATTGTTAAAAAGCTCTTTACATAAAACACATTGGGGCATATTCATAGTCATTTTAGACCTGGGTCTAAGTTAAACATAGGTTTAGTTGAATTTTCGGACGTTGATTCTATTTTTTTAAGTTTATCATTTCAAAATATTTGAAGCTATTTGTGTAGTATAATAAATTAGTTATCTTATAAAAATATAAAACCAACAATTTGTAATTAAAATCGGTCTGTGTTCATTGAGCCAAAATTGTCTTAAACTGTAGTTTATTTAAACCTGGGTCTATCTGCGACTATGAATGTGCCCCATTGAATTTTTGAATTGATTTTATTGAGACTTTAAGAAAACGTGTAACATAACCTGTGTATTTTTGGCATCCTATAAATAGTACAGGAGAAAATTACCAAAAAAACGCATCCCCAGTAGCCTGGTTTTTGTATTTCAAAATGGGTTTAACTGAAAGAACACCTGTCAGAATATTTAAAAAAAAAAATGTAAGGGGTATTCCGATGCAACTGGCCTAGTATCATTGTAAAAGTGCAAAAGTGTAAAATCTTACAACAACAAAATATACAAGGTGCAATCTTACAACAGTTTCGCACTTTAGCAATACCCGAAACCTATTGCAACAGAAAAATAAAACATTGTAAAATTTGTAAATTGTGTTTTTGACAGCTCACTCATTCTTGATTACGTTAAACAGAAACAAAGGTATGTTCATTGGATACATCCAATTTGCTATCTTGAATGTATTGATGTGACGTCGTCATCATCTTTTACTATTATTTTCAATTTAAAATTCGGACGATAATTAAGATTTAGTAATATTTTCTTTTTCCGTTTTTTTGGCATCTTTTTATGAACAAAATTTAAATTAAATCAAATTGAAATTTTCAGATATGTTCGAAACAAAAACAAATAACAAACGTCAAACTAATTTTGACATTTGCTTTAGTGTTGCAAGAAGATAAGAAAAGTGCGTTCACGATCCACTTAAAAAAAATAAAATTTCGCACTTTTACTAGGCTCGTTGCACCAGATCGTGAATACCCCTATAGTATTTGTGAGAATCAGAAGCAGTCAAAATTAACTTCACGAAAAAACTAATAGTAACCAACATTTGAGAATGAAATCACCAAAAATCCATTCGGGACTCGGAAAACTATCCGCAGTATGACTCTACTTTAACTTTTATCGGCAGTATTCATACTGCCGGTGTTGTTTTTGTTATTCATGTAAAATCCTACTATGGATAGCTACTATGGAATACTGTCATGGATAGCTTTTCCAATAAAACACGGGTAAAGTTGACAATTCATTAGTATATACTTAAGAGTACAAAGGGAAACTGCGCTATCAAGTATTGCCTGCTTTGCCTTTTACATTATTTGCTCGCCTCATGGCTTTCTTTAACATTGTTATATTGCTCCCGCTCTAAGAGCAATGACAGTAACGTGTTAACATTTGTAACAATTAATACAAATATATAGGTACATATATACAGATACCTAAAGATAACTTAAAAATAACCTAAAATAAATCACCGCTCCTGAGCATTGGAGTCAAACTTACTAATGTAGCAAACTATATATTCAAAGAATTATCTTTTAATTAGATAGAGCGAGAACGCTCTTCTTTTTTTTTTACATACATAGATCACTTTTCTTTTCGATTACATTAGAATTGATTGAAATTTACTGGTGTTAAAAATGAATATAAGCTAGGATTACGTAAAAAGAAAAAAAAGATATGACAAAATTAATTAAGGCATTACGGCAATTAAAAGCGACTATTGATTACTAGGAAACACATGTTGCAATAAAGAACTTATTATTTTTGTTTTTTGTATTCAGCTTTTACTTTATTTGTTAAACATCACCTCTTGTCTATGATGCTATAATTTGTAGTTGTTCGTTAATTATCGCTGTAGCTGCAGCCAGCCGGGGCCCGGGCTGCCCAAGGGCTATTGTTGCACGGTTTACATCTCTCAGCAGAGGTTACTATGTCCGGTGCAGGTGGTAGGTGTGTCATTAGTAGGGACAGACACAGTTATCAGCACTTTTAGGCGGCTGAAGCAGTTGCTTGGTGGAACTGGATTTCACCGTGGGCACCGTTTTAACGGGAAACGGAGAAACGATGTCCAAATAGTTTTCTGAACAGCAGTTGCTGGAGAATTCACTCCAGATTACACAGATAGAAAAGCTCACCTCCACGATGAGCTTCTATCCGGGATTTTGTTTAAATTATATAAAATAATTGACTGTTACAGTTACTGTTTTTTTTTTTTCTTTGATATGTAAAAATGTATGCGTACAGTTGTGCATAGTACAACCGGCCACTTTGCAATCCTCTACCAAACTCCTTACATAAAACACACAAAGACACATACTGTAACAACAAAATAACCAAAGCTATAAAATATTGTACAAAGTTCTTTCTAAAATGTATAAAAGGAGAATTCCTTTCAGGGCATTTCTCATTCTGGTTTGTGCTCCGAAGAGCGAAGTTGGTAAGCAGCGTCCACTAAAGACATTCACTAAGAATCAACTCGGCATAGGGGCATGTCGGTTGTTAGTGCGAAGTTCCACTAGCGTCCATCAGCAGTCGGCATGATCATGTGTTGTTGTTTTGTTCTTTTATTTATTATTGTTTCGAACTGCATGAGTATTGGTACTCTGCGGTCGATGTTGACGGTTATATATAAAATACTATTGTAAAACTTAACGATTAAAGAGCTTGCTTAACGAAAGGGTTAAAGAATGTAGTTCAATTGCTTGCGGAAGGTTAAAGAAGAAGGTTGTGCGTGAATAAAAGTGGTTTTTCTAGATTTTCCACTATAATTGTTTTGTGTTTTTATTTATTATTCGGATGGATCACTTATTTATTTTGGTTTCGAAGTCGGATGGCTTATGCTAGTTCTGGAGAGTTCACTGGGCTACCGATACATTGGTTCATATCGACGGATAGTGCCAGTGCGGGAAGGTAGAACACGTTTTTGTTATTGATGGTATCGCTAAATGCGATGTGCGTGCGCCTATTTTTTATATAAATATAAAAATAAAAAAAAAATCGAAATATTTTTGTGGTGAGAAATGTGCTAGGAAAATATCAAGCTGAATTGTGAAGGTACTGGATGGAAGCAGGACGGCAGGGCGTAATTCAACGCAAAAAATAAGCATATACGAAAGAATTCATATCGAGACATGAAAACGGAAAGATTCCATCACCCCAGCAACACTGCACAACGTTATGCTTATGTAAGTAGATAGAATATTTTGATTTTTCTCTCCTATGCGAACAGCACCACAGAGACATGAAAAAACGAACGTACATACGCTTGCTCAACTACATAGCGCACACACAATCGAAGGCATGCGCACTCCGTGCAAATAGAAGGAAGAGAAGGAAAGACATAACAAAAAAAATCAACAATATTGCGGTTGGGAAGGAGAAACACTTCATTCAAAGTTTTCTATTCGAAGCAAACAGAGTGTGTCGTAATCTTTTGAATTTCTTTTTTTAATTAAATTAAACTTGAAAAATATTTTCATGGTTAAACAATACCCATAATCAAATTTTTATTTCACCCTTTGGATATATTATTCAGCGGTAAGAACAACACAGTCCGCTTAAAATTATTTGTTATATATCTACAAAGGTGAATGGTGTCAAATTATTGGTATAGTTTTTTTTTGTGGATCTCGTTCTGTTGCCAGTGCGTACGTGACGAGCTGCTTGCTGCGCAGCTGGGACAGTCTCCATGGGGTATTTTTTGTGTATCGTACGGTTGTGCGCGTTGTTGTTGTAGATAGATACATCCACTCGAGTGACGGTTTTTTCTTTTGTATCTCTTTTTCCTTGCCGAGTGGATGAGTGTTGTTTTTATTTTGGATAGATGGAATGGGAAGGTGCGCTGGTATGCAAAAGCAACAGTAACAGAATGGAAAGTAAGCACTCAAATGATTGAGTATATTTTATTTGGAAGAAAAAAGCAGGGAACATTGTTGGTACTGTGTACAATGATGCAACGAAGGAACATGTGTCTGAGCAAATACTTGAGTAAGTTTTTTGTTTGTTATTAAAAAAAAAGAGAGGAGATGGGCAGGAAAAGGTTATGAGAAATGGAAATAGGGAATGATAGACACATGGCAGGGAGAAGGGTGCAGGAGGGACCTAGGAACAATAGTGACGGTCACCTAATAATATGAAGGTATACTTGCAAGTGGAAGGGATTTGTTTCTTTATGGAAAAATCAAACTGGAAAGATGGAATGTTGTCGATAGCAGGAGTACATGTTGCAATGTATAGGAACATTTCACCCCTTGAATTCGATGGCAGGAAATTAAAGTAATTAATTAATTATTTGAAAGGCAACAATTTGATGGATTATTTAAATTCTTTATTTTAAATAGTAGTAGAGATGGAAATTTTAACATTTAATTAGTAATCGAAGGCAAAATTCATTTTTCAATGGAAATAAAATGTATGGACGAAAAATCCGAATTCAAGGGGCGGAAGGGTCGACAATAGGACTTTTTCTTTCCGAACGTCATGAACTCGAATTGAAATGGAACTCATTAATTTATTTTTGCGTTATATATATTTTTGCGTTACTAATATATATTTATTTTGTGTTATATATGTACTTATTTTGCGTTATTATATGTACTTATTTTGCGATTATTTTAAAATATTTTTGCGTTACTGTTCGTACATTGGGAATTATATTAGACAGTACCTACTACGAACTATTTTTTTTTTGCGTAAAGACAACAACGAGCACACAAATATTCAGGCAGGGGAACATTTCTGGTGTCATCAGGCAGGGGTATGGTTTTGAACACTAGGCAGGGGTACCTTATATTTTCTTGCATATTGGGAAACATATCAGAAAGTACCAACTGCAAGTAATCATACGCTATTGATTCCCATTCATTTTTGCATAAGGCATGCATCTGTTTAAAGACAAATAATTGACATCACAATGTGTTATACACTTGCAGGGTATTCGGCAGTAAAATTTAAAGGTATTGATTTTTTACAACCGGAAGAGAGAAAAGGTACAAGTATGGACGGAGAGCAGGCAACTGATGATTTCGATTACTTGTTCGACGAAGGTATACGAGCGGTGAGCAGGTTATTAGTATTCCTCAAATCGGAAGTGTTCGAAGGAGCATCTATCGAAGCAATCGAGGTGCGAATGGAAACGTTGAAGAAAACTGGGGCGCAGCTCAAGGTCACGGAAGGCGAGATTGCTAAAAGGAAGGATCTCTTGAGTACAATGGAGGTCTCTAGGCGGAAGCTGAAGGTCACTACTTTGTCGCATATGCGACACTGAAGCGCAGGGTGAAGGAACTGACCCCAGTGGTCCCGGACGGGGATAGACAGCCGATGAACGTTCAGGTGAACATGCTCTTTTCTCCACATGATGTCAAGAATACGTGGGGAGACTTCAACGGTAGTTTCACTAAATGGCAAGGCTTCCGAGATAGGTTCGTGTCGGCGGTGCATTCTAATGATAAAATCGACCCGGCGTATAAATGTGCTTATCTCAAGGCATCACTAGTGGGTAAGGCACAAAACACTCTGGGGGAATGGCAGCTCACGGAGCAGAATTACTATGAGGCGTCGGGCATGATGAATGAGCTTTACCACAAGAAATATGCTACATGCAGGGAGTTGCTGCGGCGGTTTTTCCGTTTGCCCAACTTAGAAGGCACACCGAAGGCAGGGCAGTTGAAGTGTTATGTCAAGCACTTGCCATGAGACCTTGAGGCAACTTCCTGCGCAGGATATACCGGCGGACTCATGGGACACGGTGGCGGTACATGTTCTCTATGAAAAGCTAGACCAGGAGACGGTATGCAAATGGGAAGAGGTGAGGTCTTCCGAGACGCCCACTGCGAAGGAGTTCTGCCAATTTTTAGACAAAAGGGCAGAAGCACTGGAGAGCGCGATGGATAATCGCAGGAAGGAGACACCGGCTCAAGGGCGTGTCAATATAAATAGATATAGAGAGATGGCATCTACCAGTCAGAGGATGAGGATGGCTACAGCTGCACAAACTACAAGGAAGGTGGAAGGCGGCACGGCGAAGAAGCGCCCGTGTCACTCGTGCAGGTCAATGGACCATCCATTATGGTGATGAATGGATGCTTCCAGGGACCGTGTAACAAATGTCCAGGCAGGCCATACCACAAAAGTGTTGTTTGTCTACTGAAGCAGCTCAAGAAGGCGGAGGCATCGGTCATGCATGTTCAGGAGAAGGCTGTCAAGCGGAAGGGTAATCAGACCGGGGGTAGTAAGGCGAAGGCAGATTGACAACAACCGCCACCGGAGAAGCGTTCCCAGTTGGACGGTGGAAGGCTGGAAGGTACGAAGGAGGAAATAGAATTGGAATCTGAAGGCGTCGTGGGGGGATTTCAAAAGAAAAACCTGCAATTTACATAATAAAGACAAAGGCAAAAATTATTCGGTTCTTTCAATTAATGATAGGGTAGAGAAGGTTACCTTGATGCCTACGGCACAGGTAAGGTTGAGATGGATGGGAAGAAGTATGGTCCTATTAGGGCGCTGCTGGATACGGGAGCACCCAACTTGATAAGTTATGAACTACGGCAGGAATTGTCAATACCGAAAGTGCCGGTGACACAAAGACTAGTTGGATTGAAAGGTGACCCCTTTCAAATTAGATACAAAACCATTCTCAGGGTGAGTCCATGGTTCAATGGCAACCAACTTGTCCTACACACAACTTAAAATTGTCACGAATGGACATTTCGGGTCGATCTTTGGCAGATCCTGAATATTGGAAGGCCAGGAAGGTATATATGCTGGTGTAAGGTAATGGCAGAAGCTTTTATATCTGTCCTAGGGCGACAGGTATGTGGTACTTTGTGTATAAAAAACAATCTTTGGTAAGGTATATTAGGAGAATATGAAGGTGGTGGTGGGGGGAGAAGGTAAATGAACTAGGATTGCAAGTGGTGTGTTTGGATAATAACCAGTTACACGAGTCACTTAAACGGTGATGGCAATTAGATGACATTGAACAGTCATTGTGCAGGTCAGAAGAGCAGGAGCAGGTAGAGAGAAATTTCATTGACACATATAGTCGTGATAAATCAGGTAGGTTTGTTGTGACGATTCCATTGAAGGAATCTGCAGGTAATATTGGAAGTTCAGAAATCATAGCAAGAAGAAGATTCTTCGCGCTGGAAAGAAAATTGGAAGGGGACGCGGATCTCAAAAGTAAATATGTCGAATTTATTCGAGAATACGAGAGTATGGGGCACATGAAACCAGTAACTGGTATGTCTCAAGGGCAAGCTACTTATCACATACCACATCATTGTGTAACGGAAAGGTTCAGGGTAGTATTTGATGCTAGCTGCAAAACACAGAGGTGTATATCACTTAATGAAGCGCAAATGTTGGGAGAGAAATTGCAAAAAGATTTACACGAAATTTTAATGTGATTCAGAAGGCACCGGATTGCAATTAGTGCGGACATCAAGATGATGTTTCGTATGGTGACGGTAGCGAAGGAACAATGGGATCTCCAAAGAATATTTTGGAGAGAAAACTCAAACGAAAAGCTGAAGGAGTACTGGCTGACAGTAGTCACGTACGGAATTACCTCATCTCCATACAATGCGTTGAGTGCTCTAATACAATGTGCGAGGGAAGCAGAAATACAATTTCCGAATGCAGCGAGGCAATTAGCGAATATTTTTATATGGATGACTGCACTACGGGTGCTGATTCCGAACAGAAGGCAATTCAATTATCGAAAGAAATTGATCACGTGTTGAAGGGTGCAGGTTTTGAATTAAGGAAATGGAAATCTAATTCTGAAAACTTAATAAAGGACATGAATTATGAAGAGCAGGAGGCAATTGTGTTCCAAGAAGATGATAAAGCATCGATATTGGGCATCAAATGGTTGTTGAAGAAGGATCAGTTCACATTCGTGGTGAAAACGCCAGTGACTGAGCAAGTAATGACGAAAAGGAAGATTGTAAGTTGTGTCGCGCAATTATACGATCCTAATGGGTTCATAGCTCCCGTTACGATCATAGGAAAAATTCTCATACAAGATATATGGCGATTAAACATTGAATGGGATGAGAATCTACCGGAAGGCATTGAAGGCAGGTGGAGAGATTTTTGGAAAGAGATGTCACTTTTAGAAAATGTGAGAATCGACAGATGGATTGGTACATTAGAAGGTACACGGAAAGCAATACATGGGTTTTCAGATGCGTCTGAAAGAGCATATGGGGCAGTGATATACGTCAGAACGATAAGTGCTGATGGGAAGTTTTATGCAGGTTTATTGACGGCAAATACACGTGTAGCACCATTGAAGAGGGTCACGATACCGAGATTAGAGCTGAAATTTCTTCTGTTTTAAGTGGAGTGAATGAATAAAAGTCAATTAAAAAGTACAAGTGACCTTAACTCCAGAAATAATTGTGTTTCGCCCAAGGTATAACAGTGGGCTCTTCAGTCAGTCTGTTATACCCTACTAAGACACAAATTTTGGTAGATGTTTACCGACTCTTATAAAAATCACAGCAAAAAGATACTGTGAGTTTTATTATTCTAGGGGAATTTGTTTAAATTCGTGCAACTAGAAAATAAGTACCCGTGGTCAGTCAATTCAATTAAAAAGTACAAGTGACCTCAACTCCAGAAATAATTGTGTTTCGCCAAGGTATAACAGTTGTAAACATCGACCAAAATTTGTGTCTTAGTAGGGTATAACAGACTGACTGATGATCTCACTGTTATACCTTGGACGAAACACAATTATTTCTGGAGTTGAGGTCACTTGTACTTTTTAGTTAGTGGATAATGTCATAAAGACAATGGAATGGGAAGGCATAGAGTATAATCTCTGGACAGACTCACTCGTCGCATTACATTGGATAAACAAATTACCATGTGATCTTAAGACGTTTGTGGCAAATCGAGTTGCGTCAATACAAACTAATACGGAGGCAAGGATGTGGAAGCATGTAGCTACAAAAGAGAACCCAGCAGATCTTTTGAGTAGGGGAATGAAACCATTTTTGTTAGTAGACAATAAATTATGGCTGCATGGTCCAGAATGGCTATCAGAACCTTGAACAAGTTGGAAATGTGAAAAGTTTGTGCCAAATGTTTCAGATGGGGGGAGGGATGAGATGAAGGTTTTCATAACAACTAAGTTCTCGGAACCATTATGTATACACGTGAAAGGATGGGGAGAGAGTGTTCCAATAACAGAATACGCATCTACTTTAGAAAAGGTAATTAACATAACAAGTTATGTATTTCGTTTTATCAACGTAATGAGAGCTAAGATAGAACAACGTAAGGAGGATGAAAGAAGGTATGAGAAGAGATAGAACCGTTCTCGACGTCCACATGAGAGAAGAGAAGGTACGAAGGGTAATGAAGGAATAGTTAATCAACCATCTTCTGAAGAGAAGACGGAAGCAATTGATTATATACTACGGAAGGAACAAGAAAGGTATTTTGGAAAAGAGATTATTTGCATAGAGAAAGACAGGTGTTTACCTGATAAGAGCAGGATTCAGTCATTGAAACCAATGGTAGATGGGAAAGGAATATTGAGAGTAGGAGGAAGGTTGGAGAGGGCTGAGTTGGAATTTGAGAGAAGGCATCCAGCATTTGTACCGAGTGGTTCTCGATTGGCTTGGTTGATTATGGATAGTGCTCATAGAGCAACAAAACATGGAGCAGTACAGGTTATGATGCAATACATTAGGCAAAGATTCTGGATACCGAAGGTAAGGAGTGAGTTGCGAAACTATCTCCATAAGTGTTTGGTTTGTGTTAGGTATAATCATCGCTTTGAAGAACAGTTGATGGCTGATTTACCAGCGGAGAGAGTTACGACAGGAAAGGCTTTTCTACACACAGGGATAGACTATGTAGGGTCATTTGAAATTAAAATGTTTGATAGAGCAGGCGAGCAAATCATAAGATAGAAATGTTGGGTTTCAATTTTTTTTTGTCTTAAGACAAGGGCGGTGCATATCGATATAGTGTCAGATCTCACATCGGTTGCATTCATTGCGTGTTTTGAATGATTTATAGCTAGAAGGCGAAGATGCGAAAGGTTATATAGTGACAATGGCACAGCCTTTGCCGGAGCAGGGAAGGAAATACGGAAGGCAAGGGAGCATTGGCTCGTGAAGGATACTTTTGAACATTTATGTTTGAAAGGCACAGAATGGAAGTTTATGACTCCTGCGGCGCCACATCGTCAAGCAGCGATTAAGTCAATGAAATATCATTTGACAAGGATAGTAAGGGCGAAGGTACTAACATATGAACATTTTTCAACTCTACTTGCAGGTGTAGAAGCAATTCTAAATTCAAGGCCATTACATCTATTGAGTGATGATCCGAGTGACTTGCAGGCGCTAACGGCGGGACATTTTCTGATTGGTGAACCTTTGGTACTACCACTACCATTTGCAACTGATGAGCTTGCAAAAACGAAGGGCATACAATTGTGGAAAGAACGAAAGACGATGCTTGAACATTTTTGGGCAAGATGAAAGGAAGAATATTTATCCACTATATATGAGCGGAAAAAATGGCGTAAAGAGAAATATGGTTTGAAGGAGGGACAATTATGTATAATTAAGAGCGAGAATTTCCCACCATCATCGTGGGCGATGGGGCGTATCTTAACATGTACGGACTAGTGCGGAATGTGATCATACAGACGGCAACCAATCAACTTACAAGGCCGGTACAAAAGATTTGTATACTGCCAATAGAAGAGCTGGAATAATTATTATTATATTGTTTATGTATAAATTTTAATTAATTAGAAGGTAGCAGGGTTGAATAAAATACGAAAGGGTAGAAAACCGTAGGTTTTCGCCGGGACTGTATCGAACTGCATGAGTATTGGTACTCTGCGGTCGATGTTGAAGGTTATATGTAAAATACTATTGTAAAACTTAACGATAAAAGAGCTTGCTTAACGAAAGGGTTAAAGAATGTAATTCAATTGCTTGCAGCAGGTTAACGAAGAAGGTTGTGCGTGAATAATAGTGTTTTTTCTAGATTTTCCACTATAATTGTCTTGTGTTTTTATTTATTATTCGGATGGTTCACTGGGCTACCGATACAAATATTATTTTCAACGCTACATAAGGGTATGTCGGAAGTTGATGCGAAGTTCCACGAGCATCCATCAGTAGTCAGCATGCTTGTGTTGTGGTTGTGTTTTTATTGATATTATTCATTGATCTGCCTAGTATACATACATGTGAGTATATACTAAATTGAAGGCATCGTTCTTACGGAGTGTGACTGTGGGACGTTCCACGAGCATCCGCATGAAGTTAGGCACGACAGCCGGATATATTTTTTGACATATACACATGCATATATATGTTCCTTAATTTCATTATTGCCAACTGGGCATAAATTTAAATTATCGCCACCTTCTGTGGAAAAGTCACCAATTAAACTGTCTTTTATAAATTCTGTCATATATATATAATTTCATGATTGCCAACTGAAAATAAATTAATATTATTGCCACGTTCAGTGGATATAAATTGTTTTTATAGTTTTAAGATCACATTTAAATAAAATTTGTTAAATTATGTTAAAATTCAACCACTTCTTTTCTAAGAAGATGGAAATAATCATTTGCTTTACTGCCGATTCAACATGTACTGCGATCTTCTGACAGCATACGCGTGGTTGAGAGTTTATCAAAGCGGCATTCTTACTAAGCTAATAATTTTATTATAGTGTAAATCCACACCGAGAACTACAACATAAATTAGCAAACCACCACCTCCTATCTCACGCCACAATCGGCACCCAACAAGTTGAGCATTCTCCTCCTACAATTGCCACCCAACGTAGGACTCACGCTATAGTTAGCGTCCAACGTGGGGCACTAATACAAAATTTTGAAAATTAAGATGCCCGAATTAACTGACGCTCAGTTTAAAATCACATGTCCATAGTGAATGAGCAAAAAGCAGGCAGTTTCAGCAACTGCCCTGTTCGATTCATAGGTGAACGCGATCCACAAGCTGTCGACGCATTCATAACAAGAATCAACGTTTAAAAAGATGTTGAACGAATCAATGACGACGATGACATTAAGGGGTTTCCTCTGTTACTTGAAAAAAATGCAGTGACTTGGTGGCAAGGAGTAAAATCCGAAGCTGAAACATGGGAGAATGTTCTTTCGCTCCTACGCAATGCATTTGCCCCAGCTAAGCCAGCCCATCGACTCTATATGGAGATTTTTGATATCAATCAGAAGCCGAACGAGTCAACTGATGATTTCATTACCAAGAAACGTGCCCTTCTCTCAATTTTCCTGTACCAGCTCCGAAAGAACCAATGATGCTAGACATGATCTACGGGTTGCTCAACATGCACATACGCGATGGAGTTCCTAGAGACAGCTTTAAAACATTTCAAGAGTTTCTCATTAAAGCCAGAGCAGTTGAAATCTCTCTGCATGAAAAAAAGCAGCAGGCAAACTCTTCTTAGGAGAAGAAGCATACGGCACACGTCGTTGCAGACTGTCGTAAGAAGCAAAAAGCTGAAACTATAAAAAATCCCACTGTAACAAATGAACCGACCATATACTGCTATAAATGCAAAGCACCAGGTTATGTACGATCCAATTGTCCCAACTGTAAGCAATTACCAAAAGGCCCATCAACAGTAACATTAAACTGCATGAAGAGCACTTTGGGAAACGATTTACCTACAATCAACATTCAGTCACATGGCGAAGCAGGCATAGCCTATATAGACACTGCCGCCAAGTGTAGCAGGAAGACATTTATTCATTCATTTACGAACATTTATTCAATAGAACGAAATTCCAGAATTTTGATGTAGATGTTAAACGCCATTAAAGAGGAAGAACACTGCTACCACCAGCAAAGACAACAAATATTCTCCAGGCTTTATTCATCTTCAATAATTCATTACGACCAACCAAGAAAATTTGTTTCCACCGATGGTAGAAAATAATGAAGAAGAGGTAAACCTGGAACCATGGTTCACCGAAATTTATTCAATAGACATTGCCAAACCACTTGGCAATCCCACTAAGGAGACTTCAATCACAACAAAAACATAAATGTTAAAAAAGGAGCCAAGTTCTTCTATATATAGAAACCTTTGCGTAACAAGTCAGCCGTAAAAAGTAGTGAGATCTAAAAGTTCGCTAAGTTCCAAGTTCATTAATGTTAAATATCAAATATTTAGTAGTAGAGTTATATGGAAGAACCTTAAAATATATCAGAGAAATCTGTTATTTAATAATTGCTGACTTAAATTGAGTTGGTTTACTTGGCAAGTTTTTTTTATTACCTTTATTACACAATTTTGAAAAGGAACTTGCCAAGTAAACTAACTCAATTCAAGTCAGTAATCATTAAAAAACAGATTTCTCTGATATATTTTAGGTTCTTCCATATAACTCTACTTAAAATATTTGATATTTAACATTAATAAACATAGAACTTGGCGTACTTTTAGATCTCACTACTTTTTACAGCTGACTTTGTACGCAAAGGTTTTTGTATACAGAAGAACTTGGCTCCTTTTTTAACATTATGTTTTTGTTGTGATTTCACTACTTTTTGCAAAGATTCTTTTTATCAAGAAAAGTTGGTGAATGAAACACCCCTGCATAAAAAAGTTAATGATCTCAACTTTTTCTTTGAATACCCACGCCTGAAAACTAACCACTTTACCAAATTTCATAATCTTGCCTTCATGTCAAGTCCTATTGCTCTAGCAAATTTCATCACTCTACGGCAATCAGAAGTTCTCTACATAGTTGATATCATTTCCATGCCCCTGAATGGATATTTTAAAATTTTCCAATATTTCCTTTGAAGTGACCACATGATCTACCAGTTTACCAAATTTTATTATTCTGCAACATTTACAAATGATCAATATAATTAATAACAGTTCTGAGAACACGGGCGGATACCACACCTCACGAATGTTAAATATCAAATTTAAAAGTTTAGCCTATGTTTGCAGTTCAACTTCTACCGCTCTACCAAATTTCATCATTCTACGACAAACATAAGTGCTCCAAATTTAATTGATATAAATTCTGCGAAAATGGGCGGATGCCACGCCCCCTGAATGCAAAATCTCAAATTTTCAAATTTTGCATCTGCTTGCACCTTTAGCCCTACCGTTTTACTAAATTTGATCGTTCTACGACAATCAAAAGTTTTCCTCATAATTGATATAAATTCTTATTCAAATGGGCGGATGCCACGCCCCCTGAATGTAAAATCTCAAATTTTAAAATTTTCCCTTTGCAATCACTTAAAGCCCTACCGTTGTACCAAATTTCATTGTTCCACGATAGTCAGAAGTGCTCCAAATAATTTATATCAATTCTATGGTAATGGGCGGATACCACGCCCCCTGAATGAAAAATCTCAAATTTTAAAATGTTTCCTTTGCCTCCATTTTAAGCCCTACCGCTTTACCGAATTTTAACAATCTACGACAATAAGAAGTGCTCTAAGTAATTTATATCAATTCTATAAAAATGGGCGGGTACCACGCCCCCTGTATGAAAATCTTAAATTGGCTGAGCACTACCCTGAACTTGGCTGAACACTACCCTGCCCTTTGATATGGAAATGGGGTAGAGATGAAAGAGACTCCTTCAAAACTCTTAAATTTCTCTTTACCACAGCACCAATCTTACAACAAGCTGCAGACAATGCACCATTCCTTTTAAAAGCAGACGCTAGCAACTATGCTATCAGAGAACTTCTTGTCCAGGGGGAGAAAGCAGATAAACACCCTATCGAATATGCTTCACGCCTCCTCACGACTACAGAACGCAAATATTCAACAGCTGAAGGTTTTCAATGGATTCTCGTTGTTGAAGACAGTGCCACAAGGTGGATAGAAGTATTCCCTTTGAAAGAAGCAACTGCTGTTAACTGTGGACTCACCTTACTTAATGAAGTATTTCTTCGGTACGGCATTCGTAGTAGTCTCCTTTCAGACAACGGACCACAGTTTATATCAGTATTGATGCAACAGCTTACTGATTTTTTTGGCATTCAACAAACCTTAACACCCGTTTATCACCCTGAAGCTAATCCTGTAGAAAGGCGAAACCGTGAAATGAAGACACAGCTTGCCATTCTTGCTGGAACAAACCATACCACTTGGGCTAATGAACTACCTAACATTCGTTACGCTATAAATACAGCCAAATGTCAAAGCACTGGTTACACACCATCGTACTTAATTTTTGGGCGAGAACTGAGAGCCATCACGAAGTACAAAAACTAATTATCTGATGACCGACCTATCCAGTGACTCAGAAAATGAGGCCGACCAAAGAAGTCTGTCGCATCATCGGGACGATCTCTACGACAGACGGGGGAGAATATAACGACCATCGTTTTATCTACCGAAAACTCTTCAATCAACATTATTTTTTTTTATTTATTAGTTCACTCATTTATCCTTTTAACTTTTCACTACTTAATATTATATTCTTATATAACTTGAAAAAACAGTAAGGTGGCAACATCGTTAAAAAGCTCTTTACATAAAACACACATAGACACTTACTGTAACAACAAAATAACCAAAGCTTTAAAATATTTTAAAAAGCTCTTTCTAAAATGTATAAAAGGAGAATTCCCTTCAGGAATCGGGCATTTCTCATTCTGGTTTGTGCTCCGAAGAGCGAAATTGGCAACCAGCGCCCACTAAAGGCATTCACTAAGAATCAACTCGACATGCATAGGGATAGGGGTATGTCGGTTGTTGGTGCGAAGTTCCACAAGCGTCCATCAGCAGTGGGCATGCTCATGTGTTGTTGTTTTGTTCTTTATTTTTATTATTTTCAACGCGACATAGGGGTATGTCGGTTGTTTATGCAAAGTTCCACGAGCGTCTGGCAGCAGTCGGCATGCTTATGCGTTGTTGTTGTTGTGTTTTAATTGTTATTTTTCTTTTCTCTGCCTTGTATACATACATGTGTGTATATAATAAATTGAAGGCATCGTTCTTACGGAGTCTGACTGTGCGACGTTCCACGATCGTCCGCATGAAGTTAGACACGACAGACGGATATTTTTTGACATATACACTTGCATTTATATATGTTCTTTAATTTCATGGTTGCCAACTGGCCATAAATTTAAAACATCGCCACCTTCTGTGGAAAAGTCACCAAATAAACTTTCATTGATAAATTCTGTCATATATATAATTTCATGGTTGCCAACTGAAAATAAATTAACATTATTGCCACCTTCTTTTGGATATAAATTGTTTTTATAGTTTTAAGATCACATTTAAATAAATTTTTTTAAATTATGTTAAAATTCTTCCAAACGTCTTTCTTTTCTAAGAAGATGGAAATAATCATTTGCTATACTGTCGATTCAACGCGTGCTGCGGTCTTCGGACAGCATACGCGTGGTTGAGAGCTTAGCAAAGCGGCATTCTTACTTATCTAGTACTTTTATTATAGTGTAAATGCACACCGAGAACTAAAATATAAATTAGCAAACCACCACCTCCTATCTCAAGCCACAATCGGCACCCAACAAGTGGAGCATTACCCTCCTACAATTGCCGCCCAACGAGGGTCTCACGCTACACAGTTAATATTTTGGTAGAAACAAATTTTTTTGTGACGGTTATTAACGGTACCTGTCATAGAACCGATTTTTTGGTTTTAAAATTTCTCGTTAACGGCTACACCAATTCCAAACATTTTTTTATGTAAGAGATCCTTTACAATTTTGCATATAAAATTTTTCGAAAAAATAATTTTTGGATTTCTAAGAAAATGTTGAATTTTGTTTTTTTTTGAAAATTCAATACCTTGAAAACGGGTGAATTATTTTTTTTATAATTTTGAGAAAATTTGTATTTTATTAAATACTAAAAGTTGGCGTTCCAAATTTAATGTTTTTTAAATTTTAAAGAATCTTATATAAAAAAAAATTATTTAAAAAAAAATTGCTCTAACGGTTTTTGAAATTTTTTTTTTTCATAAATTCATATTTATCAAACAAATAAAATGGCATACTTTTTTTTTTGCTCTATCTGTTTAAGCTTTAAAAAAAAAAATTATACTTATTTATAGTAATAATTTATATTTTAAATTGTTTTTAAAACTTTTTTAATGATATCATAATGTTATAAAACCACTACATATCTATATTGTCAATTTTAAGCTACGTTCAAGTTGTTATCTACGAGAGCAATTTTTTGCGATCCAGTGGTGCCCATTTTTTTTTGTTTAATGCTGAATTGTATTGCATTAAAATAATGGGTCCGCCATCTAACGTTTTTTTTTTTTCAACTAGTTCTTATTTTGTGAATGGTAACACTTAGCTCATGTTTGATTTGACAGATAATTAGTCTTATCCTTCCGCTGTGTGTATACGCTTGAGCAACGCTGGGGAATATTGCGACATTACTTTCCGATTTTGCCAAAAAAATCATCTTTTCAGATGAAGCTCATTTTGATCTTGGGGGGTATGTAAACAAGCAAAATTGTCGCATTTGGGGCACACAAAACCTGCACGCATACATCGAACAGCCGATAAACCCAAAACGAGTCACTGTTTGGTGCGGATTTTGGTCCAGAGGCTTAATTTGGCCATTTTTCTCCAACTGAGCAAGGAGTGGCCGTTACAGTCAATGGCGATCATTATTGGGCCATGTTGAATGAATTTTTGTTCACAAAAATTGAAGAGGAGGATAGTGGCAACATTTGGTTTCAACAGGACGGCGCTACGTGCCACACAGCCGAAGCTATACTCGATGTTGATGATGCATTTTCAAAAAAAAAGTTATTTGGCGGACCCTTTATAAGTCATCATGACTTGGAGTAAGGATATTAGCCAAACGCCGCCGTCAAAGGCAAGAATGATGATTTATCTCTCAATTGTCGTGTACTGTATTTTTTTATTTTTGATTTCATTTTTACTATCTAAAGCCTAGTACTCAGTTCAAGTGAAAATGAAATTTCTATATAAAAGTGACATTTATTTCACAACGATGAAATTCATAATGTGAGCTGAGTACCCAAAATGTGAAAGCGAAATATAAACCGGTTCAAAATTAATTTCATTTCATTTAATATTAAGTGTTACCGACAAGTCAAAAATCAAACTATGGATTTAAAAAAGTCTTTTCAAGCATTTCAAAATTCTGTTAAGCTGTCAGCCAAATCAAATAATTTCTTGCATTCAAAGTAAGTACTAACATTTTTCAAACTGAGGACTGAAATTTCACGTGCAATTTCAAACCGCTTTTATTTTTCATTTCACTCAGAGGTGAGTACTAGGCTTAAAGCCTAGTACTCAGATGAAGTGAAAATGAAATTTCTATATAAAAGTGACATTTATTTCACAACGATGAAATTCATACCGAGAGCTGAGTACCCAAAATGTGAGAGCTATATATGAACCGGTTCAAAATTAATTTAATTTCATAATTTTCATTTCCTAACGTACGACCACTATGAAAAAATTAAAGAAGTTTGGAAAGTGTGACATTTGTCAATAAATTAAATTTAACGTTGTAATAATTGAATAAAAAAGCTTAGGTACAGAATTATATAAATCTTATGATCGTTTATTTTTGAATATTAAATGTTCCATACCGACAAGCCAAAAACCTAACCATGGCATAAAAATAGTTTTCTCAAGCATTTCAAGGTTCTGTCAAACTATCAGATAAATCAAATTATTTTTTTCATTTAAAGTGAATATCAAAAGTTTTTAAACTGAGGACTGAAAATTCAGGTGGAGTATTTATTATGGTTTCACAATGGTTATTCAAACCGCTTCTATTTTTCATTTCACACAGAGGTGAGCCTAGTAAAGCCTAGTACTCTACTCACCTCAGTGTGAAATAAAAAATTAAAGCGGTTTTAAATTGACGTGAATAACCATTCTGAAACTATAAATATTTCTCCACGTGAATTTTCAGTCAACAGTTTGGAAATTTTTAATACTCACTTTGAATAAAAACAAATATTGATCTGATTGATAGGTTTTTTGAAAGAATCTTGACAAAATGCTAAAGAAGACTATTTTCAATACCATGGTTCCTTGTCTTATCTTGATGGTATGCACTTAAAATTCAAAAATAAACGTCATTTTAGTCCAAAATAATTCCTTATGTTTTTTAATTAAATTATTTGAACTTTTATTTTGAGCTTAATAAATTAATTGACAAATGTCACACTTTTCCACAAATTTATTATTTTTTCCTAGTGGATATACGTTACGAAATGAACATTAAAAAATGAAATTGATTTTGAACCGGTTGATATTTCAGTTTCACATTTAGGTACTCACCTCTCGTTTTGAATTCCATCGCTTTGAACTAAGCGTCAATTTTATATAGAAATTTCATTTTCACTCGAACTGAGTACTATGCTTAAAGCCTAGTACTCACCTCTGTGTGAAATGAAAAATAGAAGCGGTTTGAAATTCACGTAAATAACCATTGTGAAACCATAATAAATTCTCCACGTGAATTTTCAGTCCTCAGATTAAAAACGTTTGATACTCACTTTGAATGAACAAAAAATAATTTGATTTATATGATAGTTTGACAGAATCTTGAAATGCTTGGGAAGACTATTTTAATGGCATGGTTTGGTTTTTGGCTTGTCGGTAACACTTAATATTCAAAAATAAACGATCATAAGATTTAAATAATTCTGTAAGCTTTTTTATTCAATTATTACAAAGTTTAATTTAATTTATTGACAAATAACACACTTTTCCACGCTTCTATTATTTTTTCAAAGTGGTCGTACGTTAGGAAATGAAAATTATGAAATGAAATTAATGTTGAACCGGTTCATATTTCGCTCTCACATTTTGGGTAGGTACTCAGCTCTCGTTATGAATTTCATCATTGTGAAATAAATGTCACTTTTTTATAGAAATTTCATTTTCACTTGATCTAAGTACTAGGCTTTAGTAAGGCAAAAAACACCATGATATTTTAAAAATTGTATTTATATTTAAATACCTTTTTTCTTTGAAGTCGCAATAACACATAGTTTTACCTTGTTTATTTTGACAGAGAAAAGCAAAAGAGCATGTCGATTGAATCTGATGAACTTAATCAATATATCATCTGTAAGGAGGAAAACGTTGACATGAGTGGGCATACACCAAGAAACGATACAGTTTCACTAGGAGATATACAAGCGGCCTTGAAACATTCAATGAAATGTTGTATTATTCATCACCAGTTTATTTTGCGATCTTGTGCAAAGTTAGAAAAACTATTCAATCCGTATTGCTTGATAAAATCCCTACAAATAACATTGCAACTTTGTTTACTGGTTTTTATAGCTGTCGTTGTAAGTATACTGTTATCATTATAAAAAGCAAACAAGTATAACCATTGAATAAATGCAAATCACACCAAAAACATAAATGTTTAAAAAGAAGCCAAGTTCTTCTATATACAAAAACCTTTGCGTGTGAAGTCTGTCTTAAAAAGTAGTGGAATCTAAAAGCACGAGTTATGAATATACATAAATATATATATATATGTATCTATAATAGTATCAATGTAATCATAACCTTTTAATTAATGTTATTTTCAAATTGAATTATCAGCATATAAATTCTTTTATTATTCTTTTTTTTCTCCTTTCAAACATTATTGTATTTCATTTAAAATTGGTTGTCAGCACATTGTTGCTTTATTTTGAATTGTAAATTAAAACCATTTAGATTCAAGTGTGAGAAGCCTTCTGCATTTCTGTTCTCACACCTTATAATAAATGTATCTATACTTTGTCTTATTGTCCAGGTTATGAATAAAAATCTCGTTGCATTTGATATTTGGCTCTGAACGAATAAAGTTGTATTTTTTTTTAAAAGCTTCGCTTGTTGTTAACTTAATTGGCGCAGTCGTGCGGATTTCTTTTTTTTTTCACAAATAGAAAAACACAACGGTTTATTGTGTAAAAATCCAAAAAACAATACAGTTAATAGTGTACAACAAAATAGAACAACACAACGGTTTATTGTGTATAAATCAAAAGAACGATACAGTTAATCGTGTACAATAAAATAGAAAAACACAACGGTTTATTGTGTAAAAAAATCAAAAACACTACTGTTAATTGCGAATAATAAAATAAGAAAATCACAACGGTTTATTGTGAATACTGTGAAAAAGAAATAAAGAACTTACGTAACAACAGAAGTACAATAGAAAGTATCAAACCAGGACCCTGCTACAACAAAGAAGAACTATAACCAGACCACAGAAATTCAGGATTGGAAACTATGTTCTACTGGATTGTTTTAATGTGAGTTCTGTATTGATGAATATTGTTCATTTCCTTAATCAAATTGCCCTTTAAATTAAGATATAAATAATAAAATAAATTAATTTAAGCCTAGAAATAAAAAAGTTATAAAGTTAGATCTTAAATTTTTTTTTAACATATGCCTAAAGATAAACAAGTTCGTGTATCTAATACAGCTCCCTACGAATCCAAAATAATTTTGGAAGAAAGTCATATTGACACAGAAACTGAAAACCTTATAAATCTCTCTGCTAGTAACACAACAATGCCTAATACAACAGCTACAACTGTTCCAGACGTGAACGCTATATTTCAAAGTCTCCGCATTCCGGACGCTATAAAAGACCTACCACACTATGATGGTAACCCTAGGTCATTGTATGACTTCATTAAAAACGTAGAGGAAATATTAGTTTTATTACCACAAATAGATGGGACACCATATGCGAATGTTATTTTACGAGCTGTCCGAAACAAAATTGTGGGAGATGCCAATGAAGTACTTAATATGTATGGCACCCCAACAAATTGGGATACTATAAAAACCAATCTCATTCTGCATTACGCAGACAAGAGAAATGAAACATCCCTGGTAAGAGACCTTCACGGTCTTAGACAAACAACAGAAACTATCGAACAGTTTTACGCAAAAGTAATAGAATTACTGTCTACGATAGTAAATCATGTTCAAATTCATGAAAAATTACCATCAGTTGTTGCAGCCAAAAAATCTCTTTTTACGGATATGTGTCTAAATACCTTCCTAATCGGATTGAAAGAACCATTAGGTTCAACAATTCGTGCAATGAAACCTAAAACGCTTACAGAAGCCTTTAATTATTGTGTTCAAGAACAAAATATGTTTTATATGAAATATTCCATTACCCAAAATAAATTACCATCTCAAAATATGAACAACCAAAATTCTCTGATTAAACCTTCATCGAGTTCTAATTTGTTATTCTCCAGACCTAATAAACCAATCCAACCTAATTTTAATCACTCTTCCCCACAACATCTTTTTAAAAACCTTCAATACAACCAATTACCACAGTATAGACCAATTCAACAGAGTGCTCCAAGATTTCAATATCCACCACAACAACAATTTAATAATAGATTTTTTGTTCCATCAAATAATATGCTTACTCCCAAACCATTTAACCAATTGCAATATAATTCTACTCCTAAACCAAACTTCAATTTCAATAAACCAGTTTGTGGTTTCTACACCAATGGAAGTTGCAAGCGGCCAAGCTAGAACGCTTCCAACTCCCGTACAAAATCATCCCTATCAAAGGAATTTTTCTCAACCAATACCCAGATATTCAATAACAGAAGTACATAACGTTGATTATGAGCCAGAAACAAATAATGACTACGATTATTACCAATATTCCAATAACTATACTAATTATGAACCAAATTTAGATTATTGTGTTGAACAATATGAGGATAATATTAGTTATCAATGCGACACCAATATCTCAAATCAAGAAAATAAGTCAGAAAACAAAAACGAAATAGATGATTCAAATTTTCATATAAAAGCCTCAGAAAACAATACGGTTTCTTAGAATTAAATAATCATGGAAATAACCAATTACCATATATTAATATAGCTTCACCCTATGGTAAACATTTAAAATTTTTAATAGACACCGGTGCTTGTGCAAATTTTATTAACCCAGAATATACAAACCCTCAATATCATGAAAACATCGAAGACGTTACTATCAAGACCGTCTTAAATACGCATACACTTAACAAAAAAATTACCTTTGATGCATTCCCTGAATTCAATAGCAAAGAACCTATAACATTTCTCCTTTTTAAGTATCATAATTATTTTGATGGATTAATAGGTTTAGAAACTCTCAAAAAACTTAATGCGACTATCGACTTACCTAATAAAATACTTAAAACCAAATACACAACTCTGCCCTTGTTATTCAAACCAAACTTAATGTCTAAAATATACAATATTCCAGCAAATTGTAGAATGATAGCAAAATTACCTGTTGATTTCAAAGATGGAGATATATATATAAAACCAATTAAAATTAATAATTATTTAGAAATACCTGAAGGAATCTACCAATCGAAAGACTGGTATAGTGATATTGAAGTACGTAATATTTCAAACACTGAACAAACGATTTTTTTGGAACAAACTATTGCAGTAGAAAATTTTCAACACTTCATAGAAATCAACAATGTTAATATTTGCCCTTTTAACGAACAAATTCAAAATATATCACCTGAAATTGATATTACCAAACTAATTCGATCAGAACATCTTAACACTGAAGAACAAAAATCAATTTTTAAATTGTGTAGGAAATATGATGATGTTTTCTTTCTTGAAGGTGAAAAACTATCTTTCTCAAATACAATTAAACATCGTATTCAAACAACAGACGATATACCGATTTATGCAAGATCCTTTCGCTATCCAGAAGTGCACAAACAAGAGATAAAATCACAAATCGAAAAACTTTTAGACCAAGGAATAATAAGGCCTAGCTTTTCTCCTTGGAGTAGTCCTATTTGGATTGTTCCAAAGAAACGTGATGCATCTGGCATACAGAAATGGCGGCTTGTTGTAGACTACCGTAAACTAAACGATAAGACTATTGGCGATCGTTTAACTGTGTAGTGAAACCAAACATGGTTTACAATGTTCTCTTTGAGACGAAACATAGACGCATTTTTAGACAACCCGACTTAGACAAAGAATCTGTTATAATTTCAATCTTAAAAGAATATCTCAACCCTAAAAGACTAACAGCTGTTTATACTGACAATGATACATTCAGACTGGTGCAACATGTATTTTCAAAATATTTTGCAAGTAATAAAATATTCAAACTTATTAGATGTACAGAAAAATTAAACGATGTTACGAATTCCGACCAACAGGATGAAATTATAAACAAATACCATGAAGATAGTAATCATCGTGGCATCAATGAAACTTTAAGCCATCTTCGAAGAACTTATTACTTTCCCAAAATGAAAGAAAAAATAACCAAAACAATTAATAACTGCGAAAAGTGTAAACTTCTTAAATACGACAGACATCCACCGAAAATTCAATACGAACATTCAGAAATACCTAATAAACCCATGGACATTTTACATATTGATGTATACAGCATTCATAACGCACTAATTTTAACCATTTTAGACAAATTTTTTTTTTTTCTTTTATTCTCACTGCACGTGACAGTATGTGTATATCAAGTTCATTAAGACATTTCTTTTCGCAACACGGTACACCAAAGAAAATAGTGTGCGACTCAGCTGCTGAATTTAAATCTAATCTATACAAAGATTTCTGTATACAATACGATATAAACTTACACATAACGACACCTCAAAATTCTACTGGTAACTCACCGGTCGAACGTTTCCATTCAACATTGACCGAAATATATCGAATTATCTACGATAAAAACAAGAAACAAATTCCGACTGACATATTAAATGAAGCACTAATAACCTACAACAACTGCATACATTCTGTGACAAACCTAACACCTTTCGAATTAATGACGGGAAGAACACATAAATTCAAGCAATTAACACGTGATGATTCAGAACATGATTATATTAACAAACTAAAAGCTTATCAAGACCAATTGTATAGAGACATTAAAAACAAAATCCAAACCCATAATAAATTAAACATAGATAAAATTAATAAATATAGAGAAACTCCACCTTTATTCAGTAAAGATGATATAATTTTCGAGCGGAATAATAGAAGAAATAAAATGGCTCCTAGAGCGAAAAAACTAACAGTAATCAAAGACAGTTAAATAACAGTACTAACAAAAAATAATAGAAAAGCTCATAAAAATAAATTAATAAAAAAAACGAAAATTTCAGAGTAACCCAAGCTATGAGTCAACGCATGGACATACAAGACCTATCCAAGAGTCAGGGCCTCCTTCCCATGAAATTAGGTCCGAGTCGAATAATTGATTCAGATATAAAAATCATCCATATCGTAAATTTAACCGCTTATGAAGAAAATATTAGCAACATTAAGAAATCTGTAGAGTTCATTAACAAAAATACAAATCTAGGACTAATGAAAGATGTCACTAATCTCAAATTCAAAGAACTACAAACAAAATTGTTGTCTTTACTTCCCCGAAACCGGAAAAGGAGAGGATTAATAAACGGATTAGGTTCCTTGATCAAAACAATTACAGGCAACATGGACAATAATGACGCAGAACAAATAAATAAAGACATTCAAAATTTCAAACTTAACGAACATGACATGAATAAAGAATTAACAAGACAAGTACAAATCAATGACAAAATGATCCAAAGATTTGCAAACATAACCAATCACATAAATGCACAGCAAAAAGATTTAGAAGAGTATTTGAGCAAGTATCAATTAGTAATCTCTCAAAAAATTCGAACCGATGAAGACAAATTTCAATATATGCAATATATATATCAGATTAATTATAACATTGAAATTCTTACAAACCATTTGCAAGAAATAATTGAATCAATTAATTTAACTAAAGTTAATATAATATCCAAACAAATTTTGAATCCGGGTGAGCTGGATCTGATACATGGACATATGAATTCACAAAACATTAAAATTTCTTCTGACGAACAACTTTATGAGTTTTTATCTCTACAAGCTTATTATAATAATACCAACATAATTTTCAGTATAAAACTACCCATCCTCCTCCAACAACCTTTCAACCTATACCATTTGATAAAACTCCCTATAAACGAAACTCTCAATATAAATTTAAATCAATCCTATGTCATTATGAACGAATATTTCATTCAATACATGAATAAACCTTGTACATCCATTGAACATACGTTCTACTGTCCAAAAGAAGAGCTGAAGAACCTGACTTCCGAAACATGCATTCCAAAAATTATTCAACACAAAGAAGCAACCTGCGATGTCTTTGAGACAGCTATCAAAAGTAGTATCACCCAACCAGAAGAAGGATTCATACTCCTAATCAATTCTCCCATCACGAAGATGACTTCAACATGTGGAATCGACGACAAATTTATCTCCGGAACCCTGCTTTTGCATTATGAAGAATGTGAAATAAAAATTAACAATATTATTTATAAAAACAAATCAACTATGTTTTGGGATCAAATTAAGATTATCCCATCAATTTTTATCAAAATTAATAACTCTCTTTATTTAGACAAATTTAATAGCAGTACATTGGAAGCAACCAAAATATCTAACACGGAAGTTATCACTTTGACCAAAGATATGCCAGACCACCGATCAGAGTTTTTGATTTACATCATCATCATCTCAATTTTAATTGCAACCATACTATACCTTAGACGTCATCGAAACAATAATCTTGGAGAGGAAGCAATGGACCAAGAAGCTCCGAATGATAATGTAACATTATCATTGCCGTCACTTCATACTTAGGTGGGAGGAGTTATGAATATTCATAAATATATATATATATGTATCTATAATAGTATCAATGTAAACATAACCTTTTAATTAATGTTATTTTCAAATTGAATTATCAGCATATAAATTCTTTTATTATTCTTTTTTTTTCTCCTTTCAAACATTATTGTATTTCATTTAAAATTGGTTGTCAGCACATTGTTGCTTTATTTTGAATTGTAAATTAAAACCATTTAGATTCAAGTGTGAGAAGCCTTCTGCATTTCTGTTCTCACACCTTATAATAAATGTATCTATTCTTTGTCTTATTGTCCAGGTTATGAATAAAAATCTCGTTGCATTTGATATTTGGCTCTGAACGAATAAAGTTGTATTTTTTTTAAAAGCTTCGCTTGTTGTTAACTTAATTCACGCCATGTTCGAAGGACCTCAAAATTGTCAGAGAAATCTGTTATTTCATTATTACTGACTTAAATTGGGTCGGTTTACTAGTCAAGTTTCGATTTCAAAATTGAGTAACTAGTTATGAAAAGAAAAATTGCAAAGTAAACAAACCCAATTTTAGTCAGTAGGTAATCATTAAATAACAGTTTTCTCGACAATTTTAACGTTCTTCGATATTACTCCACTTAAAATATTTGATATTTAACATTAATAAACTTAGAACTTGGCGTGCTTTTACATCGCACTACTTTTAACGGCTGATTTGTTACGAAAAGGTTTTTTGTAATAAAACATATATGTTTTTGATGTGAATTCACTTCTTTATACAAAGATTTTTTTTAACAGGAAAAGTAGGTGGAATAAATGGCCAATGAAGGCCTCATATACATAGGAAACTAAGTTTTTATTTAATGTCTTTAGTATGTACTACAAGTCCTACCACCCTACCAATTTTAATTCATTAGAAATGCTCCACTGAAATGATAATAATTGTTAAGAAGTGGATGGATACAACGCCTCTATATGAAACATTTCGTTATTTCAAATTGTTCTTTGTATACACCTAAAAATTAAACCAAATGGGGGGTGTTTGCCACCCCCACTGAATGTCATATCTCAAATTTTTAATTTTCGCTTTGCTTGCATGTCAAGCCCTATCGCGGTACTAAATTTCATCATTCTACGACAATCAGAAAATAGCCGGGTGTCAATCCCCTGATTTGATAATTTCAAATTTCTTTTCTCTTTTGTATTGACCACATGATCACCCAGTCTACCAAACTCTATCACTCTGCAACAATGCGAAGTTCTCTTTAGAATTAATATCAATTCTGTGAAAATGGGTGGAAGCCACGCGACTAAATTGAAAATATAAAATTAAAATTTGTTTGCACTTCAAGCTTTATCGCTTTACTAAACTTAAAACAATTAGGAAGGCTCCACATAATTGATATTAATTCTATGAATATGGACGGGTTCCACGCCCCTAATTGAAAATTTCAAATTTTCCATTTTGGTATAGGTCAGTAGCGGATCTAGGATTTGGCTGTGGGGGGGGCTTGGGTCTCCAGTTTTGGACATACATATGAACTTTAAAAAAAAATTAAATATCTTTGTTCCAAAACGGAAAATTTTTTTTCTTATACAAATCAATCAAAAATTATTAGATGCATTAATCAATGCTGCCGTTTGACTAATTTCGAAGCACAAATACCTACATTCTTCTATTTCTATTTTCCTTTGAGTCTTTGTCAAAAAATGCAAATGCTTTCATTATTCATAAATACTTTCAATGGGATGGTATATCCCATATTGTGCTATGCTATTTTTTTTTTTCACAAAATGCTAGAAAGAAATAAAGTTTAAAACATTTTTTTTGTATACAACATAAATATATATTCTTAAGGCTTTTCTTGGAACATATACACTTAAAAATTATCAGTCTCAAAAGCTGAAAATAAGCTTTTTAAGCCACAGAGGAATCAGTTGTCAAACCGACGTTTTAAATGAATTTAATAACAATTATTAATTGGCCAACCGTTTAAGAAAATAAATATATGTAATATGGCTTTGCATATTTGTTAATAAGTTAACATTTATCAATTTTTTCTTTTAAAGAAGAAACCTATTTACATTTTTTAAATAAGTTTGTTGTTTTATAAATACATATTGATTTTTTGAAATAAGTTAATCTTTATCAATTATTCTACTCTTTTCTAAGTAGAAGAAACAATAACATCGACTCGTTACATGTATTCGCTTTATATACATATTTACATTTTTAAAATTACATTTACATTACATTTTACATTTTTTAAATAAGTTTAGTTTAGTTTAGGAAACAAATGCACTCGAAAATTATTTGTTTTTTGTTATTTTAAAAATACATATTGAGTTTTTGCAATAAATAAATTTTTATCAATTATTCTATAAGTAGAAGAAACAAAGATAAGTGAAGTTTCATTAGTGGAAGAAAAAAAATATGTACTGAAAAATTATGTTGTGTTGTTATTTTAGGCATATGTATTTTTTTTATATTTGTAAATAAGTAAAGTTTTAGCAATAGAATATAAATTAAGTGTTTTTGTTATTAACATATTTCCATATTTACAGTTTTAAATAAAAATAAATTCTAAATTCAATATTTTGAACATAAAGCTTGATAGCCACGAAGAAAAAATCAATGTTCTAGAATGCCAAATAAGAAGGAAAAATATATTTTTTTTTTAATGTAGGAAAAAGAAAGTTGGCTGTTGGAAAATACCATTTTACACTGCCTTAGTATTATTTTCAACTAAAGTATTTCGTTAAAAGATTTGGACTTTATAATATACATAGTGTAAAATCGCTGATAACAGACATTTTTGAATCCAATATAGTAACAAAAATAATGAACAAATTTCCATATTTGACGAACTACTGAGAGAAAATGTCGAAAAAAAGAAATTGTTAAAAAAAGCTGAAGCCATTAGGAACATAGGTATAAGTGCAACAACCAAAATAAAATATAACCATCTGATACTCCAGGACAAACAACTATCAGAACATTAATTTATCAGCCATAAACGTCAATTTTCACACAATCGAAACGAAAATTATCTAATGACGATAAAAAACCAATGGACTCAGCATCAGGTACAATCAAACACAACAAATTACCACAAAAACGCAAAACAACAGCTTGAAAAAATATCAGCTTTCGTAGAAATTATTGAGCCCCAAATTCGTATAATGAAAATAATGTGTAAATTGTCTAGCCCCCAGTTCGATTATTTTTATAAGTTTTCTTGGGGCTTATTATTTAGCCCAAATTAATTTTTTTTTCAGAAAATAGTCTTGGGGCTTGAAAAAATAACAGCTTTTGTAGAAATAATCGAGCCCCAAATTCGTATAATGAAAATAAAGTGTAAATTGTCTAGCCCCCCGTTCGTTTATTTTTATAAATTTTCTTGGGCTAATTATTTAGCCCCAATTGAGTTTTTTTTTCACAAAATAGTCCCGGGGCTTGAAAAAATATCAGCTTTCGTGGAAATTATTGAGCCCTAAATTCGTATAATGAAAATAATGTGTAAATTGTCTAGCCCCCAGTTCGTTTATTTTTATAAATTTTCTTGGGGCTTATTATTTAGCCCCAATTTAGTTTTTTTTTTTCAGAAAATAGTCTTGGGGCTTGAAAAAATAACAGCTTTCGTAGAAAAAATCGAGCCCCAAATTCGTATAATGAAAATGAAGTGTAAATTGTCTAGGCCCTAGTTCGTTTTTTTCTATACTATTCTATTTTCTCTTGAGGCTTAGCCGGAAACCTAGGGCTAGGGATTTAAATTATTCAGCCTCAACATAGTATTTTTCACCAAATTGTCTATGGCTTGGAAAAATACCAGTTATCTTGAAAAATATCTAGCTCTTACATCGAATAAACAAATAATGGTGTAAGGTGTTCAGCCCCAACCTCGTTTTGTTATCAAATTTCCTTGGGGTTGAAAAAACACTGCAAACATATTAATTGCTTAGCCCAGAATGTAAAACCTTTCAGGCTATTATGAATTGAATTTTACAAATTGGCTGTGGGGGGGGGGGCTTTAGCCCCTATAGCCCCCCCCCCTGGATCCGCTACTGGTATAGGTATGTACTTATTACAAGATCAACCATTCTACCGTATTTCATCAGTCTTCAACAATCCGAAGTGAAATTCTGAGAAATTGGGTGGATGCCAGAAATTCTCCAAATAATTGATATCAATGTTACGAAAATGGGCGGATGCCACACCCCCTGAATATAAAATCTTAAATTATAAAATGTTGTTTTTGCTTTCTCTTCAATTCCTACCTCGCGCTGTTCCAAATTTAATCTTTCTGCAGTGATCAGAAGTGCTCGAAATAATTTATATTGTGGTGAATATGCCCATTTGTGCAAACAACAAAATCTCTTATTCTTTATAACAGAATAAATTAGTAATGTGTTCCGCGCCATCTATGAACAAAAAATTAACTAATGTTACCCAATACCCTTGTATATAAAATCCATAGTACTATCATGGACAAAAATTTTTAGGGCGACCCACTGCCTGTGGTGGCGCCACTTTAGCTCGGGGAGAAATCCATTTTTAGGAGACAATTTTCGGCGGAGACTTCCATTTTTGGGAGACTTGCATTAATCGGAGAATCGAGACTTATGTAGTTAGAGCAAGAGAAGTGTATTTTTTTCGATTCTAATAAGAATCAAATGGAGTAAGTGAGATTACCAACTGAAGGTTTTTTTAAAGGTATATGATGAGAAAAAGGTGAAGAGAAGACAAAAAAATGTTCGTATCCTCTTTGATTGAATGTGCAAAGTAATATTTTTTTCTTAATTTACTGATATGATATATGCGAGAAGAACAAGAGAAGTATAGAGTAGACATACATTATGTTATTCGTTCTCGTTTGCGTCGTCGTTGTCGTATTCGTCATCAACCTTGAAGCAAGGAATATAGTTTTTTTTTTTTGTGGAAAGAATAATGCGTATAGGTATACCTACATTCGTATATTATCAAGAGTAGGTTGATTTTAATGCGGGAAAAAAAATATGGTCATGTTGTGTAAGTATATTTATATATTTGTATATGCCATCGTATAGGTATTATTGAGGGTAGTTTTTATATTAAATTGTCTGGCAAAGATTTCTTATTTGCCGTGAAATTTGTTGCAAATGCAAGATTTTGAGCATATTTTTTTTTTTGCGGGAAAGGAAAATATAACTAAATAAGTAGATATATTCGTATAAATAATGAATGGTAGGTTTTATTAATATCTAAATTGTTGGATGATTTTGAGTTTGACCTGAAATTTTTCACAAGAAATTTACAATTTATTATGCCGATGAATACCTATATAAGTAAATGACAAAAGTGAGAATTTGTATGCAAGTTGAGGTAGGTAGGTTCTTGGTGGTAGGTAGATTGTATACCTAGGTACAGAAAATAAAAACAAATTTCCTGTTTTTGGCTTAAAATTTGTTTGTTTGATTATCAGGGTAGGTAGGAGGTAGGTAGGTTTATTTGGTTTGATTTTGCATTCACAATTTATCATACTAGTAGGAATGTAGGTAGGTATGAAGGTACCTACCTAGGTAACTTTTAATTGTTTGACACAAGAGTCTGTCAATGTGGTGGTTGAATTTCAGCCAGTGGGCGATATCATAGTGGGTAGGTAGGTTTTATAAGTTTTAGTTGTCAAATATTTTTTTTTGTTTGAGTGTAGGTTAGGTATAGGTACGGTACCTACCTACCTAGCAATTTTTGAAATATATACCTAGTTACGCCTATGTACCTACAACTTTGTTCGTTTAATTAAAACTACCTATAGGTATGTATTCTACACATTTTTATTTTTCAAATCAACCAGAAGGCGAAAATGAATGTAAACTGCAAGACGAACAGTGCACTGAAAATTGAATTATACACAGCTATAGGTAGGTATGCACATACTTATATGTATAGAGGGTGTCTGGTAATTCGTAACCCATACTTTGGCATGTGATTTTTGGTCATATTCTAAGAAAAAAATTGTTTTATAGTAAAGTCTGATTTTCAACTTGAACATCATTTTTTGAGGATTTAAAAAAAGGCAAACTTTGGTGTACCCTGACCCCTGGTAAGGTTAATTTCTCTGTCAGTGCTAATGGTAGGGACCTATTTTTTGGACTTTTTTTAGTTAGAAATAACTAGCCATTAAAACTACGTTTAAATGTGTTTAGGGTTGCAAGATATTTAATTTTAAATGGTGTTCAATTTTTCTTGCCCGAGCTAAATTTTGACTTTGAGGTCAATTTTTTTTTTTCAAAAAATGCCTAATAACATTAAGTTTTATTATTTTTACCCGATGAACAAAACAATAATAAAAAAAAACTCATTAATAAGTGCACCCAAAAACGCATACATTTTATGATACATGGGAAAATCTAAAACAGGTATAAAATCGAATTTTGGGTTTTTACATACTTTTATTGCAGCACATGTTTGGTTGGCTTCAAACGGTCATAACTGTCTATTTAAACATAGCATTGGCAAATTTTATAACTTTTTAAAAACTACTGAAAAATAGGTGAGATATAAAACCTATATTGAGCCATATGAATTTTATTCAGGGAGCTCTTTAGAAGATTGAGGTCAAAATTTATTTTGGCAAAGTTCAATATTAACTAATAAATTTCAGGCAAATGGTGATGCCAATGAAAAATATTTTACTCAATAAAGTTAGTGGAACTATAAGTCAATTTTTAATACAAAATTTGTGTTTTAATGCAAAAATCAATTGTGGACAGGGTGAGTAACAAACTGGTTCAAAGTAAGATTATTTTTTCAAATTTCCAAAAATAACCGTTACTCGAGAACTGCTATGATTCGGTATGAAAAAGTTGCCAAATTTCGCATAGGGTATGGCCTGGCCTTTCACCAGTTCTTGATTTGGACCTTTGTTATTGGGACACCCTGTATATGTACCTAGGTAGGTACATATACGGATCAGACTTGATCTCAATTTATTTTGGTACACGAATTTGATTTCGGTATATTTGTGAATACCGAAGCTTTTCTTTTGTACGCGGTACACAGTGTTAATTTTCGGTACTGTACCGGTCGTTTTGGTACAGGACCTTAGGTATATCTATACTTTTAAAAACTAAAAATCTTAAAACAATTTTTCTGAAAAACAATTTTAAAAAGTGAGAACGCCGGGACGAAACGCCAATTTTTATGGACTAAATGCCGTTAAAAGCTATATTGAATCAATAATTCAACAAGTCCAATTAAATAATGCTAAGTCTTCTACTTGGCTGATGTATTTCAATAGTATATAGAATTTGTATTATAAAAAAAACTCATATGTAAACAATGCTAGACCACGGGTAACAAAATTTCCAACAACTCTTGATTAGAAATTCTAATTGGGTTGGATATAGTTCACAATTGATTTTAGCTGTAAAGTTGATGTAAGCTGGACTGAACTTAATAAAAATTGCGTCTTGACACGGCCTTCACTGTCAACTGAAGAGTCCAAGTGAGAACGCCGGCACGAAACGCCAATTTTTATGAACTTAAGGCCGTTAAAAGCTATATTGAATCAATTTTAAAAAATACTTTTTATTTAACAATTACCTTAAACTAGAAAACAAAAATTGGAAAAAATTGTATTAATTTTTTTTTCAAAGATTTACTTGACTAAATACTATTTTTGTCTTTATAAACTGCTTCAATTAATTTTTAGTCAAACACTTAAAACAAGAAGATCATTTAAACATTATAATCCAGAAAAATTAGACATAAATTCCTACAATGTTCGGAAAAATTATATACAGGGTTTTTGTTTTTGAATCAGCTTTTTTATAGTGTTATGAATTTTTGAGTCCCCATCGATCCTAGCTCCGCGTCTATTGAAAAGAGGGTGTAAAATGTCACGAAGCATGGTATTTCGCTGATTTTGATCAAACAAAAATCGTCGACCAATGAAACATGACGTTAATATTTCAATTTATCATTGAAAATTAGGATCCAAAGCGTGCCTACAAATATCTAGGGTGAAAGGGTGTTTTAAAGGTAGAGGGGGGGGGGGGGGTTGCAGAATGAAGAATGGGGTGCGGATTTATATTGTAAAAAGTTTATAAAATAGTGTCAATGAAATTGTGAAAAAAAGTGATATTTGTCATGATAACGAAGTCATGAAGAGGGTAGACGGGTGGTTTTTGAGGAGGGGTCAGGGGGTATTCAAACCACAAAAAATTATTTTGAGCTAACCTACGCATACGATTTTTGTTTGATCAAAATCAGCGAAATACCATGCTTCGTGACCTTTGACACCCTCTTTTTAATAGACGCGGAGCTAGGATCGATGGGGACTTCTACTCAAAAATTCATAACACAATAAAAAAGCTGATTCAAAAACAAAACACTGTATATAATTTTTGTATTATATAACCATTCATTTGATACTTCCTTTATAAATTTCAAAAAATAATTGCCCAAGTTATGGCCATTTACGATTATTTTATGTATAGGTATATAATTGTATCACTAGTTTTTTTTTTTTAATTTTTTAAAGCGATAAAAATCAAATTTTGATTTTTTTATTCAAACACCCCCACTTCGTTCCCGTTAGATTAACAAATAGAAAATTATTTACATACTTCCTAGTAGGTAGCAGGTCGCCAAAGGCGCCCGTTGCCAAAGGCGCTATGTTATTTAATGTGAGTCAGGGCTGAGCATAAATACCTATATATGTATAAAAATTAGTTGACTACCTCACGCTTCACTTAAAAAAAGAAGTTATTTTAAAGATGTGGCAATCCTTAAAATTTTACTCAATTTAGGCTTATTAAAGTTAGTTTTTTTTTGTAAAAAGTTAATTTTTTCCTTGTACAAAATTTAATTATTTTAATAACGTTAATTTTTTTTTTTGTAAAAAAGTTTTTTTTTTTTGTAAAAAGTTAATTTTTTTTTGTAAAAAAGTTAATTTTTGTTTGTAAAAAAGTTAATTTTTTTTGTAAAAAAGTTAATTTTTTTTGTACAAAAGTTAATTTTTTTCCTCAATAAATTTTAAACAAAAATTAAGGCACATTTAAAGGCTTATTTTAATAGGTACCTTAATTTGAAAATTCTTCCCAGCAGAAATGAAGTTAGGATTTTTAAATAAATTATCGCATCACTCATATTCTTACCAACAGACCTAAACATCTAGAAAGTCTTCTTGCACACAAGACACCCAAAACTGTAAGAAAAAACCACCCCTTCCTCTTTAACCGCACAAAACCCAACAGACCAAGGAGAATACCCAAAATTTTATTTCACACTTTTTAATTCTTTGCGTAGAAAAGTAACCGACAAAAAAATGTAAACCAACAAAAAACATCCCTTCTACCTATTTCACTCTAACTGTTATCAATTAGGCTATTCCTTTCCTATTCTTGCAAATAATTCTCCACAAAATTCAAATGTCTCCGTGAGATAGGGTTGTGGAATTTGGTGAAATTCTTTTGCCCACTGAATGAAGATGTCAGTCCATTCGACATTCACCATGATAGTACTATGGATTTCATATACAAGGCCCAATACCTAAACAACGCTATCATTATCCAATACCTAAACCACTCTCATCGTTATCCAATACCCAAACCATACTTACTTTTTACTTAGATCCTTGACCCCTCTAAGGGGCACAGGGCGTCAACTACCGCTACACGCCATCTCGTTCGGTTTCTGGAAATGTATTTTAGCTCTCCCCAACTTTTACCGAGCTTTTGTGATTCCTTGTCGACTGTTCTGCGCCAAGATTTTCTCTGGCCTCCAGGTCTTCTGCCATCTTGGATGAGTGGATCCCACTCCATTGCATGTCTTGCAATAGAGTCTGCACCACGACGTAGGGTTTGACCAATCCACTGCCACTTTCTTTTCCTAATAACGATGTCAATAGGACTTTGGCCCGTTCTCCGAAGGAGTTCTTGGTTGGAGATGGTGTTCGGCCAAAAAATCCTTAGGATGTTTCGGAGACATCTATTTTCGAAAGTTTGTAGCTTCCTTGTGACAGAGGCGGTCACTTTCCATGTACTACACCCATATAGTAGTACTGACTCTACGTTCGACCGGAACAGTCGCAGCTTGGTCTTCGTACTGTAGACGTTGCTCCTCCTAACTTTAGACAGCATGCCGAAAGCAGCTTTAGCTTTGCCGATTCGGCAGTTAACATCTTCATCCGTACCACCGCCGTCTTTTGAGACAACACTACCGAGGTACAGGAAGTTGTCCACCGCTTCAACCTGCTGTCCCGCAACGACAACTTGAGAAGAAGATTCAGAAATGTTGAGGATTTTTGTTTTCCCGGTGTTGATCCTCAAACCGACTTTGTTTGCCTCGCATTCCAGATTAGTCACCATATGGTGAAGATCCATAATGTTGTGCGAGAGCAAACAAATATCGTCAGCGTAATCAAGATGTTGCAGGAACGAAAACATCGTCCATCGAATTCCACGCGCTTGCTCGGCTAGAGCTGCATGAAGGACATCCCCTATAACCACCAGGAAAAGTAGTGGAGATAGCAAACATCCTTGACGAACTCCGCTATGGATATCGAAGTCCTCGGATACCTTTCCGTTGTGTAAGACTTGACACGATGCACCCTCGTAGGTAGCCTTTATAACGGCGATAATCTTCTCGGGTACTCCTCTCCTACGTAAAGCTGACCAAATGAAATCTCGATTCAAACTATCGAAAGCCTTTTCGAAGTCGATGAAGAGCAAATGAAGAGGGGAACGGAACTCCACGCATTGTTCTATTATGATCCTCAAGGTGTTGATGTGATCAATGCAGGATGAGCCTGCACGAAATCCCATTTGCTCTTTGTCGAGAGTAGAATCGAGATGTTCTTTGATTCGTTCCAAGATTATTTTCGCCATTATCTTTGCCACCGCGGGGAGGACACAGATCCCTCTCCAGTTTCCGCAATCCGTAAGATTTCCCTTTTTTGGTAGTTTGACGATCATCCCTTTTTTCCATTCAATGGGGAAACTTTCGTTCTCCCATGCTTGTGCTATTAAGGGGTTTAACAACTTAGCTGATGTTTGTGGATCTGCTTGGTAGAGCTCAGCGGGAATGCCGTCCAAACCTACCGCTTTGTTGCTCTTGAGGGATTTGATTGCTGATGTTATCTCGGCTAAACTGGGAGGGCAGGTGCGAATACGGGAACTAGTTTCTGCGAATAGCTCATTTGGGTTAGGGGCTGGAACACCTCCGCTATCGCCTATGTGGTTGAGCACGCTAGCAAAATGTTCCTTCCATCTCCTGAGCTGATCCGCATCCGTAACTAGCAGGGTGCCGTCTACATCCTTGACGAGGTGTTGTTTCCGGGAGTTGTTGTTTCCAACCAATTCCTTGGTTATCTTGTAGACGGTACCACTGTCGCACCTTGATGCTGCTTCCTCTGCCTGTTCTGCGAGAACATTTACGCGCCTCCTTTTGTCACGTCTGACACTACGCTGCACTTCTTTCCTTTTCCTACGGTACTGAGACTCGATGTTAAATCTCTCACCTACTGGGGCAGCCGCAAGTTGGGATCTAATCGCGTTCCTTTCTTCAATCTTGCTCCATGTATCTGCAGAAAGCCATGTGCTTTGGCTTCTCTGCCTTATACCCACAGACTCAGTTGCGGCAGTTGCAAAGGCCTTTTTCACATTGCTCCAGTGTTGGTCTGCATTTTCTGGCGTGGCAATGCTGATGACTTCTGCTTCTGCGGCGAGGCGGTCCTTATATCTTTGGCGCACTGTAGGATCCCCTAATCTGTCGGTATTGTACCTGGGTGTACGCAGGAAGTTTTGCCGATTTCCATGTACTGAAGCAATTCGAAGACGAACGTAGGCAAGCATAAGATGGTGATCGCGAGCTAACCCTACATCAGCACCGCGTCTGTTTCGGACGTCGAGAAGACAATTTTTAAAGCGCTTGCTAATAGCAAAGTGATCGATTAAGTTCGCTGTACATTGACGATCTGTGGATAACCAACTTATCTTGTGCGAGATCCTATGCTCGAACAGAGTACCTCCAATGACTAGCTGATTTGCGTTACAGAAGTCAACAAACCGCTCTCCATTGTCGTTCCGTTCCCCGATACCGTGGTTACCCAGAACGTGCTTCAACGCTGTGTTGTCCTGGCCAACCTTAGCATTAAGATCTCCCATTACGATAGTGATGTCTCCATTCGGCGAGCTTCTGAAAACCGCGCTAAGTTGGCTGTAAAATTCGTCCTTCTCGGCGTCCGACGCTTCCTCAGTTGGGGCATAGCACTGGATGATGGTGATTTTTCTTAATTTACTCTGGAACCTGGCTGTCAATATCCTGTCGTTGATGGGTTTCCAGGTTATAAGACTTTGCCGCGCCTTTGGAGTCAACATTAAACCTACGCCGGAACATCGGGAGCTTCCAACTGGTTTTCCGGAGTAAATAAAGAAAGTGCTTTTCGAAGGTGAATCCACCTGCCCTGCGCTCAACCATCTCACTTCACTCAGACCCAAGATGTCTAGGTTGTACCGTAGGAATTCTTTCTCAAGTTGGAGGAATCTGGCGTTGTTAGGGCCTTCTTCGCGGTTATCGAGAAGAGTTTTAACATTCCAGAATCCAATCTTTGTCCTTGTTCGATAGCCAAAAGTCGTCATCGTTTGATCATTCCTTATCCGAGGCTGTAGTTGCCGATTCGAAGCGGTTGATTTCTTTACATGTGGTAGGTTGCCAACCCGTCACACGACCCCCAGACCCGGAGGGCCGGATCCTTGTGTAGCCTTAGGACAGCAGGCCGGATAATCCGATACCAGTAGCCCACTACGGGGATATGAGTGCTGCCGTTGACCCTTGAAGGGTTCATCCGCCACCATCTCTTTTTCAGCACCCTGGCTAGTACTGAAATTCCTTACCGACCTCAGCTCTAAATATTTCAGAGTAGCTCACGTAAGGTCTCTGTCGTCCATACTGTTGGTGACACCGTTGATTCTGATGAATTCATCCGCCGCACACCTTCCTTCTGATGGGCTCGTCTAAGACTTCAGCCGACTTATACAGCCAGTCATTTCCGACAGAGTATTTATAGTGTTGCTATTTTTGTCTCTTGTTCAACACTCGCGCTTATTTGTTTGGCAAGTCAAGTCCGGATGGACGAGACCAGTACCCGATGGTTACCACTTGGAGGTAAAATAAGCACAATTGATGTGTAGTATTCGTTACATCACTGGACATCGCCGTGTTGACGCCACTCAGTGACTACCCGCGTCCTACAACATCCAACCACAATACCCAAACCATGGAACTGCTATAACTTGTAATCGGTCGGAAGCTTTTGAGCTACATGTAGAGACTTGTGGAGGAGAAGTACATTCCAGCACATTCCAGAACCCCTAGAAGATTCTAGTAGCTTTTTCTCGGATATAAATACACCGCCACCATTCCGAAGACCTCAGTTTTTCAAAAAGGTCGAAGATAAAATTCAGAGCATTACCTATGAGCTGGAAAAAGTTAGAAAAATGAGAAGGTTCGAGAAGGTAAAGCCGATTTTCCAAAGAGAAAAGAAATGCATCCACCAACTTTTGATGGACAAACTTCAGCAACAAACGGCAGTGATAACGAAGACAAGTTTATTGCCCTGACACTTGCCCTTAGAGGTTCTGCTGCTGAATTATTGCAAACCATACCAGCAGACCAGAACGGCAACTTCAGTGCTCTTGTTCAAAAAAAAGAAATAAATCGGGTGGCACAACGGCTCATGAAGAACCAGGGCCTAGTGACTTACAACTCGCAACCATTCATGTGTGCGCCTGTCGACAGGAATGGAAGGGACCTACAATTTTATGCCGAATCCGAACGGCTAGACGGGCGTAATGTTCAGGCCATTGATAAACGTTTTGGTGATGGCCATTTGCAAGAAGTCTTCCGCGTCCAACTCAATACTAGAGTCCAGAAAAGAGCAGAAAGTCTGCAACAACTCCAAGCAGGTTGGCGCACCTAGCATACCCGACTACAGAAGATGAAATTACCAACCAGCTAGCAACGGTGGCTTTTGTCCGTGCAGTTTCCGACATCAATCTCCATCGAGCAATTCGCACTGCTGGAAAACACACGCTTTCTGAAGCATTAGCCTTCGCGCTCACTATGGAAGCATCGGAACAGGCTTCTTTGGGAATTCATTTCCAAAACGAAATAAGGCCAAATATTATATAGAAATAAGACCAAATTTGTTTTTACGAAAACATTTATTGATAACAGAAGCTTTGAAAGCAGACCAACTGACAACATAGGCGCCTGCCAGGTGACTGAGCATACCCTAAGCGGATCGACGGAGTGCTTGAACCCGCGAAGCGGGCCACCCAAAGTACTGTTTAGTTCAAAAACTTTGAAGTACAGGCGCCTACCAGTTGGGGGATTAGTTCCCAAAAAAAAAGGAATCAAAGCCCATCTGGCAGGCACCTATGTTATCAGTCAGTCTGCTTTAAAAGTCGCGGGATCAAGGATTTTAGCTCCCTTTTCGGGTCCTCTGTTCCGCTCACGCGATTCCGTCGCTTCGCTTAGGGAATCTGGCAGGCGGCTATGTTGTCACGCGATCTGTAATCAAAGTTTTTTGTACTAAACAGTACTCTGGGTGGCCCGCTTCGCCAATTCTCAGCTGCGGGTCTAAGTTCTTTTTTGTGGTGGAATTAACCCACGCGGGTTCTTTTTTGGGAAATAACAACCGCGGTGGCTATATTCGTGGGCGTTTATCCACTGCACCTAATAAAAACAACATAACGGCGATTTGTTTTGCAGTTTTCTGATAAAAATCATGAAAACGAAATAAAGCCAAATTGGCCTTATTTCGATTTCTAAAGCGAAATAAAGCCAAACCTAAAATTTGGCGTTATTTGCATTTTAAAAGCGAAATAAGGCCAAATTTTTTATTTTTGGCTTTATTTTGTTGGGTCTTATTTCACGTCACCATTTTTGGTAGCAGATATATGTGACGAGTGCATAATTGGAATCGATTTTATGAAAAAGCACGGATTGATTCCGGATATCGGTAAGCAAGTGCTGAAGTACCAAAATGTACAGATTCCTACAGTTTGTGGCAACGGTAACTCATCAACTCTAAGAACTCCTCTTCCTCTTCGGAAAAATAGAGGGCGATTTAGGTAGCCATTGAAACCTCATGGTGGAACCAGCGTCTGAGCAATCTTCCCAAAACATCATCTTAGGAAAGACTCTTGTGGAACCATAGAACAACATGGTACCCGTACGGATACTAAACATCAAACCGTACGAAGTCAGGAGAAGAGAAATAGTTGGAAAATGCGAATCTGTGTTCGCAATAACCAAGATCACAAAAATGAACGCAAACAAATCTATGGACCCCGAAAAATTCAGCTCCATGAAAGCAAAAATTCTGAAGCCATCCAATCTAAGTCAACATCAGCTAAGTGTTGCTTGAAGCTTTCTTCATGAGTACGCTGATATATTTTCTTCGACGAGTGGGCAGTATGGACGAACACAATTGGTGCAGCATCGAATTGACACAGGAGACGCAAGACCAATTCGACAACCGGCAAGACGTCTCCCATTAGCCAAACAAGCCGAAGTTGAAGAGATGATATTGACAAAGAAGATAGATGGGCTAATCGAAAACTCCAAAAGCCCTCGGGCACCACTAGTAGTTCTTATCAAAAAGAAGGATGGAAGCACCCAATTTTGTGTAGATTACCGTAGGCTGAACGATGTGACAAAAGAAGATGGCTACCCTCTGCCCAGAATCAGCGATACATTGGATGCAATGGAAGGAACTCAATGGTTCTCGACGCTGGACTTGAAGAGTGGCTTCTGGCAGTTAGAAATCCATCCATATGATCGAGAGAAGACAGCTTTCTCCACAGGGAATGGTCTGTGGCAGTTTAAAGTTTTGCCATTCGAATTATCTGACGCTACGGCAACATTTGAGCGTCTGATGGAGTGTGTTCTTCAAGGGCTTACTTGCCAATCATGCCTTGTATATTTGGACGATGTTATCGTTTATGGAAAAACTTTTGACGAACATTGTGAAAACCTTAAGGCTGTACGCCAAAGGATGTATGTCAAAGTCTTCGAGAAGCACACTTAAAATTAAATCCAGAAAAATGTGCGCTTTTCAAGACCGAAGTTAAATACCTGGGACATATCATCTCAACCCAAGGAGTAAAGACTGATCCTGAAAAAGTTGACACTTTGAAGAATTGGCCATCACCACAGGATAAACGACAACTCCGTAGCTCTCTTGGTCTAGCCACATATTACTGGCGCTTTGTGAAAGACTTTGCTAGAATCGCTAAGAGCTTGCATCAACTTACTGAAAAAGGGAAGCCATTCAAATGGTCAGGTGAGTGCGAGAAAAGTTTTCAGGAACTCAAATGGGAGTCTACAGATGGCAAGTCTTATGGGATGCAGTTAATCGTGCCTAGGTGAAAGGTTACTGACGTTCTTCGAGAGATGCATGATGGGAGTCAACAAAACGCTACGGTTCTTCTGGCTACATGCAAGAGAGGATGTTGAAAAGTGGTGCAGAAAATGTCATACTTGTGCTGCTAGCAAGGGACCAGGTAGAAAGCTTCAAAGTAAAATGCAGCAGTACAATGTGGGCACACCTTTCGAGAGAATAGCAGAAGATGTAGCAGGTCCGTTTCCGGAGACCAACAGCGGAAACCGATACATCCTTGTAGTCATGGATTACTTCAGCAATAGGGTTACGAGGCAAGCTTAAGGTAGTTTACTGGTGACCGTTTACATCGCTATAACGGTGGTGACGAGAGTAATGGATTTAATCGGGACGATCAATCCTAAGCGGGGGGCAATGTGGTGAATATGCCCATTTGTGGAAACAACGACATCTCTTATTCTTCTATAACAGAATAAATTAGTAATGAGTTCCGCGCAATCTATGAACAAATGATTAACTTATGTTACCCAATACCTAAACCACTCTATCATTATCCAATATGTTACGTGAGCCGTCACTTCAGCTTCCAACATAACCCTTGTATATGAAATCCATAGTACTATCATGGTGAATGTCGAATGGACTGCCATCTTCAGATCGATTGTGAAAGAATCTCATCGAATTTCACAGTGGAGAAAATTGAGTTTTGTGGAGAATTTCTAGTAAGAATAAGTAAGGAATACTTATATTTATAATAGTTAGAGTGAAATAGGTAGAATGAATGTTTTTTGTTAGGTTTACATTTTTTTGTCGATTAATTTGCTATGCAAAGGTGCAGAGAATTAAAAAGTGTGAACAAAAATTTGGGAATTCTCCTTGGTTTGTTGGGTCTTGTGCGCTTAAAGAGGAAGGGGTGTTTTTTTTTACAACTTGTGTGCAATGCAAGAAGACAATCGTGACGTCGCGTCGGCCGGCGGCGGCATGAAGGTCAAGGCATAGGTAGATTGTTTTTTTTTGCTTTCTAGATATTTATGTATGTAGGTCTGTTGGCAAGAATATCAGTGATGCAATAATTCATGAGTTTCATGGCGATGATGTTTTTTGATGAGTATGGCTCATGGTAGGTAGTTAGGTTTGTCGCTTTTTTATTTTAACCTAGAAAGGTAAGTATGTTTGTAGATAATTTGTATTAATATCTAGGTAGGTACTAGGTGCATGTAAGAAGGTACGTACCTTATTTGTATGTGAATGTTAATTTATTTATATTAAAGATATAAATGAAAGAATAAAAATTGCAACAGCTTAAACTAGAAGTATTAAAAGTAGGTAGATATCTATATACTAAAATTTATATAATAGCAAATTATATTCAGGGTTGCACTAAGAACGGAATTTTGGAAATTCGCACATTTAATAGGGTAAAACTGAATCAAAGTCAAAAAAACTAACTTCTAAACGCGACTTCGTAGAAACATGATTTTTGTATTTGAAAGATATTGAAAAATTAGGCAACAAAATATGCACAATTTTTTTTTATTAAAAATCAACCAACCGAGATATACCCGGTTTTACAACTGAAAATTGATAAATAGTCGTTTCGAAAAGTACTTAGTAGTTATAAGGGGGTACATTTTTAATTTTTTTTATTTTTACATATTTTTATAGGGGATGATAAAAAAAATTATCCATGTTTAAGCAATTTTTGACAGGATTTTTTTTTCATACCCAAAAAGATTTTTGAAAAAGGGTAAATTATTTTGGTCAATTTTTCAATCTATATGATTTTTAATGGGTAGTTGGAAAAATCTAAAATTTTAAAATCTTGATATATTTGATGGCAATTAAGTGGTAAAAATGTTATCTTTCTAACTTATCATTTGACAGATTTATTTAAGAAAGGGTAAACATTTTGAAATTTTTTTTTTTTTGGTTTTTTATTAATATCTTTTCAATAAACAGTGGTAGAGGTTTCCAATATACTAATGAATTATAGCTATATGTTCCAGGAATTTGTATAAAAAAATTATATTTCTATTGTACTATTGAGCTGATAAATTAACAATATATAATTTTTACACATATTACTTAATACCATGTGAGTGTAGGCATGGATTGAATTGGTTTTTTCCTATATTTAATCTCAATAAAATAACCATTAATTTGATAACTCATTTTTTAATCTGTACCTCCTTTATTAGTGTCACAATTGATTTTTTAAAATTCATAAAAATTCAAATAAAATCCATAAGATTTACTTTGCTTTGTTCGTTGTCAACAATCGTTTAATATTATAACTATTTTTCTGCCAATTTTCACAACTTAAACTTGACGATAATCAACTGGTTGCTGAAATGATCATTTACCCGGTTTCTTCTTAGTTTAATGTGAAAGTTGCTTCATTAATTTTGTTCATATCTTGGAAAGTAAAAGTCCTAGATCCATACAATTTCCAGCGTTTGACTAAAAATTGACAAGAGCATTAAGTTTTGAAAACAAAAATTATGCTTAATTACATAAATTTTTGAAAAAAATTAGCTTGAAATTTTTTTTTTCCAAAATTTTTACTTGGAAAATTTATTTTTCAAAAACTATTCACTCGAACAACTTAATTTAAAAATTATATTAAAGAATAGATTTTTGGCTTTTCAATATGCTATAGCGGCACTCTGTTAGTGTTACCGTAATTTTTTAATATTTTTTTTTTCTGTTTTAAGTGATTTTTTTTTTGGAAATTGCCCCTCCCGCCTAAACGGATGAAAATAGACCCCCCTCCCATACGAATCTTGTCTTGTCTAAGTCCAACCTACACGCTCTAGCCTTTTATGACACCTTATGCAAACCACCCTGTATACACGTACTAAATACCTATTCAAAAAAATAATTTTGGAAGAAAAAAGTACTTTCATTAGTTTCGATTTTCTCTTAAACTAAACTATATATCAGCTCCTGGTTCTTAGCGTTTGACTAAAAACTAATTACAGCAATCGTTTTTGGAACAAAGAATATTACGTAAAATTCTGAAGTAAAAAATGCAAATAAATTTTATTTTTAAATTTTTTTTTTTTTCTAAATTTTGACTTTGAAAAATTTTGTTTCAAAAACTATTCATTGAACATTTTTATTTTGAAAACAATTTGAAACAAAATAGGCTGAAAAAAGCTATCGCATAATATTGTAAGTAATATCGTTGATTTTTAATAATTTTTAATCCATTTAAAGCAAATGTTTTATAAAATTGTCCCTCCCCACAAATGGAGAAAGGTAGAAGTTTTAAGCTTTAAACATAAAAAAAACACTAACTAATAAAAATTATTATAAATTTCTAAAATTGTATTCCATTTAGAAATTTATAAAAAAAAGTTCCCTTATACGGAGTTGAAAAAGTGAAAAATGTTCCTTTGAGGCACACAATTTTGTTTCAATTATCCCGAGATTGCAATTAAGCGGAGTTCAGTTATGCGAAGCAGTTTTTTTCTTAAAAAAGCCTCCGGAATAAATGTCTTGTTTCAGATAACCGATGTTTTCAGTTAAGCGGAGTTGGCTGTACGACGACTGGCTGGACGACTGAAACTTCGTTTCTTCTTTTTTTACCTACAAACCTATACGTACATACCTACCTGCACCTGAGTATAATTCAATTTTTAGTGCACTGACCGTTTTGCAATTTACATTAATGTTCTCTCTCTGGTTGATTTGAAAAAATAAAAATGTAGGTACCTACCTAGGTACATACCTATGTACATACCTAGGTAGCTTTAATTAAACGAACAATGTTGTAGGTACGTACGTAGGTACAGTTACATACCCAGCTTTAGTTCAAACATTTCTGGGCACAACTAAAACTTATAAAACCAACCTCCTAGGATATTGCCCACTGGCTGAAATTCAACCACCACATTGACAGACTAGTGTCAAATAATAAAATCATACCTATACCTACATGACTGCTTGTATGATAAATTGTGAATTAAAAGTAGGTAAACAAATACAACCTACCTACCACCACGCACTTACCTACCTCAACATTGCATAGAAATTCTCCCTTTTTTCATAACTTATTTTCATACCTACCTACATATAGTTATGCATTATGTATGGACCTACCTATATTTGTCGGCATAATTAATTGTAAATTTCTTCAAAACATTTCAAGTCAAACTCAAATCATGCAAACAACATTAATATTAATAAAACCTACCATTCATGATTTATACGAATATTATCTACCTATGTAGATGTTCCCGCAAAAAAATATGCTCAAAATCTTGCACTTGCAACAAATTTCACGGCAAATAAGAAATCTTTGCAAGACAATTTAATATCAAAACTACCCTCAATAACATACGATTGCATATATACCTACAAATATACTTACACAACATGAACATATATTTTTCTTTCACGCATTAAAATAAACCTACCCTTGATAATATAAGAATGGATACCTCCACGCATTATTCTTTCCCGCAAAAAAAAAAACTATATTCCTTGCTTCAAGGTTGTTGACAACGACGACGCAAAAAGCTAACTTACATGTATGTATGCCCACTTCTCTTCTTGCATATAGCATAATCAGTAAATTAAGCAAAAAAAATAACCTTGCATTGCACATTCAATCAAAGAGGATACGAACATTTTTTTGCCATTCTCTTCACCTTTTTCTCATCATTGACGTTGAACAAAACCTTCGATTGGTAATCTCGCTTACTCCATTTGATTCTTACCAGAATCGAAAAAAATACACTCCTCTTGCTCTAACTACTTAGTTTCGATTCTCTGATAAATGGAAGTCTCCCAAAAATTGAAGTCTCCGCCGACAATTGTCTCCCAAAAATGGAAGTCTCCGTAGAGCTAAAGTGGCGCCACCAAACGAAGCATTGTTGCACAAAAAAATTTTGTCCATGATAGTACTATAGATTTCATATATGAAAACAAAATTTTTTTGTGCAACAATGCTTCGTTGGTGGCGCCACTTTAGCTCTACGGAGACTTCCATTTTTGGGAGACAATTGTCGGCGGAGACTTCAATTTTTGGAAGACTTCCATTTATCAGAGAATCGAAACTAAGTAGTTAGAGCAAGAGGAGTGTATTTTTTTCGATTCTGGTAAGAATCAAATGGAGTAAGCGAGATTACCAATCGAAGGTTTTGTTCAACGTCAATGATGAGAAAAAGGTGAAGAGAATGGCAAAAAAAATGTTCGTATCCTCTTTGATTGAATGTGCAATGCAAGGTTATTTTTTTTGCTTAATTTACTGATTATGCTATATGCAAGAAGAGAAATGGGCATACATACATGTAAGTTAGCTTTTTGCGTCGTCGTTGTCAACAACCTTGAAGCAAGGAATATAGTTTTTTTTTTTTGCGGGAAAGAATAATGCGTGGAGGTATCCATTCTTATATTATCAAGGGTAGGTTTATTTTAATGCGTGAAAGAAAAATATATGTTCATGTTGTGTAAGTATATTTGTAGGTATATATGCAATCGTATGTTATTGAGGGTAGTTTTGATATTAAATTGTCTTGCAAAGATTTCTTATTTGCCGTGAAATTTGTTGCAAGTGCAAGATTTTGAGCATATTTTTTTGCGGGAACATCTACATAGGTAGATAATATTCGTATAAATCATGAATGGTAGGTTTTATTAATATTAATGTTGTTTGCATGATTTGAGTTTGACTTGAAATGTTTTGAAGAAATTTAAAATTAATTATGCCGACAAATATAGGTAGGTCCATACATAATGCATAACTATATGTAGGTAGGTATGAAAATAAGTTATGAAAAAAGGGAGAATTTCTATGCAATGTTGAGGTAGGTAAGTGCGTGGTGGTAGGTAGGTTGTATTTGTTTACCTACTTTTAATTCACAATTTATCATACAAGCAGGCATGTAGGTATAGGTATGATTTTATTATTTGACACTAGTCTGTCAATGTGGTGGTTGAATTTCAGCCAGTGGGCAATATCCTAGGAGGTTGGTTTTATAAGTTTTAGTTGTGCCCAGAAATGTTTGAACTAAAGCTGGGTATGTAACTGTACCTACGTACATACCTACAACATTGTTCGTTTAATTAAAGCTACCTAGGTATGTACATAGGTATGTACCTAGGTAGGTGCACAAAAAAATTTTGTTTTCATATATGAAATCTATAGTACTATCATGGACAAAATTTTTTTGTGCAACAATGCTTCGTTGGTGGCGCCACTTTAGCTCTACGGAGACTTCCATTTTTGGGAGACAATTGTCGGCGGAGACTTCAATTTTTGGGAGACTTCCATTTATCAGAGAATCGAAACTAAGTAGTTAGAGCAAGAGGAGTGTATTTTTTTCGATTCTGGTAAGAATCAAATGGAGTAAGCGAGATTACCAATCGAAGGTTTTGTTCAACGTCAATGATGAGAAAAAGGTGAAGAGAATGGCAAAAAAAATGTTCGTATCCTCTTTGATTGAATGTGCAATGCAAGGTTATTTTTTTTGCTTAATTTACTGATTATGCTATATGCAAGAAGAGAAATGGGCATACATACATGTAAGTTAGCTTTTTGCGTCGTCGTTGTCAACAACCTTGAAGCAAGGAATATAGTTTTTTTTTTTTGCGGGAAAGAATAATGCGTGGAGGTATCCATTCTTATATTATCAAGGGTAGGTTTATTTTAATGCGTGAAAGAAAAATATATGTTCATGTTGTGTAAGTATATTTGTAGGTATATATGCAATCGTATGTTATTGAGGGTAGTTTTGGTATTAAATTGTCTTGCAAAGATTTCTTATTTGCCGTGAAATTTGTTGCAAGTGCAAGATTTTGAGCATATTTTTTTGCGGGAACATCTACATAGGTAGATAATATTCGTATAAATCATGAATGGTAGGTTTTATTAATATTAATGTTGTTTGCATGATTTGAGTTTGACTTGAAATGTTTTGAAGAAATTTACAATTAATTATGCCGACAAATATAGGTAGGTCCATACATAATGCATAACTATATGTAGGTAGGTATGAAAATAAGTTATGAAAAAAGGGAGAATTTCTATGCAATGTTGAGGTAGGTAAGTGCGTGGTGGTAGGTAGGTTGTATTTGTTTACCTACTTTTAATTCACAATTTATCATACAAGCAGGCATGTAGGTATAGGTATGATTTTATTATTTGACACTAGTCTGTCAATGTGGTGGTTGAATTTCAGCCAGTGGGCAATATCCTAGGAGGTTGGTTTTATAAGTTTTAGTTGTGCCCAGAAATGTTTGAACTAAAGCTGGGTATGTAACTGTACCTACGTACATACCTACAACATTGTTCGTTTAATTAAAGCTACCTAGGTATGTACATAGGTATGTACCTAGGTAGGTGCACAAAAAAATTTTGTTTTCATATATGAAATCTATAGTACTATCATGGACAAAATTTTTTTGTGCAACAATGCTTCGTTGGTGGCGCCACTTTAGCTCTACGGAGACTTCCATTTTTGGGAGACAATTGTCGGCGGAGACTTCAATTTTTGGGAGACTTCCATTTATCAGAGAATCGAAACTAAGTAGTTAGAGCAAGAGGAGTGTATTTTTTTCGATTCTGGTAAGAATCAAATGGAGTAAGCGAGATTACCAATCGAAGGTTTTGTTCAACGTCAATGATGAGAAAAAGGTGAAGAGAATGGCAAAAAAATGTTCGTATCCTCTTTGATTGAATGTGCAATGCAAGGTTATTTTTTTTGCTTAATTTACTGATTATGCTATATGCAAGAAGAGAAGTGGGCATACATACATGTAAGTTAGCTTTTTGCGTCGTCGTTGTCAACAACCTTGAAGCAAGGAATATAGTTTTTTTTTTTGCGGGAAAGAATAATGCGTGGAGGTATCCATTCTTATATTATCAAGGGTAGGTTTATTTTAATGCGTGAAAGAAAAATATATGTTCATGTTGTGTAAGTATATTTGTAGGTATATATGCAATCGTATGTTATTGAGGGTAGTTTTGATATTAAATTGTCTTGCAAAGATTTCTTATTTGCCGTGAAATTTGTTGCAAGTGCAAGATTTTGAGCATATTTTTTTGCGGGAACATCTACATAGGTAGATAATATTCGTATAAATCATGAATGGTAGGTTTTATTAATATTAATGTTGTTTGCATGATTTGAGTTTGACTTGAAATGTTTTGAAGAAATTTACAATTAATTATGCCGACAAATATAGGTAGGTCCATACATAATGCATAACTATATGTAGGTAGGTATGAAAATAAGTTATGAAAAAAGGGAGAATTTCTATGCAATGTTGAGGTAGGTAAGTGCGTGGTGGTAGGTAGGTTGTATTTGTTTACCTACTTTTAATTCACAATTTATCATACAAGCAGGCATGTAGGTATAGGTATGATTTTATTATTTGACACTAGTCTGTCAATGTGGTGGTTGAATTTCAGCCAGTGGGCAATATCCTAGGAGGTTGGTTTTATAAGTTTTAGTTGTGCCCAGAAATGTTTGAACTAAAGCTGGGTATGTAACTGTACCTACGTACATACCTACAACATTGTTCGTTTAATTAAAGCTACCTAGGTATGTACATAGGTATGTACCTAGGTAGGTACCTACATTTTTATTTTTTCAAATCAACCAGAGAGAGAACATTAATGTAAATTGCAAAACGGTCAGTGCACTAAAAATTGAATTATACTCAGGTGCAGGTAGGTATGTACGTATAGGTTTGTAGGTAAAAAAAGAAGAAACGAAGTTTCAGTCGTCCAGCCAGTCGTCGTACAGCCAACTCCGCTTAACTGAAAACATCGGTTATCTGAAACAAGACATTTATTCCGGAGGCTTTTTTAAGAAAAAAACTGCTTCGCATAACTGAACTCCGCTTAATTGCAATCTCGGGATAATTGAAACAAAATTGTGTGCCTCAAAGGAACATTTTTCACTTTTTCAACTCCGTATAAGGGAAACGATCATTTTTTTTTTTGTTTTTAATTATTATATATTCATATTCGTTTTGTGATTAAAAATGTAAATACCTTTGTTGTTTGAATTGTTTCATATGGAAATATAACGACATATTAGGTACATACATATTTTGACACAAAAAATCATACCTACATTTTTTTTTTGATTCTCAGGCTAAATGAAATTTAATATTTGTTTTGAAAAAAACTCCGCTTATTTGAAATAAGTTTCAGTTATCCATAGTTCGGTATTCGGTTAACTGAAAACTCCGCTTTACTGAAACAAATGGTCTGCAATTATGGTGCTCCAGTTATGCGGAGTCGATGGTCAATTTCATTTTTATATATACCAAGGTAGGTAGGTAGGTTTATTGTATACATACCTACGTAGGTGTCTACATTTAAAAAAAAATTGTTTTAACTAAACCTAGATCTAAATTTTTATTTTATTTTTTTCAAATAAACCAATTGCAAAATGTGCCAATAGGTAGGTACCTACCTACTTACCTATTTTAATTTTAATTTCCGATTTTTTGATTCCAGGTAGTTTACAAAATAAATGTTTTATTGTAGACAGGTAGGTACCTACCTGTAGATACCTACCTACCAATAACTTTTTTCGTTAGGAATTTTTTCCTTTTTTTTAAATTTAAGTGTAAAATAAAATTGAAAAACTTAAATATGAATTTTTGCATAAATAATACAATAATAATAATTTTTAATTGTTCCTATTTTCGTGAACTTTTTTTTATAAATTTCTAAATGGAATACAATTTTAGAAATTTATAATAATTTTTATTAGTTAGTGTTTTTTTTATGTTTAAAGCTTAAAACTTCTACCTTTCTCCGTTTGTGGGGAGGGACAATTTTATAAAACATTTGCTTTAAATGGATTAAAAATTATTAAAAATCAACGATATTACTTACAATATTATGCGATAGCTTTTTTCAGCCTATTTTGTTTCAAATTGTTTTCAAAATAAAAATGTTCAATGAATAGTTTTTGAAACAAAATTTTTCAAAGTCAAAATTTAGAAAAAAAAAAAATTTAAAAATAAAATTTATTTGCATTTTTTACTTCAGAATTTTACGTAATATTCTTTGTTCCAAAAACGATTGCTGTAATTAGTTTTTAGTCAAACGCTAAGAACCAGGAGCTGATATATAGTTTAGTTTAAGAGAAAATCGAAACTAATGAAAGTACTTTTTTCTTCCAAAATTATTTTTTTGAATAGGTATTTAGTACGTGTATACAGGGTGGTTTGCATAAGGTGTCATAAAAGGCTAGAGCGTGTAGGTTGGACTTAGACAAGACAAGATTCGTATGGGAGGGGGGTCTATTTTCATCCGTTTAGGCGGGAGGGGCAATTTCCAAAAAAAAAATCACTTAAAACAGAAAAAAAAATATTAAAAAATTACGGTAACACTAACAGAGTGCCGCTATAGCATATTGAAAAGCCAAAAATCTATTCTTTAATATAATTTTTAAATTAAGTTGTTCGAGTGAATAGTTTTTGAAAAATAAATTTTCCAAGTAAAAATTTTGGAAAAAAAAAATTTCAAGCTAATTTTTTTCAAAAATGTATGTAATTAAGCATAATTTTTGTTTTCAAAACTTAATGCTCTTGTCAATTTTTAGTCAAACGCTGGAAATTGTATGGATCTAGGACTTTTACTTTCCAAGATATGAACAAAATTAATGAAGCAACTTTCACATTAAACTAAGAAGAAACCGGGTAAATGATCATTTCAGCAACCAGTTGATTATCGTCAAGTTTAAGTTGTGAAAATTGGCAGAAAAATAGTTATAATATTAAACGATTGTTGACAACGAACAAAGCAAAGTAAATCTTATGGATTTTATTTGAATTTTTATGAATTTTAAAAAATCAATTGTGACACTAATAAAGGAGGTACAGATTAAAAAATGAGTTATCAAATTAATGGTTATTTTATTGAGATTAAATATAGGAAAAAACCAATTCAATCCATGCCTACACTCACATGGTATTAAGTAATATGTGTAAAAATTATATATTGTTAATTTATCAGCTCAATAGTACAATAGAAATATAATTTTTTTATACAAATTCCTGGAACATATAGCTATAATTCATTAGTATATTGGAAACCTCTACCACTGTTTATTGAAAAGATATTAATAAAAAACCAAAAAAAAAAAAATATCAAAATGTTTACCCTTTCTTAAATAAATCTGTCAAATGATAAGTTAGAAAGATAACATTTTTACCACTTAATTGCCATCAAATATATCAAGATTTTAAAATTTTAGATTTTCCAACTACCCATTAAAAATCATATAGATTGAAAAATTGACCAAAATAATTTACCCTTTTTCAAAAATCTTTTTGGGTATGAAAAAAAAATCCTGTCAAAAATTGCTTAAACATGGATAATTTTTTTTATCATCCCCTATAAAAATATGTAAAAATAAAAAAAATTAAAAATGTACCCCCTTATAACTACTAAGTACTTTTCGAAACGACTATTTATCAATTTTCAGTTGTAAAACCGGGTATATCTCGGTTGGTTGATTTTTAATAAAAAAAAATTGTGCACATTTTGTTGCCTAATTTTTCAATATCTTTCAAATACAAAATTCATGTTTCTACGAAGTCGCGTTTAGAAGTTAGTTTTTTTGACTTTGATTCAGTTTAACCCTATTAAATGTGCGAATTTCCAAAATTCCGTTCTTAGTGCAACCCTGAATATAATTTGCTATTATATAAATTTTAGTATATAGATACCTACCTACTTTTAATACTTCTAGTTAAAGCTGTTGCAATTTTTATTCTTTCATTTATATCTATAATATAAATAAATTAACATTCACATACAAATAAGGTACGTACCTTCTTACATGCACCTAGTACCTACCTAGATATTAATACAAATTATCTACAAACATACCTACCTTTCTAGGTTAAAATAAAAAAGCGACAAACCTAACTACCTACCATGAGCCATACTCATCAAAAAACATCATCGCCAAGAAACTCATGAATTATTGCATCACTGATATTCTTGCCAACAGACCTACATACATAAATATCTAGAAAGCAAAAAAAATCAATCTACCTATGCCTTGACCTTCATGCCGCCGCCGGCCGACGCGACGTCACGATTGTCTTCTTGCATTGCACACAAGTTGTAAAAAAAAACACCCCTTCCTCTTTAAGCGCACAAGACCCAACAAACCAAGGAGAATTCCCAAATTTTTGTTCACACTTTTTAATTCTCTGCACCTTTGCATAGCAAAGTAATCGACAAAAAAATGTAAACCTAACAAAAAACATTCATTCTACCTATTTCACTCCAACTATTATAAATATAAGTATTCCTTACTTATTCTTACTAGAAATTCTCCACAAAACTCAATTTTCTCCACTGTGAAATTCGATGAGATTCTTTCACAATTGATCTGAAGATGGCAGTCCATTCGACATTCACCATGATAGTACTATGGATTTCATATACAAGGGTTTTCATATACAAGGACATAACCTAAAATACCAAAACAACCTCTCCCCTTGAAGCACAACGTGACTAGATTCACAATATACCAAAGACAATAACGTCAATATGACTCCCAAACATCAATATGCCTCCCAAACATCGACCAAGAACTATTGCAAATTTCAATAGTTCAATTCAAAGATCTTTTTACTCACTTCATGATGCAACCCTGTTACATACAAACCACAAATAAAGTGAAAAAAAATATATATGCTTATAACACACCAAAACTCGAATCTGTGTTAAATGACCTAAGCGACGGTTAGAGATTCAAACAGGGAATGTGAATTGGGCAAACGATTTGTTCAGAATTTGAGCAGGAGCAAGGTTTGGGTCTTTAATTATGGAATATGAAAATGTCGGCAGGCAGAATAGTTTTAGGCAGCGCGAATAGATGGCATTCCGGTAAGATAGGTGTAGTTATCGAGTGAAAAGGTTGGAATCGGTTCAGATTTGAATGTGCAACCGCATTTAATGTTCTTTATCAGAAACCTATAGTATAACGATAAATATAGAAAATTCACAATGAATTTGTTGAGATATGCAAGTGACAGTCGTAATTCTTGTTTTAATTAGCGGAAAATAAAAAAAAAAAAAATAATATAAATAAAATCATATAGTTGTTAACAAAAAAAAAGGTAAATAAAATAAAAAAAAGGATATGGACAATTGTGAGATTCGAACCTGACAAAAAGAATGGTGGAGCCAGCAACAAGACTACTGGACTACGCTTAAGTATAGGAGGATTTGGACAAATTTGAGCAGAAGTTCGGAAAGAAAATAAGAAGTAAAGAAAAAAAAATAGAAATATAAGAAAATTAAGATTCGTTAACTAATACGAAGAAAAATAATAGTATGGGTAAATTATTATTTCCCGCCTTTTTCTATTTTCTGGAATTTTAACCAAAAATCCAATTTTCTTTAACATTAATATGTGAAAAATTCGAAAAATGAATTCTAAATTAAAAGTGGATTTTTTTAGATTAAATTCTTTTTATACTTAAGGAAAAAATGAAACCGGATGTACTTCCATGATGAAAATCAACACTTTCGTTGACTTTAGAATGAAATAGAAAGGTTGGTCAGTTGGTTTCTGGTGCGTGTAATTATAAGTGGTGCGTGAATCAGTCCGAGAGTTTTTTTTTTTTTGAGAAATTAATTAAAGCCAAAATTTTTATTAAACCTTAAAAAAGAAAAAAAAAAAACAAAAGGAACGAAGGGTTTTTCCCTTATTTAAAAATAAATCAAGGAAAAAAGGTCTTAAATAATTAAGGTAAATTAAAGCGTAAAATAACCCAATTAAATTCTCGTTCATGGACAAAATTTATTTTGTTAAGACATAGACTTAAGCCGCGCCACAAAAAAAAAGTCAATCTTCAGAAACCAACGCATCTTTACCCCACTCCAAAAAGTCACTTTGAAAGGCTATCAAGATCCATCAACACGTTGGAGATAAGTCTCCATCACCGGGGTCATTTGGCTACCGTGGAAAGCACAAGCCCAGGTACAGCACTGCTTCACCTGGGCCAAGTCAAGACAAGCAAAAATACCGCGTGTTCAATAGCCTTAAACAGGCATCACAAGCATATCATCATCAATAGCCCGATACACCAAATCCTCCAACAAACCATACCGACAACAGAAATTCACAACATTCACATTCAATACCTCTAGCAGCTTTATTAATCAACAACACACATCACTTACTTACTTTACTTTTACTTTTGATGGCGCTCACAGCCCAGGATGGGCTTCGGCCTCAAATAACAAGCCCCTCCAGCCAGCTCTGTCCCTAGCTAGCCGCTTCCAGTTGCGCACACCGAGTGCTTTGATGTCGCCATTCACTTGATTGCGCCACCTGTTACGGGTTCTTCCTCTGCTGCGTACCCCATCGGCGTCGGCTTTTTGACCAGGTCAACGTAGCTGTATAGCCCGTATAGCTCGTTGTTGAATCTTCTCCTCCATACTCCTTCGATACACACCGGACCGAAAATCACACGAAGAATCTTCCTCTCAAAGCACCCTAGCAGATTTGTATCCGAATCTTTCAGTGTCCATGCTTCTGACCCATAAAGCAGGACCGAGATGATTAGGGTCTTGTATAAAGTCTCCTTGGTTCTCTGAGAGAGGGCCTTACTACTTAAATGCCTTCTTAGACCGAAGAAACAGCGGTTGGCAAGAGTAATTCTTCGCTTGATCTCTGCACTGATGTCATTCTGCGATGTAATAGTGGAGCCCAGGTAGACAAAGTCCTTGACAACTTCGAAGTTATATTTGTCCATCGTGATATTTTGCCCGAGTCGACGATGTTGAGATTCCTCTCTCGATGACAGCATATACTTCGTCTTGTCCTCTTTAACCGCCAATCCCATTTTAGCCGCCTCCGATTCAATGCTCGCAAATGCCCCTGCCACATCTCGATTCGTTCTGCCGACAATGTCTATGTCATCCGCATATGCAAGCAATTGAACGGACTTTGGATAGATTGTACCGCTGGTGTTGACATGTGCGTTGCGTACAATGGCTTCAAGAACGATGTTGAATAGGTTGCATGATAACGCTTCGCCTTGCCTCAATCCTTTCTCAACATCAAAGGAATCGGTGGTGTTCTTACAATTTCGACGGAGCAGCGAGATTTCTTCATCGTCATCCTGCACAGGCGGACGAGTTTGGCAGGGAGGCCGAGACTCGACATGGCTCTGTATAATTGGTCTCTTTTCACGCTATCATATGCGACTTTAAAATCGATAAAAAAGTGGTGTGTATCGATCTGGAATTCCCGGGATTTTTCTAAAATCTGTCGGAGTGTGAATATTTGATCAACGGTTGACTTGCCTGGCCTAAAACCGCACTGATAGGGGCCGATCAGATCGTTGACAAAAGGTTTTAAGCGGTCACACAGGATGGCCGACAAGATTTTATAAGCGACGTTTAGTAGACTAATTCCTCAGTAGTTGGTACATTTCAGAACATCTCTCTTTTTATGAATGGGGACACTATACCGAGGTTCCATTCATCGGGCATACTTTCCTCCGACCAAATTTTGCAGATAAGCTGGTGTATGCTCCTAGCCAATTCATCTCCCGCTGATTTAAATAGTTCGGCTTGTAAGCCATCCGCACCTGCAGCCTTGTACGACTTAAGTTTGGATATCGCCAGCCGCACTTCGGTTAGGTCGAGTGGACGGAACTCTTGGTCATCATCGTCCAAGTTGAATGGAGCGTTCTGCCTATTAGCGGCATCTTGGCTGTCTTCGCCATTAAGCAGTCTAGAGAAGTGTTCTTTCCAGATCCTCAGCACTGACTGTGTGTCTACTACCATATTCCCACTCTCATCTCGGCAGGCTTCTGTTCTAGCCTTGAATCCTTGGGTGGATCGCTTCAACCTCTGATAAAATTTTCGAAAATCTCCCCTACCGCTACAACACACATCATCAACATTTAAAACAACAAAAAAAAAAAACAAAAAAAAACACCAAATTATTTTAAACATAAAAGCTAAGTACCTACCTACCTTCATACTTTATTACTTCATCTATTATTATTATACTAGCTATCCAATCATCATTAGTTTTTTTTTTTTAATTAAAATTCTTCAAGCATTAAAATCTAAATCCTAAATTCTATATTAAATTCAAATTCACAACTAAAATCTACAATGACAAAAAAAAAAGAAAAAAAAATAAGATAAGAAACAACACAAAACAAAGTAAAGTGAACTACATGAAATTAAATGAAACTAAATACCTACTAAAATTCACTAAAATTGAACAAAAATTTCAAAATTCAAAAGTTTAGCAAGTTTTTTTTTTATTTTGAGTACAGCATCATTTTTCGATTTTTAAATTCTTTCCAATTTAATCCTTTTTAAATAGGTAAAATTATAAATAAAAGAAAAAAAAAAAACATCATACCTACAAATTTAATTTCAACCTCGGAGCGGTGCACCTCTTCGAAAGCAGAATCAGCATTAGCAAGAAAAGCTCTACAGAAAATCAGGGAGTAAGAAAGCTCATTTTCTTTACAATTAAAAGCTCGATAAGTGATTTTTGATTTTATTTGATTGTGAATTTATAATCGAAAGTGCATACACAAACACAAATTAACATTTGTCGGAATTAGTTTGTTTTTTTTTATTCAAAAAGTTTTATGAACAGGAATAATTAGATCATACTCACAGTGAATAGGATCAAAATAATATTCTCACTTGACAATTCGAAACCGGAAGAGAAGTTTTGATTAAAAGTAGGCTACCGATTTTACCTATAGGTAGAAGTCATAATAAAAATCTATTACCTTTTTAACTGAATTTAGAATCATTTTATCAATCAAGTCTTTTCTTTCGAATTGATTATCTTATTCAAATTAAAGTGACTAAGTCAAAATAGAAAAACTAGACAAACATAAAAGTCAGGGAGATCAATCAATTATAAGAGAAAAAAAAAAAACAAGAAAGAAAAAAGGAAAACAAAAAAATAAATAATGAGCAAATTAGAAAGTAACAATAATTAGGATACACATAGTAAGATTAGAGAGGTGATGAGTTTACTTAACTACTGCCTATATATTTGAATTTTATTTTTTGGATTTATAATACCTTTATCAAACTAAGTGAAATTATACATTTGTACATAAATATCTTTAATGTCTTTACCTTGAAATTATGTTAACTTTAGTACAGTTTTAGCATATGTTTTTATATATTTATAATAACTACTATATTATCTTCTTATAATTTTTCTTTCATACATATATATTTAAATAAACCGATTTTACAATTTTTCGTGATACAATTGGGTGAAATTTTATTGGGAATCTGCTAAGGCTTTAATGAAGGGTGGATGTGACAAAGCTGAGATCGGGTAACGACAAGGTGGTAACGTGAATGATGGTGAGCTTATAATAAGCTTACCGTCTTCCAGTTAGGGAGTTACCGCAAAATTAATCAACGTGGACGCGGGAGCTTATGGACGTGTCGCGGGGTGATACGTGGGAGGGTCTACCACAGAAGGACAATTACACCTTTCCAACTCACTCTAAGGTTGCCATCTCGACACTTTAATTTTTTTTTTCTCTCTCATTCATTTCGCAATAGTCACTTATTATTTCATAATTTTTTTTTTTTTTACTTTTTTTGAGTTTTAGTGGACGGATTTCGGGTTCCAAATTTTTCTGAACCAAGTCATATTTAAATTTATTTAATTTTTCTTTCGGCATGATAAGAACGTGACGACCGTTTATGTCTATGATGGCAAGAACCCATCCCAGCGACGAGCAAAGCCAAGACAATGAGCAGCATGCCGTGCCGTCATAGATTGAACAACCTTCACTCCTGCTAGCAGGGCGGCCTACCGTATCCTGTAGACGATGGTTTGTTCTGGTGGTATTAAAGGGGTGGAGGTTTTAGGTATTCAAAAGAAGACTGTCGTCGATGTGCTCTTTTTTGGAGATTATTGGAAGGCAATGGCACCTCCCCTTAGGGAGAATACGAAGTCTTCTGGAGAGTCCTTGACCTAACATCTAGGTTCCGTTACAGGTGGCGCCCAACGTGGGGCACGAATTCGTCCTTTTAAAATTATAAAAAAAACGTAGAAAGAACAATAAAAAAAAAAAAAAAAAAAAAAGAGAATTTATAATTTTGTATGTTTAATTTTTGATTATTAAATTTTTGATTATTTTGTCTTGAGTACACGATTGTTTTTTTTGAGTTTAAGGTTTCGTATGGTAATGAATCCGTAGGAGTACCGAGCTGACGTCCAGTGAATGGGTGAAATGGTAACCCTGTTCAGTCTGTTGCATTCAGTAAAGGCATTAACGACAATTTCATTTGAAAGCAGTCATTTTTTTCATCTGAGTGAATCCATTGTTTTTAATTGAATGTATACTATTCAATATGATGTGTAGTTGACTCAATGATAATACTTGCGTTAAGTCGGTGTTTACTTACTCGACCCAAAAGCTAAGTTGAGAAAGCTGGTTTTCGGAAGCGAGGATGAAAGTCAACCCTTAAACAAATAAATAAAAAAAAAAACAAAAATTCGGAAAATTATAGAAACATCAAGGTGTAGGAAGATCGTAATCAAGAAGACAATTTTTTTTTCTCAACGGAAAACTTTTATTTTTTTTCAAATTGGAGAAAAAGGGAGAGAAGTGAGAAATGCTAAGAAGAGTGATCACTAGAGCTGAGAAGTCATCTTGTCGTTTAGAGGGTTTCGGAAGGGAGTGTTCACATCCACCCTTAAATTTGCATGAAAGGTACAACCTTTAAATTTCGTTAGTTTAAAAATTTTTAGTATTTTGTTTTTGATCAAATCGAGTTTGTACAACAACTCTTTTGTTGGATTTTTTTTTAGATTTTCTTATTAATGGAAAAAAAATCATTAGGATTAGAATTTTATTAAATCTTTTCACTCTATTTGAGTTTAGATACTTAAACAACTTCAATTTTTTTTGTTCATCATTCACTTTTTTTGTTCGAGATTTAAGATCGAGCAAGAGCCTTAAATTTTTCTTAACAATTTTTTAGTCGTAGGTTCGAGTTTAAATTTTTTTTCTGAACAATATTATTAAGATTTAATTTAGGATTAGAAACGATGTTTTCTTTTAAATTGGAGTAGAATTTAGATTGAGATTACCATTTATTTTAATTTTTGTCTCTTTCTATACTAATAGTAATTTTACTTTTATTTTTACCGGAAGTATTAGTTTATTTTTCCTGAATTGCTACTTAGTTGGGCTTAGGTTTTACTAGGTTTTCATAGTTCTGGAATTTGGTTTTATTATTTTTGGTAGGAGTTTCGGTCGACAAATTTTTCGGGTAGCTGTTGTTATTATTTTGTTTTAACAAGATGCCACCACCAAAGTTTTCGTTGGCTGAATTTAGAAAACGCAAAGTGTTAAGGAGTAATCCAAACGCTTTTGCGGAGAGTGTCACATACGCTGAAAGCCAAAGCTTGTAATTGGGAGCTGCTTCTTAGTTAGGCCAAAATGTGCCTCAAAGTAGTACAAGGATTAATTTCGTTTATGATCAGGAGGATTCTCAAGAGGAGTCCATTTCAATTCAAATAGGTCCTAAAGTAACAAATATCGATCCTGAGACTGCAGCTGAAGAGCATGACTTAGCAGGATATATCGAGGAAGTGGTAACTGCGGCGATAGGGCTCAGCCGAGCAAAAGACATGGAATTACTCAGGGCTGAAGCAGGAAGGAGCAGGGTGTATCTTCATAATGAAGTTGCGAACATAATGCGTCATACGTTAGGAGCAGTTTCACCACCCACACCGAATTTAATGTCTGCAAGATATAGTGAGATCCCAACACTGTCCAAAGAATGTATACTATTGAATGTATACTATTCAATATGATGTGTAGTTGACTAAATGATAATAATTGCGTTAAGTCGGTGTTTACTTACTCGACCCAAAAGCTAAGTTGAGAAAGCTGGTTTTCGGAAGCGAGGATGAAAGTCAACCCTTAAACAAATAAATAAAAAAAAAACAAAAATTCGGAAAATTATAGAAACATCGAGGTGTAGGAAGATCGTAATCAAGAAGACAATTTGTTTTTCTCAACGGAAAACTTTTATTTTTTTTCAAATTGGAGAAAAAGGTAGAGAAGTGAGAAATGCTAAGAAGAGTGATCACTAGAGCTGAGAAGTCATCTTGTCGTTTAGAGGGTTTCGGAAGGGAGTGTTCAAATCCACCCTTAAATTTGCATGAAAGGTACAACCTTTAAATTTCGTTAGTTTAAAAAATTTTAGTATTTTGTTTTTGATCAAATCGAGTTTGTACAACAACTCTTTTGTTGGATTTTTTGCTGAATTTAGAAAACGCAAAGTTTTAAGGAGTAATCCAAATGCTTTTGCGGAGAGTGTCACATACGCTGAAAGCCAAAGCTTGGAATTGGGAGCTGCTTCTTTGTTAGGCCAAAATGTGCCTCAAAGTAGTACAAGGATTAATTTCGTTTATGATCAGGAGGATTCTGAAGAGGAGTCCATTTCAATTCAAATATGTCCTGAAGTAACAAATATCGATCCTGAGACTGCAGCTGAAGAGCACGACTTAGCAGGATGTATCGAGGAAGTGGTAACTGCGGCGATAGGCCTCAGCCGAGCAAAAGACATGGAATTTCTCAGGGCTGAAGCAGAAAGGAGCAGGGTGTATCTTCATAATGAAGTTGCGAACATAATGTGTTAGACGTTAGGAGCAGTTTCACCACCCACACCGAATTTAATGTCTGCAAGATATAGTGAGATCCCAACACTGTCCAAAGAACAGAACGGAAACCCATGGCAACAGGATAGCATTCCAAAACCATAGGACAGGAACTCAAGTTAACCGGACAGAACCTGAACACAACAGGGCAGGAACTCAAGTTAACCGGACAGAACCTCAACACAACAGGACAGGAACTCAAGTTAACTGGACAGAACCTCAACACAACAGGACAGAAACTCAAGGTAACAGGACAACTATACCAAATAACAGGACAACAACGAATAATAATAGAACAAACACAGCAAGCAAAATCCGGTAATACAACGTCAGGATGAAGGCCACACATCAACCGCGGATGCGTTTTTGAGGCAATTGGAAAATTTAAACTTTGACAATTCCTTTGACAGTCCGCTGTCGTAAGCATTAACCTCAAACAGAAATAAATTCTATCATTTCCATAAATGGGGATTACAATTTGACAACCGTCAAATGACGGTGGATGATTTTCTGCTTCAATTGGAAAGGTTGAGAAAAGGTTATGGAGTAAGTTGGGAGAAAGTGGTTCTTAACTTTCACCACTTTGTGACCGGGACTGTAAAGAGTTGGTACTGGGTGGATATTAAATCTAACCCGACTGCCAATTGGATGGCTCTTCAGTCTGCGTTGATTGATCAGTACAGGAGTTTGGAGACGGACTCGGAGTTGTCGAGGAAGATGTTCGACCGACAGCAGTTACCTTCTGAGACGTTCGACGACTTCTACTCCGCTATTCAGCAGCTGAACAGCAGGTTGAGAGTTCCAAAACCGCCCCAGGAGTTGGGTGAGCTCTTGATTACCTATCGAACAGAAGGTCTACCTGAGCTGGTGTATTTGTGCAGAAGCATTGAAAAATATTTGAACGAGAGATATAGTTCCCAGAGACAACAAAGGTTTATTCCACCTCTCCACAAGAAGGTTGCCGAGATGGAAGTTGAATAAGATGATCATAGTTGTGAGGGTGGAAAACAAAACATCGAAGCATTCCACCCAAAGAGGAAAAACCGAATGTTGTGTTGTTGGAATTGTAAAGAGAAAGGACACACATTTTTTGAATGTCCGGCCTCCCAGCGGAACTTGTTCTGCTTCAAATGTGGTATAGAGAATGTCACCTCGCCGCAGTGCCCTAAATGTTCGGGAAACGCCCTTCGGTGCAGCTCAACCTACCGGAAAAGCTGGTCGCCAAAACAGAATCCGGAATCAACTTAAATAAAATACCTACTAACCAATCTACTACTTCAACATCAAATACCGGAATTGACGATACACAAATGAAAACACCAGTTGTGACCATATTGAAACCAAATCGAATAGTATAAACAACACCACCAACTTTGACAAAACAACCACAGAAAAAACCAGCTTAAACTCTTCACGAAAGAATTCAAAACTATTATGAAATGAGGAAGAGAATATTTGGATCTTCAAATAGTCCAACAGCGTCAGATAAAATCAATAAATTAGAGAAAAATTCAAAGACAAAAAGAATACATACAAAGCAATCGAAGCAACGAACCTCTGCTGTTCAGACGATCCGCGACCTTATGCACCCGTGCACGTACTTGGTAAACCTCTACTAGGTTTACTGGATAGAGGGGCGAGTATTAGTTGCCTAGGCGTGGGAGGGTTAGAGTTCGTGGCCAGGAAAAACCTCAAATTTAACAAGTTTACTTCGGGTATTAAAACGGCAGACGGTAAGAACCAAGCCATAGTTGGCAAAATAACGACGGAGTTTATTTACAAAGGAATTACCAAGGACATTAATTTGTTCGTTGTACCTTCCTTGCAGCAGCCCAGTCTAAGACTCTGGGAAAAGCCATAAATATGTTTCCTTCCTCTGCTGTATTAGGCTTAGAGAAAACAGCTCTATTGGAACATAATATAGATACAGGTGACGCGGAGCCGATAAGGCAACGTCATTATCCGGTCTCTCCAGCGCAGCGGTACAAAAACTTCTATATGAGGAATTGGATCGCATGATAGGGCTTGTTGTTATTGAAGAAAGCTCCAGTGCATGGAGTTCTCCAGTAGTACAGGTACGGAAACCCGGAAAGAACCGTCTATGCCTGGACTATCGGAAAGTTAACGCCAAGACCAAAGGTGATGCGTATCCAATGGCTCATATAGAGAGGCTGCTAGAGCGTCTTCAAGAAACACACTACATCTCTAGTGTTGATCTTAAGGATGCATTCTGGCAGATACTGTTGGAGAAATCCTCGAGAGAGAAGAAAGCTTTTTCTGTTCCCGGCCGCCCGTTAATGCAATTTACGGTAATGCCATTTGGACTTAAGAACGTTGTTCCAACAATGTGCAAATTGATAGACAAAGTTGTACCTACGGAATTGCGAGAAAAAATTTTCCCTTATGTCGACGATTTGCTAGTGGTATCTAGTGCCTTTGAAGAACATGTAGAGTTGTTGGAGATTTTGGCTAAGAAACTTAAAGAAGCAGGATTGACGATCAATGTTCAAAAATCAAAATTTTGTTTCAAAGAGCTGAAATTCTTAGGTTTTGTTGTAGGTGACGGTGGTCTGAAAATGGATCAGGGAAAAATATTTGGTATAGTTGACCTCCCCATTCCCGAAACGGTTAGACAAGTGAGGAGGTTTTTAGGCCTAGCAGGGTGGTATAGACGTTTCGTCGAAAACTTCTCGACTCTAGCTAGTCCTTTAACCGCCACGTTAAAGAAAGGGAAAAAAAGTTTATTTTTGGTGAAGAGGCAATTGCAGCATTTAACAAAATAAAAGAGCTGTTGACTACAGATCCAATCCTGGTCCACCCAAACTTCAAAAAAGAGTTTATCATCTTATGCGACGCATCAAATTCAGGCATTGGTTGCGTACTATGTCAACTGGATGAAGAAGGGAACGAGCGGCCAATATACTATATTCCCAGAAGCTAAACAAGTCCCAGCGCAACTATAGCGTAACTGAGCGCGAATGCCTAGCTGCAGTGGTAGCGGTAAAGAAATTTCGCCCATATGTCGAAGCTCAAGCATTCAAAATAGTGGCAGACCATGCGAGCTGGAAGTGGCTGATGAGCCAGAGAGATTTGAGCGGACGGTTGGCTAGATGGAGCTTAAAGCTTTAAGGGTTCGAGTTTACCATCGAGCATCGGAAAGGATCCTTAAATGTGGTCCCAGATGCTCTATCTCGAGTATACGAGGTTGAAGCTCTGAACCTTGATGGATCGATGGGAACTGGAACTACCGACGTGTTACATATCGATCTTGCAGACCCCAGTTTTAAATCTGAGGAATACTGCAAGCTCATGGAAAACGTCGAAAAGCAAAAAGAACAGCTACCTGACCTTCAAGTTTTAAACAATTTTGTATACAAGAAGGTTAGACATTGCACAGGGAGTCCTTTACAGGATGACCTCGTTTGGAAGCTTTGGATAACCAGACAGCTGACTGAAAACTTGATATCCTTGGCTCATCAACCACCACGAGCTTCGCATGGTGGCATATCTAAAACTCTTTATCGATTACGAAACCAATTCTTTTGGCCCTGAATGGCAGCTCAGGTCAAGGATTTCATTGGAAAGTGTGATGTGTGTAAGATGTGTAAGGCGACTAATCAGACTCTAAGACCACCAATGGGCAAATCTTTTGAAGTGGAAAGGCCATTTCAAATGTTATATATGGATTTTATTGGGCCTTACATTAGCATTACCATTATACTCACCACAGGCGAATGCTAGTGAGAGAGTGAACCGATCAATTCTGGCTGCGGTAAGGTCATACATAGACCCTGACCAAAAGAATTGGAACACTCATCTTTCTGGCATGGCTTGTGCGCTACGTACTGCGGTTCATTCGGCTATAGGTATGTCACCGTACGAGGCTTTGTTTGGCCAACCCATGGTAGAACACGGTAGTGACTACCGATTGCTTCGTGAACTGGACTGCCTAAATAATGCTGAGATGAAAGTGTTATCGAAAGCATCACAGATGAACATCCTGCACACACACATCAAAGATTCCCTGGCAAATGCACACATGAGATATGAGAATCATTATAACAACAGAAGTAAAAATGTTAAGTTTAGTACCGGCGACATAGTTTATAGACGCAACTTCATTTTGAGCGGCAAGACAAAACACTTAAATGCAAAACTATGCCCAAAATTTTTGAAGATTATGATACGAAAAACGCCGGAAACAATTTGTATGAACTCGCAGATCTTAATGGTAAACGCATTGGAGTATATCACTCCAAAGAGCTAAAAAAATTAAATTTGCAACTCTACGGCCCGACAAACCCAGTCTGTGGATGAGAGCTCTTGGTTTAGTTTCCTGTTCCTTTTTCCTCATGACCATTTGAAAAAAGTATCAAGTTTTATGGTAAATGACCTAAGCGACGTTTAGAGATTCAAACAGGGAATGTGAATTGGGCAAACGATTTGTTCAGAATTTGAGCAGGAGCAAGGTTTGGGTCTTCAATTATGGAATATGAAAACGTCGGCAGGTAGAATAGTTTTAGGCAGCGCGAATAGATGGCATTCCGGTAGTATAGGTGTAGTTATCGGGTGAAATGGTTGGAATCGGTTCAGATTTGAATGTGCAACCGCATTTTATGTTCTTTATCAGAAACCTATAGTATAACGATAAATATAGAAAATTCACAATGAATTTGTTGAGATATGCAAGTGACAGTCATAATTCTTCTTTTAGTTAGAGGAAAATAGAAAAAAAAAAATAATATAAATAAAATCATATAGTTGTTAACAAAAAAAAAAGGGTAAATAAAATAAAAAAAGGGATATGGACAATTGTGGGATTTGAACCTGACAAAAGGAATGGTGGAGCCAGCAACAAGAACACTGGACTACGCTTAAGTATAGGAGGATTTGGACAAATTTGAGCTGAATTTCGGAAAGAAAATAAGAAGTAAGGAAAAAAAATAGAAATATAAGAAAATTAGATTTGTTAACTAATACGAAGAAAAATAATAGTATGGGTAAATTATTATTTCCCGCCTTTTTCTATTTTCTGGAATTTTAACCAAAAATCCAATTTTCTTTAACATTAATATGTGAAAAATTCGAAAAATGAATTCTAAATTAAAAGTGGATTTTTTTAGATTAAATTCTTTTTATACTTAAGGAGAAAATGAAACCGGATCTACTTCCATGATGAAAATCAACACTTTCGTTGACTTTAGAATGAAATAGAAAGGTTGGTCAGTTGGTTTCTGGTGCGTGTAATTATAAGTGGTGCGTGAATCAGTTCGAGAGTTTTTTTTTTTCAGAAATAAATTAAAGCCAACATTTTTATTAAACCTTAAAAAAGAAAAAAAAAACAAAAGGGACGAAGGGTTTTTCCCTTATTTAAAAATAAATCAAGGAAAAAAAGTTTTAAATAATTAAGGTAAATAAAAGCGTAAAATAACCCAATTAAATTCTCCTTCATGGACAAATTTTTTTTTTGTTAAGACATAGACGTAAGCCGCGCCACAAAAAAAAAGTCAATCTTCAGAAACCAACGCATCTTTACTCCAAAAAGTCACCCTGAAAGGCTATCAAGATCCATCAGCATGTTGGGGATAAGTCTCCATCACCGGGGTCATTTGGCTACCGTGGAAAGCCCAAGCCCAGGTACAGCACTGCTTCACCTGGGCCAAGTCAAGACAAGCAAAAATACCGCGTGCTCGATAGCCTTAAACCAGCATCACAAGCATACCATCATCAATAGCCCGATACACCAAATCCTCCAACAAACCATACTGTCAACAGATATTCACAACATTCACATCCAATTACATCCATTCCATAAGAACTGCTAATAACAAAAACTTACAACCTCAACAACATCTTTACATCACTACATCCACTCAACAAAAACATCTAGCAGCAAGAGCATACAACCTCAACAACATCTTTAAATCACTACATCCACTCACCAAGAACATCTAACAGCAATAGCATACAACCTCAACAACAACTTTACATCACTACAGCCACTCAACAAGAACATCTACCAGCAATAGCATACAACCTCAACAACATCTTTAATCACTACATCCACTTAACAAGAACATCTAACAGCAATAGCATACAACCTCTAGCAGCTTTATTAATCAACAACACACATCATCAACATTTAAAACAACAAAAAAAAAACAAAAGAAAACACCAAATTATTTTAAACATAAAAGCTAAGTACCTACCTACCTTCATACTTTATTACTATATATTATTCTATCTATTATTATTATACTAGCAATCCAATCATCATTAGTTTTTTTTTTTTAATTAAAATTCTTCAAGCATTAAAATCTAAATCCTAAATTCTATATTAAATTCAAATTCACAACTAAAACCTACAATAACAAAAAAAAAAAAGAAAAAAAAATAAGATAAGATAAGAAACAACACAAAACAAAGTAAAGTAAACTACATGAAATTAAATGAAACTAAATACCTACTAAAGTTCACTAAAATTGAACAAAAATTTCAAAATTCAAAAGTTTAGCAAGGTTTTTTTTATTATGTGTACAGCATCATTTTTCGATTTTTAAATTCTTTCAAATTTAATCTTTTTTAAATAGGTAAAATTATAAATAAAAGAAAAAAAAAACATCATACCTACAAATTTAATTTCAACCCCGGAGCGGTGCACCTCTTTGAAGGCAGAATCAGCATTAGCAAGAAAAGCTCTACAGAAAACCAGGGAGTAAGAAAGCTCATTTTCTTCACAATTAAAAGCTCGGTAAGTGATTTTTGATTTTATTTGATTGTGAATTTATAATGGAAAGTGCATACACAAACACAAATTAACATTTGTCGGAATTAGTTTTTTTTTTTTTTGTATTCAAAAAGTTTTATGAACAGGAATAATTAGATCATTAGATAGAATCAAAATAATATTCTCACCGGGCAATTCGAAACCGGAAGAGAAGTTTTTATTAAAAGAAGGCTACCGATTTTACCTATAGGTAGAAGTCATAATACAAATCTATTACCTTTTTAACTGAATTTAGAATCATTTTATCAATCAAGTCTTTTCTTTTGAATTGATTATCTTATTCAAATTAAAGTGACTAAGTCAAAATAGAAAAACTAGACAAAGATAAAAGTAAGGGAGATCAATCAATTATAAGAGAAAAAAAAAAACAAGAAAAAAAAAGGGAACCAAAAAAATAAATAATGAGCAAATTAGAAAGTAACAATAATTAGGATACACATAGTAAGATTAGAGAGGTGATGAGTTTACTTTACTACTACCTATATATTTGAATTGTTTTTTTTGGATTTATAATACCTTTATCAAACTAAGTGAAATTATACATTTGTACATAAATATCTTTATTTGATTTTATTATTGAAACTAAAAAGGAACTATTTGAATGTCTTTACCTTGAAATAATGTTAACTTTAGTACAGTTTTAGCATATGTTTTTATATATTTATAATTACTACTATATTATCTTTTTATAATTTTTCTTTCATACATATATATTTAAATAAACCGATTTTACAATTTTTCGTGATACAATTGGGTGAAATTTTATTGGGAATCTGTATGGATTGCTAAGGCTTTAATGAAGGGTGGATGTGACAAAGCTGAGATCGGGTAACGACAAGGTGGTAACGTGAATGATGGTGAGCTTATAATAAGCTTACCGTCTTCCAGTTAGGGAGTTACCGCAAAATTAATCAACGTGTACGCGGGAGCTTATGGACGTGTCGCGGGGTGATACGTGGGAGGGTCTACCACAGAAGGACAATTACACCTGTCCAACTCACTCTAAGGTTGCCATCTCGACACTTTAATTTTTTTTTTTTTTTCTCTCTCATTCATTTCGCAATAGTCACTTATTATTTCATACTTACTTTACTGTACTTTTTTTGAGTTTTAGTGGACGGATTTCGGGTTCCAAATTTTTCTGAACCAAGTCATATTTAAAATTATTTAATTTTTCTTTCGGCATGATAAGAACGTGACGACCGTTAATGTCTATGATGGCAAGAACCCATCCCAGCGACGAGCAAAGCCAAGACAATGAGCAGCATGCCGTGCTGTCATAGATTGAACAACTGCTAGCAGGGCGGCCTACCGTATCCTGTAGACGATGGTTTGTTCTGGTGGTATTAAAGGGGTGGAGGTTTTAGGTACTCAAAAGAAGACTGTCGTCGATGTGCTCTTTTTTGGAGATTACTGGAAGGCAATGGCACCTCCCCTTAGGGAGAATACGAAGTCTTCTGGAGAGTCCTTGACCTAACATCTAGGTTCCGTTACAGGTGGCGCCCAACGTGGGGCACGAATTCGTCAGAGAATTAATAATTTTGTATGTTTAATTTTTGATTATTTTGTCTTGAGTACACGATTGTTTTTTTTGAGTAAGAGGTTTCGTATGTAATGAATCCGTAGGAGTACCGAGCTGACGTCCAGTGAATGGGTGAAATGGTAACCCTGTTCAGTCTGTTGCATTCAGTAAAGGCATTTACGACAATTTCATTTGAAAGCAGTAATTTTTTCATCTGAGTGAATCCATTGTTTTTAATTGGATGTATACTTTTCAATATGATGTAGTTAACTCAATGATAATAATTGCGTTAAGTCGGTGTTTACTTACTCGACCCAAAAGCTAAGTTGAAAAAGCTGGTTTTCGGAAGCGAGGATGAAAGTCAACCCTTAAACAAATAAATAAAAAAAAACAAACATTCGGAAAATTATAGAAACATCAAGGTATAGGAAGATCGTAATCAAGAAGACAATTTTTTTTTCTCAACGGAAAACTTTTATTTTTTTTTTTTTCAAATTGGAGAGAGAGGGAGAGAAGTGAGAAATTCTAAGAAGAGTGATCACTAGAGCTGAGAAGTCATCTTGTCGTTTAGAGGGTTTCGGAAGGGAGTGTTCACATCCACCCTTAAATTTGCATGAAAGGTACAACCTTTAAATTTCGTTAGTTTAAAAATTTTTAGTATTTTGTTTTTGATCAAATCGAGTTTGTACAACAACTCATTTGTTGGATTTTTTTTTAGATTTTCTTATTAATGGAAAAAAAAATCATTAGGGTTAGAATTTTATTAAATCTTTCACTATATTTGAGTTTAGATACTTAAACAACTTCAAATTTTTTTGTTCATCATTCACTTTTTTTTTGTGATTTAAGATCGAGCAAGAGCAAGAGAGGTTCGAGTTTGAATTTTTTTTCTGAACAATATTATTAAGATTTAATTTAGGATTAAAAACGATTTTTTCTTTTAAATTGGAGTAGAATTAAGATTGAGATTAACATTTATTTTAATTTTTGTCTCTTTCTATACTAATAGTAAGTTTACTTTTATTTTTACCGGAATTATTAGTTTATTTTTCCTGAATTGCTACATAATTGGGCTTAGGTTTTACTGGGTTTTCATAGTTCTTGAATTTGGTTTTATAATTTTTGGTAGGAGTTTTGGTCGACAAATTTTTTGGGTAGCTGTTGTTATTATTTTGTTTTAACAAGATGCCACCACCAAAGTTTTCGTTAGCTGAATTTAGAAAACGCAAAGTTTTAAGGAGTAATCCAAATGCTTTTGCGGAGAGTGTCACACACGCTGAAAGCCAAAGCTTGGAATTGGGAGCTGCTTCTTTGTTAGGCCAAAATGTGCCTCAAAGTAGTACAAGGATTAATTTCGTTTATGATCAGGAGGATTCTCAAGAGGAGTCCATTTCAATTCAAATAGGTCCTGAAGTAACAAATATCGATCCTGAGACTGCAGCTGAAGAGCACGACTTAGCAGGATATATCGAGGAAGTGGTAACTGCGGCGATAGGCCTCAGCCGAGCAAAAGACATGGAATTTCTCAGGGCTGAAGCAGAAAGGAGCAGGGTGTATCTTCATAATGAAGTTGCGAACATAATGCGTTAGACGTTAGGAGCAGTTTCACCACCCACACCGAATTTAATGTCTGCAAGATATAGTGAGATCCCAACACTGTCAGAAACCCAAAGCAACAGGACGGAAACCCATGGCAACAGGATAGCATTCCAAAACCATAGGACAGGAACTCAAGTTAACCGGACAGAACCTCAACACAACAGGACAGGAACTCAATTTAACCGGACAGAACCTCAACACAACAGGACAGGAACTCAAGTTAACTGGACAGAACCTCAACACAACAGGATAGAAACTCAGGGTAACAGGACAACTATACCAACTAACAGGACAACAACGAATAATAATAGAACAAACACAGCAAAGCAAAATCCGGTAATACAACGTCAGGATGAAGGCCACACATCAACCGCGGATGCGTTTTTGAGGCAATTGGAAAATTTAAACTTTGACAATTCCTTTGACAGTCCGCTGTCATAAGCATTAACCTCAAACAGAAATAAATTCTATCATTTCCATGGTAGAAATTTGACAACCGTCAAATGACGGTGGATGATTTTCTGCTTCAATTGGAAAGGTTGAGAAAAGGTTATGGAGTAAGTTGGGAGGAAGTGGTTCTTAACTTTCACCACAGAGTTGGTACTGGGTGGATATAAAATCTATCCCGACTGCCAATTGGATGGCTCTTCAGTCTGCGTTGATTGATCAGTACAGGAGTTTGAAGACGGACTCGGAGTTGTCGAGGAAGATGTTCGACCGACAGCAGTTACCTTCTGTGACGTTCGACGACTTCTACTCCGCTATTCAGCAGCTGAACAGCAGGTTGAGAGTTCCAAAACCGCCCCAGGAGTTAGTTGAGCTCTTAAAACTAAATGTTAGAAGGAGAATAGGTGAGCTCTTGATTACCTATCGAACAGAAGGTCTACCTGAGCTGGTGTATTTGTGCAGAAGCATTGAAAAATATTTGAACGAGAGATATAGTTCCCAGAGACAACAAAGGTTTATTCCACCTCTCCACAAGAAGGTTGCTGAGATGGAAGTTGAATAAGATGATCATAGTTGTGAGGGTGGAAAACAAAACATCGAAGCATTCCATCCAAAGAGGAAAAACCGAATGTTGTGTTGTTGGAATTGTAAAGAGAAAGGACACACATTTTTTGAATGTCCGGACTCCCAGCGGAACTTGTTGTGCTTCAAATGTGGGATGGAGAATGTTACCTCGCCGCAGTGCCCTAAATGTTCGGGAAACGCCCTTCGGAGCAGCTCAGACTACCGGAAAAGCTGGTCGCCAAAACAGAATCCGGAATCAACTTAAATAAAATACCTACTAACCAATCTACTACTTCAACATCAAATACCGGAATTGACGATACACAAATGAAAACACCAGTTGTGACCATATTGAAACCAAATCGAATAGTATAAACAACACCACCAACTTTGACAAAACAACCACAGAAACAACCAGCTTAAACGAAAAACGGAAGAATTCAAAACTATTATGAAGTGAGGAAGAGAATATTTGGATCTTCAAATAGTCCAACAGTGTCAGATAAAATCAAGAAAAATAGAGAAAAATTCAAAGACAAAAAGAATACATACAAAGCAATCGAAGCAACGAACCTCTGCTGTTCAGACGATCCGCGACCTTATGCACCCGTGCACGTACTTGGTAAACCTCTACTAGGTTTACTGGATAGTGGGGCGAGTATTAGTTGCCTAGGCGTCGGAGGGTTAGAGTTCGTGGCCAGGAAAAACATCAAATTTAACAAGTTTACGTCGGGTATTAAAACGGCAGACGGTAAGAACCAAGCCATAGATGCAAAATAACGGTGGAGTTTACTTACAAAGGAATTACCAAGGACATTAATTTGTTCGTTGTACCTTCCTTGCAGCAGCCCAGTCTAAGACTCTGGGAAAAGCCATAAATCTGTTTCCTTCCTCTGCTGTATTAGGCTTAGAGAAAACAGCTCTATTGGAACATAATATAGATACAGGTGACGCGTAGCCGATAAAGCAACGTCATTATCCGGTCTCTCCAGCGCAGCGGTACAAAAACTTCTTTATGAGGAATTGGATCGCATGATAGGGCTTGTTGTTATTGAAGAAAGCTCCAGTGCATGGAGTTCTCCAGAAGTACTGGTACGGAAACCTGGAAAGAACCGTCTATGCCTGGACTATCGGAAAGTTAACACCAAGACCAAAGGTAATGCGTATCCAATGGCTCATATAGAGAGGCTGCTAGAGCGTCTTCAAGAAACACACTACATCTCTAGTGTTGATCTTAAGGATGCATTCTGGCAGATACTGTTGGAGAAATCCTCGAGAGAGAAGACAGCTTTTTCTGTTCCCGGCCGCCCGTTAATGCAATTTACGGTAGTTAAGAACGCTGTTCCAACAATGTGCAAATTGATAGACAAAGTTGTACCTACGGAATTGCGAGAAAAAATTTTCCCTTATGTCGACGATTTGCTAGTGGTATCTAGTACCTTTGAAGAACATGTAGAGTTGTTGGAGATTTTGGCTAAGAAACTTAAAGAAGCAGGATTGACGATCAATGTTCAAAAATTGAAATTTTGTTTCAAAGAGCTGAAATTCTTAGGTTTTGTTGAAGGTGACGGTGGTCTGAAAATGGATCAGGGAAAAATATTTGGTATAGTTGACTTCCCCATTCCCGAAACGGTTAGACAAGTCAGGAGCTTTTTAGGCCTAGCAGGGTGGTATAGATGTTTCGCCGAAAACTTCTCGACTCTAGCTAGTCCTTTAACCGCCACGTTAAAGAAAGGGAAAAAAAGTTTATTTTTGGTGAAGAGACAATTGCAGCATTTAACAAAATAAAAGAGCTGTTGACTACAGATCCAATCCTGGTCCACCCAAACTTCAACAAAGAGTTTATTATCTTATGCGACGCATCAAATTCAGGCATTGGTTGCGTACTATATCAACTGGACGAAGAAGGGAACGAGCGGCCAATATACTATCATTCCCAGAAGCTAAACAAGTCCCAGCGCAACTATAGCGTAACTGAGCGCGAATGCCTAGCTGCAGTGGTAGGGGTAAGGAAATTACGCCCATATGTCGAAGCTCAAGCATTCAAAATAGTTACAGACCATGCGAGCTGGAAGTGGCTGTTGAGCCAGAGAGATTTGAGTGGACGGTTGGCTAGATGGAGCTTAAAGCTTCAATGGTTCGAGTTTACCATCAAACATCGGAAAGGATCCTTAAATGTGCTCCCAGATGCTCTATCTCAAGTATATGAGGTTAAAGCTCTACACCTTGATGGATCGATGGGAACTGGAACTACCGACGTGTTACATATCGATCTTGCAGACCCCAGTTTTAAATCTGAGGAATACTGCAAGTTCATGGAAAACGTCGAAAAGCAAAAAGAACAGCTACCTGACCTTCAAGTTTCAAACAATTTTGTATACAAGAAGGTTAGACATTGCACAGGGAGTCCTTTACAGGATGACCTCGTTTGGAAGCTTTGGATACCCAGACAGCTGACTGAAAACTTGATATCCTTGGCTCATCAACCACCACGAGCTTCGCATGGTGGCATATCTAAAACTCTTTATCGATTACGAAACCAATTCTTTTGGCCCGGAATGGCAGCTCAGGTCAAGGATTTCAAGGAAGTGTGATGTGTGTAAGATGTGTAAGGCGACTAATCAGACTCTAAGACCACCAATGGGCAAATCTTTTGAAGTTTAAAGGCCATTTCAAATGTTATATATGGATTTTATTGGGCCTTACCCGCGTTCTAAGGGGGGTAATACACATATCTATATAATTTTAGATCAACTCACAAAATTTGTTGTGATTATGCCAGTGCGACGAGCTACAATCGATGTCATTATGAAAATCCTGCAAGAAGAGATCTTCAACGTGTATGGAGTACCAGAGACGATTTTTTCAGATAACGGCAAACAGTTCACGAGCAAGGAGTTTGGTAAGCTGATGTCCTCATACGGTGTTAATCATGTGAGGACAGCATTATACTCACCACAGGCGGCCCAAGCCTAAGTACAGCACTGCTGCACCTGGGCCAAGTCAAGACAAGCAAAAATACCGCGTGCTCAATAGCCTTAAACCAGCATCACAAGCATACCATCATCAATAGCCCGATACACCAAATCCTCCAACAAACCATACTGTCAACAGAAATTCACAACATTCACATCCAATTACATCCATTCCACAAGAACTGCTAATAACAAGAACCTACAACCTCAACAACATCTTTACATCACTACATCCACTCAACAAAAAAATTTCTAGCAGCAAGAGCATACAACCTCAACAACATCTTTAAATCACTACATCCACTCACCAAGAACATCTAACAGCAATAGCATACAACCTCAACAACAACTTTACATCACTACAGCCACTCAACAAGAACATCTACCAGCAATAGCATACAACCTCTAGCAGCTTTATTAATCAACAACACACATCATCAACAAGTACATCATCATCAAGTACCTACGTACCTTCATACGTTTTTACTATATATTATTCTATCTATTATTATTATACTTGAAATCCAATCATCATTATTTTTTTTTTTTTAATTAAAAATCTTCAAGCATTAAATCATTAAAATCTAAATCCTTTATTCTATATTAAATTCAAATTCACAAAACAAAGTAAAGTAAACTACATGAAATTAAATGAAACAAAATACCTACTAAAGTTCACTAAAATTTCAAAAATCAAAAGTTTAGCAAGGTTTTTTTTTTATTATGTGTACAGTATCATTTTTCGATTTTTAAATTCTTTCCAATTTAAGCTTTTTTAAATAGGAAAAATTAAAAAAAAAAAGAAAAAAAAACATCATACCTACAAATTTAATTTCAACCTAGGAGCGGTGCACCTCTTTGAAGGCAGAATCAGCATTAGCAAGAAAAGCTCTACAGAAAACCAGGGAGTAAGAAAGCTCATTTTCTTTACAATTAAAAGCTCGGTAAGTGATTTTTGATTTTATTTGATTGTGAATTTAAAATCGAAAGTACATACACAAACACAAATTAACATTTGTCGGAATTAGTTTGTTTTTTTATATTCAAAAAGTTTTATGAACAGGAATAATTAGATCATACTCACTGTGAATAGGATCAAAATAATATTCTCACCGGACAATTCGAAACCGGAAGAGAAGTTTTGATTAAAAGTAGGCTACCGATTTTACCTATAGGTAGAAGTCATAATAAAAATCTATTACCTTTTTAACTGAATTTAGAATCATTTTATCAATCAAGTCTTTTCTTTTGAATTGATTATCTAATTCAAATTAAAGTGACTAAGTCAAAATAGAAAAACTAGACAAACATAAAAGTAAGGGAGATCAATCAATTATAAGAGAAAAAAAACAAGAAAAAAAAGGGAAACAAAAAAATAAATAATGAGCAAATTAGAAAGTAACAATAATTAGCATACACATAGTAAGATTAGAGAGGTGATGAGTTTACTTTACTACTAACTATACATTTGAATTTTTTTTTGTGGATTTATAATACCATTATCAAACTAAGTGAAATTATACATTTGTACATAAATATCTTTATTTAATTTTATTATTGAAACTAAAAAGGAACTATTTGAATGTCTTTACCTTGAAATTATGTTAACTTTAGTACAGTTTTAGCATATGTTTTTATATATTTATAATAACTACTATATTATATTTTTATAATTTTTCTTTCATACATATATATTTAAATAAACCGATTTTATAACGTAATGTGAAATGAAGGTTTTACATTTTCTTGTGATACAATTGGGTGAAATTTTATTGGGAATCTTTATGGATTGCTAAGGCTTTAATGAAGGGTGGATGTGACAAAGCTGAGATCGGGTAACGACAAGGTGGTAACGTGAATGATGGTGAGCTTATAATAAGCTTACCGTCTTCCAGTTAGGGAGTTACCGCAAAATTAATCAACGTGGACGCGGGAGCTTATGGACGTGTCGCGGGGTGATACGTGGGAGGGTCTGCCACAGAAGGACAATTACACCTGTCCAACTCACTCTAGGGTTGCCATCTCGACACTTTAATTTTGTTTTTCATTTCTCTCTCATTCATTTCGCAATAGTCACTTATTATAATTATCATAATTTTTTTTTTTTACTTTTTTTGAGTTTTAGTGGACGGATTTCGGGTTCCGAATTTTGAACCAAGTCATATTTAAATTTATTTAAATTTTCTTTCGGCATGCTAAGACCGTGACGACCGTTTATATCTATGATGGCAAGAACCCATCCCAGCGACAAGCAAAGCCAAGGCAATGAGCAAGCATGCCGTGCCGTCATAGATTGAACAACCTTCACTCCTGCTAGCAGGGCGACCTACCGTATCCTGTAGACGATGGTTTGTTCTGGTGGTATTAAAGGGGTAGAGGTTTTAGGTACTCAAAAGAAGACTGTCGTCGATGTGCTCTTTTTGGGAGATTATTGGAAGGTAATGGCAACTCCCCTTAGGGAGAATACGAAGTCTTCTGAAAAGTCCTTGACCTAACATCTAGGTTCCGTTACAAATCAGCAAAAGAACAGACAAGTATATGGGTGCACATAGAGTGTACCTATGTGTTATGCGAATGAAACGAAATCACATTCTAGTCTTGCCTATAATTATTTATGTTTTTACAGTAAGTTTATTTTACATAGGTCATTGACCTCATGTATCTTAGTCCGCTTAATTGAAACTCTGATATAAAAAGAAGAAACAAAAAAAAGACAAATTCGTATGTAACCCTATCCGGTACATACAATCCCCAAAAAAAGGGACATTCGAAACATGATAACAGAAAACAATATATGAAGCGCGAATCTAGAACCGAATTGCACTCATTATCATTTGTGTACGTTAGAATTCGATAATCGAATCCTACTCTTACCTATGATAGAATACCTTTTAATATTGATAAACAATATATACACAGGTCATTGACCTTGTGTGGCTTATTTTAATGAGAATTATTCTTACTTAAAACAACTCGCAGAACATATCTATTATGAATATTTAAGAACATTCACTTTATGTAGTGCACATTGTCCACCGATATGAGCAGGTAGCCGGTGCCGGTGGCACGACGAACACATTCTGGGATGCTAGCACCTAACGTGATACAATCAAGCTAACTCGATACAATCCTCGACTGTATCGTCAGGTTTGGCAGCACACAAACTTGAAAATGACATTTGAAACAAAAGTTTTCACTCGACAGAAAATAGTTATCGCCGGCAGTGACTTTTTGTAGATACAAATGGAAAAAGAAAATAATGTGTCGATAAATAAAAAACAAACAGAAATTTGTACCCAATTTATGAGTTGTCGCCATCATTTAGCCAGAGGAAAAAATTATCGAGTGTGCCGGCTTGGAAGCATCCGTTGATGGAGTTCCTTCAGCGAAATCCTTTGGAGTAAGACAAAATAATTTTGCCGACGATAATCACAACAACGGTGACGATAAAATCAAACAAAAAACAAGTCAGACAGAAACATACAAACTAAAAGCCCAGACTTTTGGGTAGATATAGTCTTAGACTATCAAAACGATGATAACATAGTAGAAGAAGAACCATATTATGTGGAAAATGCAGGTACATTTATACATAACAAACATAACTAGTTGTATGAATTCTGATTATTTTGTAATTCTTATAATGCATTTGTTTAAGATACCTCAACTTAAAAGAAAAACGTTCGTAATAAAAAAGAAAACAAAGAAAATTTAATGAAACAATATGTGACTGCAACAGAGACTACTAATACGAAATTGGACGCAATCCATGAAATGCTTTGCAGCACTCTAAAGGCCCAACTATAATAGGCATAAGCAAACATAAGCTTATGGCAAAAAGCTAACGAAAATTTGCTTGTGTTTGCAAAATTACCCCGTATAGCCACAATGGACTTATGCGCGCATAAGCAAACATTAAAAAATACCTCTCCGCTTTCGCCCCACATTCGATTTTCAGCTTTGTGATTTGTTCCGCATTTTTAAATACAAATGAAAATGCGGCAACGATACAACAAAAACTACACACATACTCGTGCACAACTTGTGAATTGATTCACAAAACAGCTGTGGCTGTGTTTTTTGCTGCATTTGTAAAATTTACTTATGCGCTGAGCGACTGGGATCGCTCTTGCTTATGCACGCTTAAGTGAACGAATCTGAGAAAAATTGAACGAAACGCAGCTAGACTCCATTATGTTCACTCGCATAGAGATTCTTTGTATTCGCACGTTTACTAATGCGCGCATATGCTAGCTTATGCCTATTATAGTTGGGCCTTAAAGGTCCAGAAACAAAGACTTGATCTTGAAGAGAAACAATATAAACTTAAAAAAAAGAAGCTCGAGGTATATGAAAAGAACCAACATCGGAAATTGCGGTTACAGGAAACAATGTTGGCAACCAAGATAGAGCAAAACCGTATAAGACTTCAAGAGGAAGAAACTCGCAAGTTTTAAGTTTCTTTTCAAGAGTATTATTTATGCAATGTTCAAAACATCAAATAAACCGACAACAATTTTTGAGAGTGGAAGCTTAACACTCACAATATGCTGTCGGTTCTTGGTCTTTATTTTTAGTTTTTTAATACCAATGAAGTATTTTTATTTTTATTTCAGATAAACTAATGAAATGTTCCTTTTAAAGTTTTGATGCTATGTTTTAAAATGCATATGTTCTTCCAATTTAATAGATTCAAGGGACATATTTGGCAATGCATTGGCAATATATTTTAAATTGTATTTATTTTTTTTTTCTTTAAAGAAGACTGAACCAAACAAAATAAATGGAGTAAAAAGCAAATGTTCATAAAGAATTTTCAATATTGTTTCTAATATTTTGAGCGATTCTTGTTAAATTATCATTTACATTTGTATTTGAAATGACATCAAGTTCTGTGTTAAGTGTAACAGTACTTAAAACGTCCTGACCGAATGGTAGCCTAAAATGGATACAGGCATTATGCAGAGCACAACACACATTAACGATTTCGCGTGACAGTCTCCGGCTCAAACCTAAGCTTCCGCTCGTTTGACAGGCACCTCCAGCGTCCTTTTAAAATCCCAATGCTTCTTTCTATTTGGCTTCTAGCTACGGAATGGATGTTGTTGAACCTAATCTCTCCACTTCCTTCTGAAGCATACCTGTAGGGTGTTAATAGCCATTGCTGTAATGGGTAACCCCTGTCACCTTAAATGTAAGCACAAATATATAAAACATTTTGTATGATGTACACAGATGAAAACAAAGCAACAAACCTAGAATCCGAGTGCTTACTTCACCTGCATGGAATTGTTGTTTTAAATGCTCGAATTCATTGCTGCTCTTCCAAACAGCTGAGTCATGTGCAGTACTTCCATGGGAACAATTTATTGCAATTAGCTCGTTAAGATTATTGCAAATCTACACAAATAAAAGGGCACTTTTAGAATTAAATTATGTATATTGTTCTTAAAAATACTTAGCATTCAAGCTATGAAAGCCTTTTCGATCGAAGTAAATGTGCTCGTTTTCCTTAGGTCTCAAAATAGGAATGTGAGTGCCATCAACACATCCCTATATTCCCGGCAACTTATATTTCCGATAGTAATACTCCTTGCTCTCTTGAAATTTGGAACTATCCATTGAGGGAAAATTTGTTTTCCAAAACAATTAACGAGCGTCGGAAGAACTTTGACACTGTTGTCTGTGCCATGCCTAGTAGCGCATTTGTTCCGACATTCGTTTGGTAACTCCCACTGGCTAATAGACTTAAAGTTGCACAAAGCTGGAGAACTGGTGGGACCGATGTGCTTTTAATGCAGTCTGGGAGATCTAAGCACCTTAGTATTTTTTTTTTTTTTATGTAGTACGCGCACTCAAGAGGTTTTTGATACCCTTAAATTGTTAAATTAAACACAGTGCGAGCGTTAGGAAAACAGGGACGGATTTAAGAGGAGATGCCGATGCACATTGGTTTTGAACCTTTGGATATCGAAATGGAAGGGAAAAATAGAGCCGGGTAAAGCATTCCACATTCGGGTAGTTCGGCTAAACAAAAAGAATCTCTATACTTGACAGTACGTCCGAAGTTGGGCTCACGGGTAAACTGATGTGCATTTCTGAAAGTACGAGTATTACGGTTAAATTCTTTTAGGGGCGGAATGCTTATAAAAATAACGGTAACACAAGTGGGTTGATGGAGCACCTGCCCAAACATGGGAATTGTACTCGAGTTTTGGACGGATAAAGGCTTTATATATAACAGCCAGATCAGATGAGGTGAAAAATTTCTTGCATCGCCGTAGAAAACCCAAACACTCAGCAGCATTTTTGGCGACATCAAATATGTGATTATTCCACACAAGGTGGTCTGTGATACACATACCGAGTACTGAAAGCTTTTCGGTTTCCACTCATGCATAGTGGCATGGGGGGTGGGTTTCGTTTGGACGACAGAAGACAGCATTGAGTTTAAGAAGCATTAAATTCCTCGCGGTTTTTGATTCCCATTGGGCAATGCTGTCAAGATCAGAATTTAATGAGCTTATCATACGCTGCCGTTCGAGTTCCACATCCGAAGGACATGGATGTGAATCTAAAAACGAATATGAAAAGCTGAGGGTACTGTCGTCAGCGAAACAGTTTAATGGATTAGAAGTTTCAGACAAAAGATCATTTATGAATATAAGGAAGAGAGTCGGGGACAAAACGGAGCCCTGGGGTACACCAGCATTTATTTTGTGGATTTCAGACTTGAAACCGTCTAATACAACTTGTATTGAGCGGTCCGAAAGGTAATTTCTAATCCAACGAAGAAGAGATTCATCGATACCAAATGCGTGTATTTTCGATAAGAGAGCTTGATGCCAAACTCTATCAAACGCTTTAGAAATATCAAGCGCAATAATCTTACTTTCTCCAAAACGATGTAAAGATTTGTTCCACTGTTCGGTGAGATATACCATCAGATCACCAGTGGACCTATTGCTTCGAAAGCCGTACTGCCGGTCATTAAGAAGCTTTCGTTCTTCGAGATATTTCTTGAGCTGAAAATTGATCAGCGTTTCCATGACCTTGGAAAGAAGGGACGTAAGTGCAATTGGACGATAATTTGAGGGTGAAGAAGATACGCCTTTTTTAGGTACTGGCTGGACAAATGCTGTTTTCCATCCACTCGGAAAGAGACCAGTAGAATAGGACAGATGGAAAAGCGTACGCAGTGGTTTTTTCAGCGTTGAAGAACACCTCTTCAGAACAATTGGAGGGATACTATCCGGGCCAGCGGATTTGTGTATATCAAGATCTTTTAGGACTCTGGCAACTGCACGAGTGCGAAAGAAGATTCGTCCCATAAAATCGTTTGCGCTCTCAAGTACGGGAGAAGTCATAACACTTTCTGGCAGCGTCGAATTAACAGCAAACTGTGCTGCAAGCAAATTGGCTTTCTCTAACGAGCTAACAAAAGGGGTGTCGTTGAAGACGAGCATTGGAACCGACGACGAAGTGGCATTTCGTATGTTCTTTGCAAATGACCAAACATTTTTACTACTATTGGGACATTGTAGAATTTGTTGCCTTAATTTTTGGTCATGCAAAAATTTGGTTCTTCGAATATGGCCGTTACAGGACTTCCTGGCTTGTTGAAACTTTTTCCGGTTTTCCTCAGTAGGGTTGGCTTTGTAACTACGGAAACTTACTTCTCTGACCCTAATAACCTCTTTACAGTTCGAATTAAACTACGAGTTTTCTTTGGGTTTGATAGATTTTACTCTATTCGGGATAAAATTCCTCATTCCACAAAGAATTAAATTTGTGATCATATCTGCACTGGCGTCTACGTCACTATCGAGGAAGCATAGTGACCAGTTAAAGTTACTGAAGAAACTGTTGAGACCGTCCCAGTTGGCTTTCTCGTATTGCCAAACGGTTGTCGTTGGTGCTTTCTCTTTAACTGAGTTTTGTTGGCACGAAAAATTAGCAGATATGACACAATAGTCTGACGAGCCTAGAGGCGATGATACACTAAAAGTGTATTTATCAGGGTCAGAGGTAAGAAACAAGTCAAGGGTGTTGGCGGATTGACCTGTAACATCCGGTATTCGAGTTGGCTCGTCAAAAAACTGAGTCAGGTGGTTCAACTCAGCAAAGAGCTCAACATATCTTCCTTCGGGTGTTGTCTGACCCGAAAAGCGAGGCCAACTAGAATTGTGTACATTGAAAACGCCCGCAATGACGATTTCAGTGTGAGGGTAATGGGCAACAATTCTTTGAATGGTCCGGACTCCCAGCGGAACTTGTTGTGCTTCAAATGTGGGATGGAGAATGTTACCTCGCCGCAGTGCCCTAAATGTTCGGGAAACGCCCTTCGGAGCAGCTCAGACTACCGGAAAAGCTGGTCGCCAAAACAGAATCCGGAATCAACTTAAATAAAATACCTACTAACCAATCTACTACTTCAACATCAAATACCGGAATTGACGATACACAAATGAAAACACCAGTTGTGACCATATTGAAACCAAATCGAATAGTATAAACAACACCACCAACTTTGACAAAACAACCACAGAAACAACCAGCTTAAACGAAAAACGGAAGAATTCAAAACTATTATGAAGTGAGGAAGAGAATATTTGGATCTTCAAATAGTCCAACAGTGTCAGATAAAATCAAGAAAAATAGAGAAAAATTCAAAGACAAAAAGAATACATACAAAGCAATCGAAGCAACGAACCTCTGCTGTTCAGACGATCCGCGACCTTATGCACCCGTGCACGTACTTGGTAAACCTCTACTAGGTTTACTGGATAGTGGGGCGAGTATTAGTTGCCTAGGCGTCGGAGGGTTAGAGTTCGTGGCCAGGAAAAACATCAAATTTAACAAGTTTACGTCGGGTATTAAAACGGCAGACGGTAAGAACCAAGCCATAGATGCAAAATAACGGTGGAGTTTACTTACAAAGGAATTACCAAGGACATTAATTTGTTCGTTGTACCTTCCTTGCAGCAGCCCAGTCTAAGACTCTGGGAAAAGCCATAAATCTGTTTCCTTCCTCTGCTGTATTAGGCTTAGAGAAAACAGCTCTATTGGAACATAATATAGATACAGGTGACGCGGAGCCGATAAAGCAACGTCATTATCCGGTCTCTCCAGCGCAGCGGTACAAAAACTTCTATATGAGGAATTGGATCGCATGATAGGGCTTGTTGTTATTGAAGAAAGCTCCAGTGCATGGAGTTCTCCAGAAGTACTGGTACGGAAACCTGGAAAGAACCGTCTATGCCTGGACTATCGGAAAGTTAACACCAAGACCAAAGGTAATGCGTATCCAATGGCTCATATAGAGAGGCTGCTAGAGCGTCTTCAAGAAACACACTACATCTCTAGTGTTGATCTTAAGGATGCATTCTGGCAGATACTGTTGGAGAAATCCTCGAGAGAGTAGACAGCTTTTTCTGTTCCCGGCCGCCCGTTAATGCAATTTACGGTAGTTAAGAACGCTGTTCCAACAATGTGCAAATTGATAGACAAAGTTGTACCTACGGAATTGCGAGAAAAAATTTTCCCTTATGTCGACGATTTGCTAGTGGTATCTAGTACCTTTGAAGAACATGTAGAGTTGTTGGAGATTTTGGCTAAGAAACTTAAAGAAGCAGGATTGACGATCAATGTTCAAAAATTGAAATTTTGTTTCAAAGAGCTGGAATTCTTAGGTTTTGTTGTAGGTGACGGTGGTCTGAAAATGGATCAGGGAAAAATATTTGGTATAGTTGACTTCCCCATTCCCGAAACGGTTAGACAAGTCAGGAGCTTTTTAGGCCTAGCAGGGTGGTATAGATGTTTCGCCGAAAACTTCTCGACTCTAGCTAGTCCTTTAACCGCCACGTTAAAGAAAGGGAAAAAAAGTTTATTTTTGGTGAAGAGACAATTGCAGCATTTAACAAAATAAAAGAGCTGTTGACTACAGATCCAATCCTGGTCCACCCAAACTTCAACAAAGAGTTTATTATCTTATGCGACGCATCAAATTCAGGCATTGGTTGCGTACTATATCAACTGGACGAAGAAGGGAACGAGCGGCCAATATACTATCATTCCCAGAAGCTAAACAAGTCCCAGCGCAACTATAGCGTAACTGAGCGCGAATGCCTAGCTGCAGTGGTAGGGGTAAGGAAATTACGCCCATATGTCGAAGCTCAAGCATTCAAAATAGTTACAGACCATGCGAGCTGGAAGTGGCTGTTGAGCCAGAGAGATTTGAGTGGACGGTTGGCTAGATGGAGCTTAAAGCTTCAATGGTTCGAGTTTACCATCAAACATCGGAAAGGATCCTTAAATGTGCTCCCAGATGCTCTATCTCAAGTATATGAGGTTAAAGCTCTACACCTTGATGGATCGATGGGAACTGGAACTACCGACGTGTTACATATCGATCTTGCAGACCCCAGTTTTAAATCTGAGGAATACTGCAAGTTCATGGAAAACGTCGAAAAGCAAAAAGAACAGCTACCTGACCTTCAAGTTTCAAACAATTTTGTATACAAGAAGGTTAGACATTGCACAGGGAGTCCTTTACAGGATGACCTCGTTTGGAAGCTTTGGATACCCAGACAGCTGACTGAAAACTTGATATCCTTGGCTCATCAACCACCACGAGCTTCGCATGGTGGCATATCTAAAACTCTTTATCGATTACGAAACCAATTCTTTTGGCCCGGAATGGCAGCTCAGGTCAAGGATTTCAAGGAAGTGTGATGTGTGTAAGATGTGTAAGGCGACTAATCAGACTCTAAGACCACCAATGGGCAAATCTTTTGAAGTTTAAAGGCCATTTCAAATGTTATATATGGATTTTATTGGGCCTTACCCGCGTTCTAAGGGGGGTAATACACATATCTATATAATTTTAGATCAACTCACAAAATTTGTTGTGATTATGCCAGTGCGACGAGCTACAATCGATGTCATTATGAAAATCCTGCAAGAAGAGATCTTCAACGTGTATGGAGTACCAGAGACGATTTTTTCAGATAACGGCAAACAGTTCACGAGCAAGGAGTTTGGTAAGCTGATGTCCTCATACGGTGTTAATCATGTGAGGACAGCATTATACTCACCACAGGCGGCCCAAGCCTAAGTACAGCACTGCTGCACCTGGGCCAAGTCAAGACAAGCAAAAATACCGCGTGCTCAATAGCCTTAAACCAGCATCACAAGCATACCATCATCAATAGCCCGATACACCAAATCCTCCAACAAACCATACTGTCAACAGAAATTCACAACATTCACATCCAATTACATCCATTCCACAAGAACTGCTAATAACAAGAACCTACAACCTCAACAACATCTTTACATCACTACATCCACTCAACAAAAAAATTTCTAGCAGCAAGAGCATACAACCTCAACAACATCTTTAAATCACTACATCCACTCACCAAGAACATCTAACAGCAATAGCATACAACCTCAACAACAACTTTACATCACTACAGCCACTCAACAAGAACATCTACCAGCAATAGCATACAACCTCTAGCAGCTTTATTAATCAACAACACACATCATCAACAAGTACATCATCATCAAGTACCTACGTACCTTCATACGTTTTTACTATATATTATTCTATCTATTATTATTATACTTGAAATCCAATCATCATTATTTTTTTTTTTTTAATTAAAAATCTTCAAGCATTAAATCATTAAAATCTAAATCCTTTATTCTATATTAAATTCAAATTCACAAAACAAAGTAAAGTAAACTACATGAAATTAAATGAAACAAAATACCTACTAAAGTTCACTAAAATTTCAAAAATCAAAAGTTTAGCAAGGTTTTTTTTTTATTATGTGTACAGTATCATTTTTCGATTTTTAAATTCTTTCCAATTTAAGCTTTTTTAAATAGGAAAAATTAAAAAAAAAAAGAAAAAAAAACATCATACCTACAAATTTAATTTCAACCTCGGAGCGGTGCACCTCTTTGAAGGCAGAATCAGCATTAGCAAGAAAAGCTCTACAGAAAACCAGGGAGTAAGAAAGCTCATTTTCTTTACAATTAAAAGCTCGGTAAGTGATTTTTGATTTTATTTGATTGTGAATTTAAAATCGAAAGTACATACACAAACACAAATTAACATTTGTCGGAATTAGTTTGTTTTTTTATATTCAAAAAGTTTTATGAACAGGAATAATTAGATCATACTCACTGTGAATAGGATCAAAATAATATTCTCACCGGACAATTCGAAACCGGAAGAGAAGTTTTGATTAAAAGTAGGCTACCGATTTTACCTATAGGTAGAAGTCATAATAAAAATCTATTACCTTTTTAACTGAATTTAGAATCATTTTATCAATCAAGTCTTTTCTTTTGAATTGATTATCTAATTCAAATTAAAGTGACTAAGTCAAAATAGAAAAACTAGACAAACATAAAAGTAAGGGAGATCAATCAATTATAAGAGAAAAAAAACAAGAAAAAAAAGGGAAACAAAAAAATAAATAATGAGCAAATTAGAAAGTAACAATAATTAGCATACACATAGTAAGATTAGAGAGGTGATGAGTTTACTTTACTACTAACTATACATTTGAATTTTTTTTTGTGGATTTATAATACCATTATCAAACTAAGTGAAATTATACATTTGTACATAAATATCTTTATTTAATTTTATTATTGAAACTAAAAAGGAACTATTTGAATGTCTTTACCTTGAAATTATGTTAACTTTAGTACAGTTTTAGCATATGTTTTTATATATTTATAATAACTACTATATTATATTTTTATAATTTTTCTTTCATACATATATATTTAAATAAACCGATTTTATAACGTAATGTGAAATGAAGGTTTTACATTTTCTTGTGATACAATTGGGTGAAATTTTATTGGGAATCTTTATGGATTGCTAAGGCTTTAATGAAGGGTGGATGTGACAAAGCTGAGATCGGGTAACGACAAGGTGGTAACGTGAATGATGGTGAGCTTATAATAAGCTTACCGTCTTCCAGTTAGGGAGTTACCGCAAAATTAATCAACGTGGACGCGGGAGCTTATGGACGTGTCGCGGGGTGATACGTGGGAGGGTCTGCCACAGAAGGACAATTACACCTGTCCAACTCACTCTAGGGTTGCCATCTCGACACTTTAATTTTGTTTTTCATTTCTCTCTCATTCATTTCGCAATAGTCACTTGTTATAATTATCATAATTTTTTTTTTTTACTTTTTTTGAGTTTTAATGGACGGATTTCGGGTTCCGAATTTTGAACCAAGTCATATTTAAATTTATTTAAATTTTCTTTCGGCATGCTAAGACCGTGACGACCGTTTATATCTATGATGGCAAGAACCCATCCCAGCGACAAGCAAAGCCAAGGCAATGAGCAAGCATGCCGTGCCGTCATAGATTGAACAACCTTCACTCCTGCTAGCAGGGCGACCTACCGTATCCTGTAGACGATGGTTTGTTCTGGTGGTATTAAAGGGGTAGAGGTTTTAGGTACTCAAAAGAAGACTGTCGTCGATGTGCTCTTTTTGGGAGATTATTGGAAGGTAATGGCAACTCCCCTTAGGGAGAATACGAAGTCTTCTGAAAAGTCCTTGACCTAACATCTAGGTTCCGTTACAAATCAGCAAAAGAACAGACAAGTATATGGGTGCACATAGAGTGTACCTATGTGTTATGCGAATGAAACGAAATCACATTCTAGTCTTGCCTATAATTATTTATGTTTTTACAGTAAGTTTATTTTACATAGGTCATTGACCTCATGTATCTTAGTCCGCTTAATTGAAACTCTGATATAAAAAGAAGAAACAAAAAAAAGACAAATTCGTATGTAACCCTATCCGGTACATACAATCCCCAAAAAAAGGGACATTCGAAACATGATAACAGAAAACAATATATGAAGCGCGAATCTAGAACCGAATTGCACTCATTATCATTTGTGTACGTTAGAATTCGATAATCGAATCCTACTCTTACCTATGATAGAATACCTTTTAATATTGATAAACAATATATACACAGGTCATTGACCTTGTGTGGCTTATTTTAATGAGAATTATTCTTACTTAAAACAACTCGCAGAACATATCTATTATGAATATTTAAGAACATTCACTTTATGTAGTGCACATTGTCCACCGATATGAGCAGGTAGCCGGTGCCGGTGGCACGACGAACACATTCTGGGATGCCAGCACCTAACGTGATACAATCAAGCTAACTCGATACAATCCTCGACTGTATCGTCAGGTTTGGCAGCACACAAACTTGAAAATGACATTTGAAACAAAAGTTTTCACTCGACAGAAAATAGTTATCGCCGGCAGTGACTTTTTGTAGATACAAATGGAAAAAGAAAATAATGTGTCGATAAATAAAAAACAAACAGAAATTTGTACCCAATTTATGAGTTGTCGCCATCATTTAGCCAGAGGAAAAAATTATCGAGTGTGCCGGCTTGGAAGCATCCGTTGATGGAGTTCCTTCAGCGAAATCCTTTGGAGTAAGACAAAATAATTTTGCCGACGATAATCACAACAACGGTGACGATAAAATCAAACAAAAAACAAGTCAGACAGAAACATACAAACTAAAAGCCCAGACTTTTGGGTAGATATAGTCTTAGACTATCAAAACGATGATAACATAGTAGAAGAAGAACCATATTATGTGGAAAATGCAGGTACATTTATACATAACAAACATAACTAGTTGTATGAATTCTGATTATTTTGTAATTCTTATAATGCATTTGTTTAAGATACCTCAACTTAAAAGAAAAACGTTCGTAATAAAAAAGAAAACAAAGAAAATTTAATGAAACAATATGTGACTGCAACAGAGACTACTAATACGAAATTGGACGCAATCCATGAAATGCTTTGCAGCACTCTAAAGGCCCAACTATAATAGGCATAAGCAAACATAAGCTTATGGCAAAAAGCTAACGAAAATTTGCTTGTGTTTGCAAAATTACCCCGTATAGCCACAATGGACTTATGCGCGCATAAGCAAACATTAAAAAATACCTCTCCGCTTTCGCCCCACATTCGATTTTCAGCTTTGTGATTTGTTCCGCATTTTTAAATACAAATGAAAATGCGGCAACGATACAACAAAAACTACACACATACTCGTGCACAACTTGTGAATTGATTCACAAAACAGCTGTGGCTGTGTTTTTTGCTGCATTTGTAAAATTTACTTATGCGCTGAGCGACTGGGATCGCTCTTGCTTATGCACGCTTAAGTGAACGAATCTGAGAAAAATTGAACGAAACGCAGCTAGACTCCATTATGTTCACTCGCATAGAGATTCTTTGTATTCGCACGTTTACTAATGCGCGCATATGCTAGCTTATGCCTATTATAGTTGGGCCTTAAAGGTCCAGAAACAAAGACTTGATCTTGAAGAGAAACAATATAAACTTAAAAAAAAGAAGCTCGAGGTATATGAAAAGAACCAACATCGGAAATTGCGGTTACAGGAAACAATGTTGGCAACCAAGATAGAGCAAAACCGTATAAGACTTCAAGAGGAAGAAACTCGCAAGTTTTAAGTTTCTTTTCAAGAGTATTATTTATGCAATGTTCAAAACATCAAATAAACCGACAACAATTTTTGAGAGTGGAAGCTTAACACTCACAATATGCTGTCGGTTCTTGGTCTTTATTTTTAGTTTTTTAATACCAATGAAGTATTTTTATTTTTATTTTAGATAAACTAATGAAATGTTCCTTTTAAAGTTTTGATGCTATGTTTTAAAATGCATATGTTCTTCCAATTTAATAGATTCAAGGGACATATTTGGCAATGCATTGGCAATATATTTTAAATTGTATTTATTTTTTTTTTTCTTTAAAGAAGACTGAACCAAACAAAATAAATGGAGTAAAAAGCAAATGTTCATAAAGAATTTTCAATATTGTTTCTAATATTTTGAGCGATTCTTGTTAAATTATCATTTACATTTGTATTTGAAATGACATCAAGTTCTGTGTTAAGTGTAACAGTACTTAAAACGTCCTGACCGAATGGTAGCCTAAAATGGATACAGGCATTATGCAGAGCACAACACACATTAACGATTTCGCGTGACAGTCTCCGGCTCAAACCTAAGCTTCCGCTCGTTTGACAGGCACCTCCAGCGTCCTTTTAAAATCCCAATGCTTCTTTCTATTTGGCTTCTAGCTACGGAATGGATGTTGTTGAACCTAATCTCTCCACTTCCTTCTGAAGCATACCTGTAGGGTGTTAATAGCCATTGCTGTAATGGGTAACCCCTGTCACCTTAAATGTAAGCACAAATATATAAAACATTTTGTATGATGTACACAGATGAAAACAAAGCAACAAACCTAGAATCCGAGTGCTTACTTCACCTGCATGGAATTGTTGTTTTAAATGCTCGAATTCATTGCTGCTCTTCCAAACAGCTGAGTCATGTGCAGTACTTCCATGGGAACAATTTATTGCAATTAGCTCGTTAAGATTATTGCAAATCTACACAAATAAAAGGGCACTTTTAGAATTAAATTATGTATATTGTTCTTAAAAATACTTAGCATTCAAGCTATGAAAGCCTTTTCGATCGAAGTAAATGTGCTCGTTTTCCTTAGGTCTCAAAATAGGAATGTGAGTGCCATCAACACATCCCTATATTCCCGGCAACTTATATTTCCGATAGTAATACTCCTTGCTCTCTTGAAATTTGGAACTATCCATTGAGGGAAAATTTGTTTTCCAAAACAATTAACGAGCGTCGGAAGAACTTTGACACTGTTGTCTGTGCCATGCCTAGTAGCGCATTTGTTCCGACATTCGTTTGGTAACTCCCACTGGCTAATAGACTTAAAGTTGCACAAAGCTGGAGAACTGGTGGGACCGATGTGCTTTTAATGCAGTCTGGGAGATCTAAGCACCTTAGTATTTTTTTTTTTTTTTATGTAGTACGCGCACTCAAGAGGTTTTTGATACCCTTAAATTGTTAAATTAAACACAGTGCGAGCGTTAGGAAAACAGGGACGGATTTAAGAGGAGATGCCGATGCACATTGGTTTTGAACCTTTGGATATCGAAATGGAAGGGAAAAATAGAGCCGGGTAAAGCATTCCACATTCGGGTAGTTCGGCTAAACAAAAAGAATCTCTATACTTGACAGTACGTCCGAAGTTGGGCTCACGGGTAAACTGATGTGCATTTCTGAAAGTACGAGTATTACGGTTAAATTCTTTTAGGGGCGGAATGCTTATAAAAATAACGGTAACACAAGTGGGTTGATGGAGCACCTGCCCAAACATGGGAATTGTACTCGAGTTTTGGACGGATAAAGGCTTTATATATAACAGCCAGATCAGATGAGGTGAAAAATTTCTTGCATCGCCGTAGAAAACCCAAACACTCAGCAGCATTTTTGGCGACATCAAATATGTGATTATTCCACACAAGGTGGTCTGTGATACACATACCGAGTACTGAAAGCTTTTCGGTTTCCACTCATGCATAGTGGCATGGGGGGTGGGTTTCGTTTGGACGACAGAAGACAGCATTGAGTTTAAGAAGCATTAAATTCCTCGCGGTTTTTGATTCCCATTGGGCAATGCTGTCAAGATCAGAATTTAATGAGCTTATCATACGCTGCCGTTCGAGTTCCACATCCGAAGGACATGGATGTGAATCTAAAAACGAATATGAAAAGCTGAGGGTACTGTCGTCAGCGAAACAGTTTAATGGATTAGAAGTTTCAGACAAAAGATCATTTATGAATATAAGGAAGAGAGTCGGGGACAAAACGGAGCCCTGGGGTACACCAGCATTTATTTTGTGGATTTCAGACTTGAAACCGTCTAATACAACTTGTATTGAGCGGTCCGAAAGGTAATTTCTAATCCAACGAAGAAGAGATTCATCGATACCAAATGCGTGTATTTTCGATAAGAGAGCTTGATGCCAAACTCTATCAAACGCTTTAGAAATATCAAGCGCAATAATCTTACTTTCTCCAAAACGATGTAAAGATTTGTTCCACTGTTCGGTGAGATATACCATCAGATCACCAGTGGACCTATTGCTTCGAAAGCCGTACTGCCGGTCATTAAGAAGCTTTCGTTCTTCGAGATATTTCTTGAGCTGAAAATTGATCAGCGTTTCCATGACCTTGGAAAGAAGGGACGTAAGTGCAATTGGACGATAATTTGAGGGTGAAGAAGATACGCCTTTTTTAGGTACTGGCTGGACAAATGCTGTTTTCCATCCACTCGGAAAGAGACCAGTAGAATAGGACAGATGGAAAAGCGTACGCAGTGGTTTTTTCAGCGTTGAAGAACACCTCTTCAGAACAATTGGAGGGATACTATCCGGGCCAGCGGATTTGTGTATATCAAGATCTTTTAGGACTCTGGCAACTGCACGAGTGCGAAAGAAGATTCGTCCCATAAAATCGTTTGCGCTCTCAAGTACGGGAGAAGTCATAACACTTTCTGGCAGCGTCGAATTAACAGCAAACTGTGCTGCAAGCAAATTGGCTTTCTCTAACGAGCTAACAAAAGGGGTGTCGTTGAAGACGAGCATTGGAACCGACGACGAAGTGGCATTTCGTATGTTCTTTGCAAATGACCAAACATTTTTACTACTATTGGGACATTGTAGAATTTGTTGCCTTAATTTTTGGTCATGCAAAAATTTGGTTCTTCGAATATGGCCGTTACAGGACTTCCTGGCTTGTTGAAACTTTTTCCGGTTTTCCTCAGTAGGGTTGGCTTTGTAACTACGAAACTTACTTCTCTGACCCTAATAACCTCTTTACAGTTCGAATTAAACTACGAGTTTTCTTTGGGTTTGATAGATTTTACTCTATTCGGGATAAAATTCCTCATTCCACAAAGAATTAAATTTGTGATCATATCTGCACTGGCGTCTACGTCACTATCGAGGAAGCATAGTGACCAGTTAAAGTTACTGAAGAAACTGTTGAGACCGTCCCAGTTGGCTTTCTCGTATTGCCAAACGGTTGTCGTTGGTGCTTTCTCTTTAACTGAGTTTTGTTGGCACGAAAAATTAGCAGATATGACACAATAGTCTGACGAGCCTAGAGGCGATGATACACTAAAAGTGTATTTATCAGGGTCAGAGGTAAGAAACAAGTCAAGGGTGTTGGCGGATTGACCTGTAACATCCGGTATTCGAGTTGGCTCGTCAAAAAACTGAGTCAGGTGGTTCAACTCAGCAAAGAGCTCAACATATCTTCCTTCGGGTGTTGTCTGACCCGAAAAGCGAGGCCAACTAGAATTGTGTACATTGAAAACGCCCGCAATGACGATTTCAGTGTGAGGGTAATGGGCAACAATTCTTTGAATGGAGTCGGACAGAGCATCAAATTCGTTACAAGTTGAATTTCTGTCCACATTAGGACTTCGATAAAGAAAACAAGTATGAATGATGCGCTTGTTTACCGTGAATTTTAACCACATGAAGTTGAAGTTTGTGTTAGAACACAAACCATATTGTGGTTGAAGTTGGTACGCAACATCATTTCTTATGTAAACGGCAAGACCATGACGGGGAAAGAATAATGGCACCAAGTTATACCCAAATAAATTAAATTCCGAATGATCAGAATTTTCACATATCTGAGTTTCACTCAGTGCCAAAACAGCTGGCCTGTTTTTTGTAGTGTGAACATATGTGGCATAAAAATTGCTTCTAAGCCCACAAATGTTGCTAAAATCAACTCTTAAACTACCAACTATTTCGATACTCTAAGCTGACGAAAACACAAGTCAGACAATTACCTAAGATGAATATTTAATTCTAGTACCCAATTGGAACTTTTCAGTACAACTTGTCACTAGTGTTATGCCTTAGCGACAAATAGTACTGATCCGAATCCTGGTAAACTAGAAAAAATAACAACTATCTATCTGACATCAGACTTA